>OX463766.1:9637989-9785089 GCA_949825005.1 Gasteruption jaculator
TTCAAATGGTAGGCAGGTCCACTGAAAGTATCCTTCTTGCGTGACGAACGCTGTTTTCCTTCTATCTTTATTTTTAAAGGAATCGCCCAGAATGCTGAATTGATGTCGAATGTGAAAAGAATTTACAATTTCTAGCTTTTACCATTAAATCTTCTATTAGCGGAAAGGGTTGTGATTGTGGTATGACAATCTTATTTAAGTCTCTAAAATCACAACATAACCTTGTCTTTTTATTTTCTTCTCTTTTATAAGCTAGAGTTACCGGGGCCGCGAAGGGACTATATGATTCCTCTATTAGATTATTTTCTAATAGTTTTGCAACCTGTGCTTCTATTTCTTTTTTATCTTCTATGCTACATTTATATGGTCTCTTGCTACCGAATTTATCCATTAATAGATCGATTCTAGCCTCATAATTTTTTACCATACCTACATCATATTTATCTCTAGCAAATATTGTACTATGCTTTTCTATTAATTTGTTTATTTCTGTCTGTTATTTATAATTTAGATGATCTACTGAAATTCTAAAATTTGATATATTTAAATGTTCGTTAAAATTTATGAGATACTTGTCTGTAGTTTTGTTATCTTTGTTTTCTTCTGAATTTGCTTTTATGATATTCTTATATATTTTTTGTTTAATCTCTAAATTTTCATCTTGTACTAACTGGAATTTCTTTATTATATCCAGACCAATCAAAAATCATATTGAAATTTGTCTTTATCTATTACAAAGATATCCGTAATTTTTTCTGTATCAAATATTTTTATTTTTATTGATACCACTCCTTTGGTTTTTTTCACACCATTAATCGTCATCAGATTTGCTCCTTGCACGCTATTTATTTTTTCTCCTTTCAATCTTAATAATTTTGAATTTATTAAGGAAACATTTGAGCCTGAGTCATATATTCCCATAGTTTCTACGTTATCCTGCAAGAGCACTTTGACCTTGATTAATGGTGGAATTACAAGTTTTTTTGTTCCGTGTCGGATAATTCGGCTTCTATTTCGGTATTATTGACAAATTTTATTTGATTTCTTTCTTTACTGTTATTTTCATTTCCTTTAAATCAGCATAAGGATTCCTAGTGAAAATGATTCATTTTTCCTTTTTTTTTCGCAAATTTTACATGGTTTTTTTTGTTGATTTTTTTCTGGATCCTCTTTGGCGTATCTATTAGTAGTTTTATTTTCTGTATTTTTCTTTTTTATCACATGTTCTAGACTTCGTAATTCATTGAAAAGATCTTCAGTAACTTTTAATTTCTTTCTGTCAATTTTGTCTATTATGAAGTCTGGTAATCCTACTGCAATAAGATCGACTAGAGTGCACTTATCAATTGATTTATTAATCTCTAATAAAATCCTTTCTTTCTTTAAAGCATAATCTAATAATGAGCCGTTTATGTATTCATATAGAATTGCATACTTAATTGGAGACCAACCTTTGTCTGCGTAAGTTTCGCAGAAATTATTTTTCCAAATTTCCCATTGTGATACTAGTGTATGTTTTATAAGCATAGACTTATACCAATCTAAACAAGAGCCTTCTAAAAATAATCTAAAAATTTCAATTTTTTCTTCATCTTTTTGTATGCCTAAACGACTGCATTCTTTTTCAAATGTATCTAACCACTGAGCTCCATTAACATTCTTGCCTGTGTACTTTTCAATAAAAAATTTTTCTGTAACTTTCTTTAAATTATTTCGCCCACTTTGTGCGTTGCGTTCATCGCTCTTTTTCGAAGCAGCTTCCAAAATCCTCGATAATGTATCTTCTGTTAAATTACTTATAGGTTGTGACTTACTTGTGATTTCTTCTAAATAATAATCACCTAATATTATATTTTCCTCCTCATCCATGTAGGATTTTCTTAATTCTTTATCTAATTTTATCCAAACTTTCCTAGATTGGTGCCTTAATTTGAGAGTGGCTTCTGCTCTTTTAAAAGCTTCCGTTTTTATCAGTTCTGGGTGATGTGCCGCAGCTTGGTATTCTTCTGGGATACCGTAAACCTCTCCACGTGGCGTCTCGATTGAGGTTATGGCATAGATATTCGATTTCGGATCCTGACCTGTTTTTATCCCAATTTCGAAACGTAGTTTGTCCATTGTCTTAGTAAGCAAAATACCGTTTTATAATGTCGGTTTCTCCTTAAAGGGATGAATAAACAAACCTGGATTTCACTATAAATAGAGTAACATTTATTAGACAATAGTAAAAGTGTCTTAAATTCTGTACAATCTTCTCTTACCTATAAATAGAGAAACGGTATTTAAAGCCTATTCTTCCCTCTTTACTTTATATAATATTCTTCTATCTTTGTATAATAATCCTTAATCCTTATACACCTTATAAACAATCACACTTAATATCTTTTTTTTATCAGTCACTTTTCCTGCCCGTGGTATCAAGAGACACGGTAGTGTCTCGAGACAAGTTCATGTATGAATTGGGCGAGAGCGCTACCGTGTATCTTTTCTCGACCGAACTAGGTGCGGGCACATAAAAAACAGCCGCCACACGTTGTGTATATACACAGCTTCAACCTCCATACATTCAAACCAAAAATGTCCACTAAGTTGTGTGAGTTTCTCTGTATACATACACGGCTGGATGCCTCTATACGCTCACACGAGAAATGCAACATAAGTAGTGGATAAATGGGGGGGTTGCTAGGCCCTAGGTAATATGAGAAAAATTTGCGACAGACAGTAGCGGTAAATGAGGGGTTTGCTAGGTCTCAATGACACGCAGTGGCGTTGTGTTTTGTTTTCACTAATCCAAAAGACGAAAAATTTACTTTACCGACGCACGTTATGCATTGTTTTATGTTATCTCGAGATATAAAGCCGATAATAATAATAATATTTGCAAAAAGGAGACAAATCCCCCTAAAAAACACCTCTGGTGCAAAAAGTCGAGACAAGTTCATGTATGAAAAGGGATCTCTCTACAAAAGTTGTGAAATCCAACAACATTAGACAAGCTCCTTTTTTCCATTATGTCAATACGAAGTAATTACAAAATGGAAAAAATTTTTTCTGTTTACGTGATTAGAACCGGTATTGAACTTGTCGGGCCCCGAACCCAAACGATAAGCAATAAATATCTTACAATTTAATTTATTTTTACCGCATTATGAATTAGTAAAGCTCAGATTACATAATAATAATATGAATAATTATACATCATACTCAAACATCTGAATTATTCGGGGCCCAACAATTTCAATACCAGTTCTAATCACGTAAACAGAAAAAATTTTTTCCATTTTGTAATTACTTCGTATTGACATAATGGAAAAAACGAGCTTGTCTAATGTTGTTGGATTTCACAACTTTTGTAGAGAGATCCCTTTTCATACATGAACTTGTCTCGACTTTTTGCACCAGAGGTGTTTTTTAGGGGGATTTGTCTCCTTTTTGCAAATATTATTATTATTAACGGCTTTATATCTCGAGATAACATAAAACAATGCATAACGTGCGTCGGTAAAGTAAATTTTTCGTCTTTTGGATTCGTGAAAACAAAACACAACGCCACTGCGTGTCATTGAGACCTAGCAAACCCCTCATTTACCGCTACTGTCTGTCGCAAATTTTTTCCATATTACCTAGGGCCTAGCAAACCCCCCATTTATCCGCTACTTATGTTGCATTTCTCGTGTGAGCGTATAGAGGCATCCAGCCGTGTATGTATACAAAGAAACTCACACAACTTAGTGGACATTTTTGGTTTGAATGTGTGGAGGTTGAAGCTGTGTATATACACAACGTGTGGCGGCTGTTTTTCATGTGCCCGCACCTAGTTCGGTCGAGAAAAGATACACGGTAGCGCTCTCGCCCAATTCATACATGAACTTGTCTCGAGACACTACCGTGTCTCTTGATATGTCGTCTTGTAACTATCGTTTACAGTAATGTCGGTAACAGACCAGTCATTAATATTGGCACAACATTAAGCAACATAAATGTGTCATCCTTCTGTCGATCTCAAATTCAACTTTGGCAACGCAAATATTTCGATATTGAGTACTACCATTTCAAAAAGATTATTATTGTGTCCATAACAGAATTTAATATGAGTAACACAAGTATTTTAATGTTAAGGCAACACTTTTTAAAAATGCTTCATTGTTGTGTTTATACTTGATCCAAAATGGGATTACCACTTATCACAAAAGAAGAATTCTTCTGTTAAAATCAGCAACCAATAGTAGCACCGCAAATATTCCAATTAACACAATACTAATATTTAAGGTGACACATCATTGTGTCTATACTAAAATCCAATACTGGCCCAGGACTGGTATCACAAATTGATCAACCTTGAATTTACACCCAAACCTAATATTGACCCATCACCAGTATTACAAGCGAATTCCGAAAATGGCAGCACTGATTATGTATTAATCATTTAAGTACTTTCTTTTGGATGCTTTCTTAGTCGTTTGAGAACATTTGGGAATTTCTAAATTACAGTCAAGAAGAAGCCATTGGCGAAATTACAAATATTTCTGTAAACTCTTTTTACATACAGAATGTGAATATTATTTGAATATAACAGTTAAGGATGTTTAAGTTTAACGTAAAACGTTTTATTGACACAACAAAGAAAAGTTATATTAATGGTATCTATTCATATAGTTGGTTTTTGATACCTTTGTATACCTACTTTTTGATACATTTTCAACTCGTCCTCGCAGATATAGGCATAAGAATTTGTTTTAGATTTAGATTAAAACGAAGACTATAGATGCATAGCGTCTACCACCCCTACTTCTTTTCCCCCTCTTCACTTTTCCTTGCTTTACCAAGCTTTGAATCGTTTTGTGAACAGTCTTGTGAATAGGTTTACTTTGAAATACTAACTGAACTTGCTACCAAAATTTGATAAAAAGTGAAACAATGTCGAGCTATTATCACTTGCAAAAACATCGTGCTTTAAAACGAAAGAGACGAAGTTCGTCATCATTTTCTTCAGAAGTGACTTTTTCCAGCAGCAGTAATTGGGAAATCACTAACATTGAAGATGAAGAAACCAATAAGTGTAACACTGTAAATGTTTGCTCCTATAGTGGAATCAATGATAACTGCAGTGACTCTGTTAATCCAATTCATGGTAGCAATGATAGTGTTGAGAAAAACAGTATTACTAATGATGATTTTACTGATACCGCGATGCAGAAGTCCATCTCAGACTCTTCTTCTCTATCGAACTATATGTCATCAGAAGATTCTGGTGAAGATCAGGAAAATATAGTACTGAAAGACGAAAATAAGGTTTTAAAGTCTAATAACTTAAGTTTGAGAGAAAAGTTGAAAATTCTTTGTTTAAACAACATTTCACAAGTCACAAACAAGTTTATTGATGAATTATTGCAAGTTTTGAGAAGTGAGGGTCATGAAGAATTACCGAAATGTGCCAAAACACTGTTGGGTACCGGAAAAATAATGTACAATCCAGTTGAAACAATGTTAAGCTGTAGAAATACTGAAGGACAATACCGCTATTTTGGAATTGCATCTGCTCTATCGCGAATAATTTCACCTTACGTTTACAAGGAACCTATAATTGCTGTAATCGTGAATTGTGATGGGTTCCCTGTTTGGAAGAGGGACATGTGGCCAATTCTAATGCAAGTATACCATGAAGAATATATCAGCAAGCCATTCGTTGTGGCATTATATTACGGAGATTCGAAGCCAGGCTCTGTAAAAGAATATTTAAAAGATTTTGTTGCAGAAGTGAAGTTTTTAACAGAAAGAGGTCTGACAATAAGTGATACCTGCTACAAATTTCAATTAAAAGCAATTATTTGTGATACGCCTGCCCGTGCTTTCCTTAAATGCTCTAAAGGACATTGTGGTTTTTTTGCTTGCGAAAGATGTGATACGCACGGTATTACAGTTCATGGGAAACGAATCTATCCAGATTTAGATAGTGCACCTCGTACACATGAATCTTTTATGAGAAGAGATAGGGAAGAACACCATCAAAAACATGTCGTTTCTCCCCTATTAGAGTTGCCAAATTTCGACATAGTTAAAGACGTTCTTTTAGATTATATGCACCTGCTTTGTTTAGGTGTTACTAAAACGTTATTAAATAAATGGATAAGTGGGAGTAAATTGTGTAAAGTTTCTTCTGCAAATTATAAATATTTGCAAAGTATGCTTTTATCTATGTCAGTTATGATCCCATGCGAATTTCAACGTAAAAGATATAACTTAGAAGATTTAACAAATTGGAAGGCAACGCAGTATAGGTTTTTTCTGTTATACTGTAGCGCTATAATGTTAAAACATGTATTGAAGCCAGAGATTTACAAACATTATATGCTGCTTTTTGTAGCTTGTAGAATTTTAAGTGATTCGGAACTCGCAATGACTGATATTAATGTAAAATATGCCAAAAAATTACTCACAACATTTGTTCATTTGTTACCAACATATTATGGAAGCGATTCCCAGGTTATGAATTTCCATAATCTGATACATATCGCTGATGACGTATTACATATGAAAGCACCGATATATTTTTTTTCTTCGTTCCCATTTGAAAATTGTCTCAGACATTTAAAACGTCTTTTACGAACACCAGTTAATCCACTGGCTCAAATCTCTAGGCGTTTATCAGAACTAGAGGCAGGATCTGATTTAATTGTTCATCCTCATGTGTTGTTAAGAAATTGTGAGCGAAAAAATTGGTCAGGTGATATTGATTTTCCTAAAGTAGTTAGAAACAGTTGGGAAGAACTTAATTATAAGGGTTTCAGAATATCAACAAAACCAGCGAATAACATTATTCAATTAAAAAATGGGCATTTTTGTGAAGTTAAAAATATTATTTTACAAAATTCAGAATCAAATATTAAACCTGAAAGCATTCGCCTTGAATATTACGTTTATAAATACCAGGAAAATGCATTCACGTATCCCTGCAATTCAGAGCATTTGGGTATAAGAAAAGTAAGACATCTTGGTAAAACGTTGAAATCTTGCACTCTAAATTGTGTTTTAAAAAAATGTGTCTTACTTATCATTAATGAAACACGTTATATTATACCAATGTTACATATGTAAAAACTGTTAATGTATTAGAAAATCATGCTTTAAGATACAAACACCACTAAAAAAATCGCAATTCTATTTACATAAAAGAATCTTGCTTACTTTTAAATTCTTTTTTACTTATATTGAAAAAATAAATATGTTGCTTATCTAAAATCGAAAGGTAAGCAAATTACACAAATTATGTTCATATACGGAATATGTAAGGAATGTGCAAATAATAATTGTATGTTAAATGATAATTTGAACATTGTTAAAAACAAATTTTGAAAAAATATTGCAGTTATTATAATACGTATCATAAAACTGTTAAATGTTAATAACAATAATTGCGTAAATATAGTAATAATACGTGTAATTGTAATGATAAGTTGATCCTACTAACTAAAATTTAATAACATCTATTCGAATATATATCTATTCTGAGAAAAAGTTCTCCCTTTGTGTATTTATTTTCATTAGAAGCCTATACTGTAACGAACGCTGGTCCTCATGACAAAATCAAAACAAAGTCAAAGTAAACTTCTTTGTTTCTCCACTAAGATATATACAATGTAACGGTCGCGTGCCTCTCCGCCCTCCTTTTCGTTAAACCAATGAACTTTGCGCATACATCTTCCGATTTACAAATGTGCTTGAGATACGCAGTCATTTGAAGATTCCACTCGGTGAAGAAGCTTCTAATAAAAGAAATTTTTTCAAAACTAATTGTTACGAATAGCTTCCTAAGGGAAAAATGGATACGGATGAAAAATTTACATACGCGGTAGTGAGATTCGAACATGAAAAAACTAAAAAAGGTGAAAAGTTGGTGGAATTAGTGCCTTTAACGTGGATTTTCGAAAATGAAGGAACATTTTTTTGTGCATATCCGCCGGAGGAAGAGTACAAGTACGTAAACGAATGGGTTAAAAGAAATAAGGATCCAGCATCAGAATGGTCGAGAGATCATGAAGTATCTATTTTGAAAAAGACAAGTAAGTATTTCAAACATTATAGGTATTTTTAAAAACAGCATATATTTTATTAACAACATATATTTTATTGGGTTGGCAAATAAGTTCGTTTGGTTTTTGTGATTTATTCCACTGTTAAAAACCGAACGAATTTATTTACCAACCCAATATTATTATTTCTGTTATAGAAATTATAAAAGGAAAACAAACATTAAAAATTGTAAGAAACACTAAGAAAAGATATTAGGTCTACCGGAAAGTTCTGTCCATTTTTGGACTAAAACAAAATACATAGAAACGGACAGAACTTTCCGGTAGACCTAATATCTTTTCTCAGTGTTTGTTACAATTTTTAATATTCGTTCTCCTTTTATAATTTCTGAATTTTATAAGTTCTGTCCGTTTCTATGTATTTTGTTTTATTCAGAAAACGGACAGAACTTTCCGGTAGACCCAATATTTTTCATTATTTTGGGGAGTTGTGACCAATAATTTAATGTCGCATTTAATTTAATTTATCGATACAATACATGAGGCAGGATTTTGGCTCTAATAATTGTTAAAAATTATAATATCTCGGATTTGTATAACAATAATCTTTTTAATAATTTCAATGTTTTGTTGGAGCAATACTGAATCTTTTTTTAATTAATTTAAGCCCTTTTTTATTAGAGAAAAGCTAAGTCTTTTTATTATTTTTTTCAAAAATACCTTTTTTGGCACATTCAGTCGCCTTTTTTAATATGAGCGCAATTACGCCTAACCTTCTTTTTTATGTATATTGTAAAAGACATCAAAACACATCATATAACACAACTATAAGTTTCTTCGTTTCCGGCTCGAGGTCATACATAGGTGGCGCGAAAAAAAAATTATGGGATAACCTGATAAAAATGAAAGTGTTAGGACTCTGTGCTCCCTTAGGGCCAAACACCCGCCTTATGGACCCCTATCCTTTCATAATCAAGAATAGTTATATTTGCAACTATTACTTTATTTCTTTCTTTAATAGATGATTATAATCGGGGTATAAGAAGTTTAAAAAAATCGTTCATAAAATCGGACATAGAAACATCTTGTACCGAAGATGGAAGCGAAATAAACCACCGCTATACAGGGACAATAAAAAAACAAACCAAATCTCATGCTATCGCAACTAGCAGTGCTAACAAAATATTAGACGACATTGCGAAAGAACGATTTCCAGGAAAAAAAGCGAAAACTCGTAAGACTGGGGGAAGAAAATTTTTTGAAGAAAACGATAACATATCCACAACGACAACAGCATCAACCTCGCGTATGTATATTCTTTATTATACAATAAACATTTTAGAAAATGTATTTTCTACTTGCACTGCCAATTTGTAAAACCATTACCTTTCGAAGCTTTCATTTGTAATATTTTACAATTTGTAATCATTTCCAAAAAGGTGTAAATTATAATTTTTTATTGTTGACGCAGTCTTAGTCATTGCCACTACTTATTGTATATTTTTAGTCGCGCACAATAATATTCAAATAAAAGTAACGATAGATCAACAGTAAGATATTCTCAGAATTCCACTGACAATATTAGTAAACAAATTTTATTTGATTATGGTTGTGTATAAAAGTATATAGGAAAAAATAAAGGTTATTTAGAATGAAATAAAAGAACATTTAAAATTTTTATAGCAACTGAATAGAGATATGAATTTTATATAATATATAATCAATTTTCAGAATATATCGAAGCATCACAAATTGGGAAAGAACTGGATATGGCAGAGGAAAGACAAGAAAAATTAATCTCAAGCAACTCCTCTAAGAGTAGCGTGGACTTTGACAATTTTTCTAATGATAATTTGAATATTGATAACAACGAAAGTGAGGATTACAGTACTGATGATTCCAACGATGATATTTTAAAAAGTGGAAAATCAACTAAGATACCAAAGGATTCAACTAAGAACAGTGAAAATCTTAAGCTCGGTATTAAACACATTTTCCCGCTTATTCAACAATATTCTGTGTGCTTTATATTAACACGTATATTTTGAATTCTTTATAGATGATGTAAAAAAACTTTTAGACGAAATGGAAAAAAGAATGGAAGCACGACTAAAAAAATTCAAAGCTAGTATTAGCTACGATCTTCGGATACAGTTCGATAAATTAATTAACAACATGGTCATCAGTTTTGGTTTAAAGGATATAGAAAATAACAATTTAATCGACGGAGAAAAATTAGGAATAGCTGTTCCTACAAAAACTTTACAAGAGTTTCAAAAACTCAATGATATATTAAAAAATGAAAAAAATAAACAAGAAGTTATGGTAAGTCAAAATTCTAGTATTTTCACTGCACGATGAAATAAGAACTAGTAGTTTCATGCTAGACGTGAATTATAAAATGGACTGTAAACTTATCATAGCAAAATGCTAAAAATACGCAGTATTTTTAAAATTATATGTTTGGTATTTACATGATAACTTTTGTTATATTTCTTGCAATGTATTAAACTGTTTCCGTTCAATTTTCAGAAATCCTTCATGCAGACCAAAGTAACAATGTCTAAGAAATTAACTGAGGCTATTTCTCAAGTACTTAATGCCTTAATGACAAAAGATGTACAATTGTTGTATAGTGGGCAGGGCAAAAAAATTAAAGGAAAAGGAAAGTTACCTTTCAATAACACGCAGATTTACATATTTTTAGAAGGTAAAAGAATTTAACATGCATTAAGGGGGGAGGCCACTGTAAAATCATTAAAAACTACACCATAGTTTAACATTTTTAATGAGTTTAAATAATTGATTCAGTATGACAAATAAAAAAGAAATTAAAACTACACTTCTTAACAGTCATTTAAAAAATTGATGTCCCGATATTATGACTTGAGGGTGCCGGGATAGGCCGTCGTGAAAAATGGGTGTTTTCCGCTGGTATGCAGGATTGACAATCAACCGATTCTCTGAAAAGGAAAAAAAATCCTGAGTACCTTTTTGTACATGTACTCATCTGGTAAACCTCACATACTTTCAAAATATTTAGTTTCAGGTTTAGTTTCAAAATATTTAGTTTCAAAAAACAATTTTTTAAACCTGGTATGAAAAGTGAAAAATTAAAAAATTTTGTTTGGAACCTGAAACTAAATACTTTGAAAATATGTGAGGTTTACCAGATGAGCACATGTATAAAAAGCTACTCAGGATTTTTTTTTTCTTTTTCAGAGAATTGGTTTATTTTCAATCCTGCATACCAGCGGAAAACGCCCATTTTTCACGACGGCCTATCCCGGCACCTTCGAGTCATAATATCGGGCCATCAATTTTTTTTAATGATTGTTAAGAAGTGTAGTTTCAGTTTCTTTTTTATTTGTAATACTGAATCAATTATTTAATCTCATTAAAAATGTTAAATTATGGTGTAGTTTTTAATGATTCTACAGTGGCCTCCCCCCTTAAGCCAAAAAGATTTTACTAAGGGTTACCTATCTTATATATAATTTGTTTTTCTATTTTTCAGTTTACCTTGTGGATAAATTTAAAATTTCGTCCAACGATGTATTATCAGCAGTAGGCTGTTGGCTTACATGGGCTAAGGATCGAGAAGGAGGAAAAAAAGAGCGTGATGCACGGCTTGATCCTGATAGTTTGGCATAAAAAAGTTTTTTTTACCTGCGGACTTATTTGTTCTTAATAATAAACCTGAAGGAATGGTACTACTTGATTTTTTATTTTGAACCAATATTGCGGCAATGTTATCATTTCCATATTGTATCAGTCCTTTAACCAAAATCTGACATGTCCTCAAATGATAATATCAACGTTCTCATTTTATCAGTCTAATAACGTGTCAGCTTTTGTAACATGAACATTGGACCAATGTGCTCTTGCGACATTGGTTCACTACTCTGTTAACAATTTCGCTTTGATATAAACTGGCAATGTTGTGACGATACCCGTTTTTCGCGTTGGATTAACAATTATATCCAATATTGGACCTGTCTTATCATTTCAATAGTGTGCCAGCTACATATTTCAACATTGGGACTTCTTACAATATCAGTATTGGTCCAAAGTATGTTTTCAATATTGGTCCAATATTCTATTGGCAATATTGTTTTAACATATAATGTCAGCATTGATACGATATCCGCTGCTTACATTGGATCAAGAATTAAATCCAATATTGAGCCTGTCTTATCATTTCAATGATGTGCCACGGTAGATTAGATCTAACAAACCAACATTGGCAAAACGGTAGACAACAGTGGGCCAATATTTAGCCGACAGAACTTTTCCACATGGGAAGTCTCCGAGCGCGAGGCTCGTGCAATGAGTCTGAAAATACCCGAGAAAGACGCGCAAGGCGAGCTCCGCTATGACGCGCGAGGCGAACTCCGCCTGGAAAGCCGGAGGGTTGGGAGCGAAAATGGGGCTAACCCCCGAAGGAAAGACAACCCGAGAACACCTCGAGTTGTCTCAGAGACACTACAAAGTGCGAACACCGCACTAGGAAAAGGAAGCGAACTCCGCTTAAAGGAAGTGCGAACACCGCACTAGGAAAAGGTATAACGCGAACACCGCGCTAGCTCTAAGATCACGAGAACGCCTCGTGGGATAAGGTGTGGATGGTTGGTTTTACCAGACTTACCAGTGTAGCCTAAAAGCATACATAGAGTCCCCGTCTGAAGGGGCTCGGGTCGAGCGAGCGACTGGCTGGAACGGCAACGATCTCGCCGATATCGTGCTCGGTGAGATCGCTGCGAGGTGGGAGACGCTGCGAGTGGGGACCAGCTCTGGGAGAGGGAGACTGTCCGGTGGGTCCCGGCTCAGCTCCGCTCCCCCCTTACCTTCCGCGATCGCGAACATACCCTGTCAGAATATCTTTATAATCTCCTCGTTTATATGTTAACTTTAAATCTATAGTACCTTTTAAATATCTCAAAACACCCTTCAAATATTGCCAAAGTATTTTATTATTCTTATTTGTATATCTACTTAAAATATTTACTGGAATACTCAAATCCGGTCTAGTGCATAGCATAACATACATCAAACATCCAATCAAATTTCTACATGGAACGTTACATTTTTCCTCTGAATTTAAAGCATTATAATCTAATTTATTATGAAAAGGTGTAGTTGTCGGTATACAATTTGACATTTTGAATTTATTCAATATCGTCTTTATATAAGCACTTTGATTTAAAGTGATTTTATTCTCACTTCTTTGTACTCTTATTCCTAAAAATAATTTTACTTCTTTTAAATCAGTCATGCTGAATTTTTCTTTCAAGTAATTTTTAAAATTATTCATTGTAGATATTTCATAAGTGGCGATAATCAAGTCATCCACATATAGTACTACATAAATATTCCTTTTAATTGTCTCCTTTGTCTAACAAGTACATACATCTATCTACTGCTGAATTTTTGAAACCTTTTTCTATTAATATCTTTTCAAATGTCTCAAACCAACATCTAGCTGCCTGTTTTAAACCATAAATCGCTTTATTAAGTTTACAGACTTGATTTCCGTTATGTTTAACTCCTTCAGGTATTTCCATATATATTTCCTCTTTTAATTTGCCATTCAAAAAAGCAGTCTTTACATCTGTGTGATGTACTAATAAATTAAATTGATTTGCAAACGCAAGGATAAACCTGAAACTAGTAATTCGTGCAACTGGAGCAAAAGTCTCATTGTAATCTACCAAATATTCTTGACTGAAACCGCGAGCAACCAAACGAGCCTTGTATTTCATTGGGTTTCCAAATTCATCATTTTTAACCGAAAAAACCCATTTACAATCAAATACATTTTTATTATTTTGTTTTGGTACTAATGTCCATGTTTTATTTTTTAACAATGAGTTAATTTCGTCATTAATAGCAACTTCCCATTTTTCTTTATCCTTCCTATATTTTATTTCTTGAAATGAACTTGGAACTTTGTAAACCATGGATTGCGCACACATAAGATAATCACCCTCATCGTTATTTACTTCTATTTCTTCATATGAAATAGGAGGTTTGCATTTTATCCTTTCACTCTTCCGTGGTTTTAATTCTTCTGATACCTTTTCAATTTTATCATTGGATATTTGTTTAATGGTGTCATTTGACTTACCTGTGCCACTTATTGAATCATTTAATTTGCCGTCAAATTTTCTAGTTTTGCATGGGTTTTGTACAGACTCATCTGATTTATTATCAGATTTACTTTCCAACACCGTATCTGATTTGTCACCTATATCAGATTTTTGAGACTCGACTGATGTTGACCCATTGTCAGATGCACCAGTTTCTATCGTAAAATTTCCATCATTTAACCTTTCGAGTCTCCCCACTGGACGAGATGTTAAATAACTTGTTTCATCAACAATTACATCTCTTGCCATAACTAATTTTTCAGTCTGTACGTCCTACACTTTATAACCGTTTGCATGATAGCCAAGAAGAATACCTTTCCAGGATTTGTCATCAAATTTTGATTTCCTGGTTTTATTTAAAACATAAACCGTACTTCCAAAAATTTTTAAATATGTTAATTTAGGCTTTTTACTATGCCATAACTCATACGGAGTTTTATTTTCTTTTTTTGCCTTAGTTGGAGTTAAATTTATTAAATAAGTCGCAGTTAGAACTGCTTCTCCCCAAAATATTTTATTTAACTTAGCACCGTTTAACATTGTACGAGCTTTTTCTACTATTGTTCTCATCATACGTTCTGAGACTCCATTTAATTGTGGAGTAGGTGGAACAGTTAAGTGATAACTTATCCCATTTTTTACACAATATTCCTTCATTTCATTTGATAAAAATTCTCCACCATTATCACAATACAAATGTACTACCTTTGAATTAAAATGAGCAGTGCTCTTTGAAATAAAATCCTCAAAAACTGTAAAAACTTCTGATTTATGTGAAAGTAAATATGTTACACAATAGTGTGTAAATTCATCCACGAAAATTAGAAAGTATTTTTTGTTGTTATATGTTGAAGGAGTGATCGGACCGCAAACGTCCGTATGAACTACAAATAACGGTCGTTTAATATGAGTCTTATCGTTTGCTTTATTAAAAGGTAATCTAGATTGTTTGCCCAATACACAAGTTTCACACAATTTTTCGCTAGGCGTAACTTTTTCAATTTGATTGACATCATCGAACATTTGTTTACTTTTTATTTCTAAAAATTTATCTTTACTCACATGACCCAAACGCTGATGCCATAATTCGTAATTACTTCGTTCAACAGTAAAAGCCCTAATATTCATATTACTAATTCCAAAATTAATTATTATTAGATTATTCGCTGGCTTACCATTAATGATGATTTTCCCATTTTTCATTATTTTAATTCCCTCCTGATTGAAAATAATTTCCATACCAGCTTTTTGCATTTTTCTGACTAATAGTAAATTTTGTGGAACCTCAGCACTGTAGAGAACATCCTCCAAAATGCCATTGATACTTGTATTGCTAATTGCGCTTATATTTCCTCTTTTTGTGGCAGTTATAAACTGTCCATTCTTTGCCACTTGGATCTTGACTGGTGGATTTAATGTTACAAAATTCGCAATGTAGCTGTCATCTTTGACTATGTGACCGGAGGCTCCGGAATCTAAAACAAAATTAAGTCCTTTCTCATTTTCAAATGGATAATTTCCAACCATAAAAGCGAATGTGGAATCATCGTTTGCTGTATTAGCGTAGGAAGTCAATGACTGATTTCCGCCATTTGATTGTTTATTATTTCTTCTCTTTTCTTGTAGATACTCTTCTCTTTTCTTAAAAAAAGCAATCCCTTATGACATGATTGTCTCTTCCACAGTGATGGCATTTCAATTTATTTCTAAAGTTTCTCTTTGTTCTATTATTATAATTTCCCTTTTTGAACGTATTTTTAAATCTTGAATTTTTATACCGCTTCTTATTTATTCTTAAATTGTCTTCTTGATTAGCTTGGAGGGCTTATTCAGCAACATCACTATTATTATTCTTTAATTTTATTTCATGGTCCAATAATCTTATTTTTACAAAATCAAGAGTTAAATTGTCCTCTGTTAGCGTCTCAATATCTGTAATTATTCCTTCATATGCTTTTGGGAGTGTTCTTAATAAATGGGAAACTCTGTCCACTTCTTCCAACTTTGCACGGGCTGCGATTAATTGCGTGATCAATTCATCAAATTCCGTGTAATGTTCGATTAATGGTTTATCACTTTTAAATTTAAGAGCAAAAAGTTTATTTCTAAGCGCTAACTGCGTTGCAACACTTTTCCGCTCATATATTTTGTCAAAGTTCTGCAAAATCTCTTTTGCTGTAAGATTATTCTTCACAAAACCAAGAAATGAGCCCACTAAATATTCAACTATTATTGCTTTCGCAACTCTCTCAGCCTTCTTCCACTCTTCGGTCACTTTATCCGGTTTTTCTTCATTAATCACTTTAATAATGTTTAATTCTTCAAAAACGGAAAGAATTCTAAATTTCCACGAACTGTACTTTCAACCGTCGAACGGTTTGATATTTCTTTTTATTTTAGAATGTTCCATTTTATTTTTAGTCCACAGTCTCACAACTAACACTAAGGTAATATTATTAAATAGCACAAACAAAATTAAAATTTAAAATTACACTAAACATACGTAATTAATTAAACGTAAACTGGGCCCATAACCTATTGGAATATGGGAGTTGGTATTAAATAAAAGACAAATTGAGAAACCTGTATTCTTTGTTAAAGTCAATTTATTTCCTAGACTCGAAGGACGTCCTTTCTTATTAAGAGTCAAAACTGAACTAAAACTGAAAAGACTTTTCTGAAAATGCATAGAAAAGCTGATCCCCAATTTTAAGAGAAAATTTTACGACTTGGGTCTGCCATGTGTTTTTCACACTGGCCACTTGGGCACAGATCCCACAAGAGGCCCATTGAATGTTGACAGCAGAAATAAAACATTTCCTTATTTGAGACCTGGCGTCTCCTAAATCTAGATTTATTTTTGTTTATTTATTTAATAATAAATTATCAGTACTTATCTCAAAATTCGCAATTCGAGGCCCATTTTCTTGGACTATTTTTGACGTGATAATATCGTTTAAAAACGCCTGATAATTATGGACCAACTCAATAATTTGCGTCACCACAAATAGCACAGATAAGGCTCTTGATATATTCTTATCATCTCTTCGTAACGTAATCATTGAAGATTATTGATTTTTTGTTATTAATTTTTGTATACAGGTAGCCCTCCTATAACACAGCATCTTGTAACACGGTTTCGTTATAACACGATTCATAAATTGCGGGAACCCTCCTACAACACGGCATCCTATAACACGGTTTTGCTCTAACACGATAAGAAAATTGCAAAAACCTTTGTACAACACTGAACTTCTACAGCCGCGGCGAAGCTCGCCGTCTTAAAGATACATTGTTGCGGAAAGTATTTCTTTTCATCTGTCACGACTCCACAGACAAAACAACACAAAAAACGATTTTCTTATTTGTTAATTTTTATTTATTCATTTTTTATAAAATTTTTTTGAGAAACCAAAAAATGTGGAGTCTGGACAAGGTTTGGTCCAGTTTTAGGTGCAGAAACTCAATTCTACTACCAGGGATTTGGACCTATGCTTGAGTGGGGTAGATATAAACGAAGTTAGAACATTAGAAGAAACAAAATGGGACATAATAACAAAAGTATGCATACGTAATTTTAATGAAAGGGATTAGGGGTAACCTTTCCCATTCTTTCCTAAATAGATCATTGGGGTAAATCTATTATTTTCCACAAAGTCGTTAAAATTAAATAAAATCTTGAAAGGGTTCGACAGGTAGTCTATTGACAAAGAAAAAAAGGACATAAACTAGAGTTTTCGTACCAAGCTTCCTCTTTTTTTTTTATTTGCGGGTGAGGATTTCTAAGAAGATAATCTAATTAAGAGGGGGTCATTAGGCAAATAATGGGAGGTATACAAACTTTTGTATAAATTCTATGATTAAGAGAAGCTAGAGTCAGTTCGGAGAATTGATCCGGGGAGATAACAATGAAAAGAATAATTGACATATTTTGGAAAAATATAAATGTGGAGTCGCCTGAAAATAATTTAAACATAGTAAAATAATTGTAGATACTTATCTTTATTGAAATGGAAAAGGTAACAAAAAAAAGAAAAAAATTTATCCGTGATAACTATGGTGCTGGTGGCAGTGATCCAGCGAAAAGTGACTGCGGAGCAGGATGAACAATCCGAACGCAGGAATGGATGTTGAAATTAAAACACCGAACTTCTTTGTATAACTTTATTTAATATTTCACGCAAAAATTTGTCGTTGGAAAACTGGTCAATTCAATTCTTCACAAACTTCACTTTAACGCAAAACTTCAAAAGATATTTAAAACTCTTGGTAGTCTCAAGACTAAAATTGAAAATTTGATTAAGACCGGAACCGAACTGAGACTATAAAGTGGAACTTGGAAAACTTGAGTGTTCACACTGCTAACTCAAAACTCAACTGTTTTACAACGGACTTATAACAGATTACTCCCAACTCTGGGTTCCAACTGGACAAAACTTGTGAAAAACTTGACTATGAAAGCTATTACTCCGAAAACCGTTAGTGGAAAACTACTACTATTACTGAGTGACTGCCCGTTGACTGAGTACAAGAGTTTTTTAAAGAAAGTTCCTCCACCCACGTTAATTTTTCATTGGTAGAAAATTCTTAGAGGAGGAATTTTCCTTTTTGATCTATTGGTAAAAAAATTGAAGGGTAATGATACTCCTTCGACCAATGAAAAAATTACTCATCTACTTTAAACTTATCATAAATCTAAATTACGGTTTCCCTCTAAGTCAATCGAAGGTACAAATTGGTACCTCGTTTCGACTACTATTAATTTTTACACCTTGTGTATTTAAGGGCTTAAGACCCAAGAACTACGTATTGTAGGGGTAGATAAGTCCTATGGAAGGTATCGGCCAAGCTTCCTCTTTTCTTGGAAAATAGAGTTTGATAAGGAAATGGTAGAATGAATTTGTCTGTCGGTGCCTCGAAAATGTTTCCGGTATTTATTTAGGAAACGTCTTCAAGTTCCTCAACCGGACAAGTCTAATGATTGATCGGATTTTTATCATATGAAAATTTGTATGTAATTCGTTCACTCTACCATTTTCTTGGAATTTTGATTAGAGAGAAAAATGACTTCGAACTGTGAGAAATGTTAATATTGATTCAGGTGTACGTTTGAAATTCTGGGAATCTATAGGTTTCTTAAGAAAAATATTTTCTAAAATTTGAATCCGTTACGTTGGCCGTAACACATCTCCGTATCCTGAAAACAAAAGTGTCTAACACTGCTGGTCGGCAGTCTGCGTCGAGCCACGGTGTGTTAAAGAATAACTTTTTCGTCTTCAATCCTTAAAGGCCTAGAGTATCAAATTTTATACCGGACTTTTAAATGGAATTACACACTTGATGAATTTGATGCTCCAGGCCTTCAAGGGTTAAGACATTAAGATTAAGTCCCAAACCATGTCCGATAAAAAGAATTCATATTGGAAAAAGTCTTAGTTTGAATGAAGCAACAGTCCGGACTATTAAGAAAAATGAAAAAGAATTAAGAAGTGCAGCTGCTGCAGGGTCTTTGACATCCGCAAAACGTGCAGCTCGCCCCCGGGCGCTAGTAATTGAGAAGATGGAAAAGGCACTCAGCATTTGGATTGATGATAGCTGTCAAAAAAGAATTCCATGGAGAATCCTCTGTTATCCCAGATTTTGGGGCAAGTAAGGGTTTGTTCGAAAAATTGAAAAAGCGTTTTGCAATTCATAGCATAAGAATTCAAGGAGAATCTGCGTCGGCTGATCATGAAGCTGCTAGGACGTATCCAGAAAAAATTCAAAACATTATAGAAGAACAAGGATACACAGCAGATCAAGTTTTCAATGCAGATGAAACTGGACTTTGATGGCAAAAATGTCCAGTAGAACCTTTATATCGAAAAAAGAAAAAACTGCACCCGGATTTAAGGTGTCTAAAGATCGTTTAACGCTCTGTTTGTATTGTACAATCACCTGGTAAGAAGCAGCAAGCAAAGTAAAATTACAGATTTTATTAACCAGTTAACTGTGGCGACCTATAGGAAACACGTACATTTATACTCATCAAACCCAGCTGACTGGTTAAGAGAGAAGAAGATGTAAGAACTTTAAATGAAGAAAAAAGTTCTGAAGGTGAAGGCGATATCGTTCCGCCGAAAAAACGTTCTCTGTTTGGTTCTCTGCTGTAATGGTCACCACTTTCAGGGCTTATTGTACACATCTGGATCGGTGGACATTTGCAAAAAAAATCATCTGCAAAATCCATTATGATCTCGAAATTTAAGTTCAAAGTTTTTTATAATTTAAAAAAATTCTACTCGAAGTGTAGGTAAATAGCTTCAAAGGAACCACATATCGGAGACGAACCGTTTTCGCGTAAAAAATTGTTAGTTTTCGCAAGTTCTCGACAGCGCGCAGTATCTCTACAGGGCGCCGCGGCGGCGCCGAGGGTCCCCCACCCTAGCTCCTATTCGTATACGCACGTGCGAGGGTGAAGTGTGACCGCACCATACAAACGTAATACGCAGTGCGGAAGAAAATGAAACCGTGTTACGTATTTCCTTGACACTGTAGCGCAACTCCCGATCGCTTGCGACCGTAGTAACGAAAGGGCAGTTGCTGCTGCAAATTTCCACGCTCAAGGAAATTGCTAAAATAGAGAATTATATCGGTAGGAAGGAATTCGGGAGGTTGGGCACCAGTCCGATGATTCGGACGCGGATTTTCCCTGAGGGGACCCGGTACAGCTCAGAAGGAGCTATGATACCCTCTCAGAGGAGATCCGTTGTCTGAATTCGGAAATAAATTTTCAGAATTCAGACGACTTTTAGTTTTTCTAACCGATTCAAGAAAGGACCTTGAATCGGCGTATATTTTAGTCACAAATTATTTACAAATTCACAAACTCTAGTAGAGATAGAAAAAAGATAGTGAACTTCGCGGATACCGCACTTAGAATTTAAACGAGAACTCGCGAAATTACAAAAAGATAGTTGCGAGTGAATAGATCGAATCCAAAAAGAAAAATAATAGATCAAAAGATGCTAAACAGAATCGCTTAATAATGGGAAGAATGGATAGCGGAAGCGGGATGACAAAGAGAAAGATTTCGGATTTTTTTGACCGGGGAAATAGGAAAGTGGAGGATGCCAATTTCTCCAATCACCTGATCGCAGCGGCTTCTCGACTTCCGAAGACCATTCCCGGCGGACGAGGATACGGTTTCTCCGTCGAAACCCTCTCAAACGTCCCAAAAATCCTGGAGATAGTTGTAGGTAGTTGAGGCAATCACAAGTAGTTTTCACAATAGTCTTATCCGTACGGCGGAGCAAGAATCTCTGAGGAGGGCCGATTTCGGTCCCCTCAGACTGTTATCGGTTTCGCCATCCTAGTTGTCGTAGGATTCGGGAATTGCGATGCTCGGGTAATAATTATGGCATCAACCCATTTGTCGTTATCAACCCGTCTCTTGTGAATCGCTAGATGGCATCCTTCCTTGTCTAGAGTGTAGCCAATCTTGTATTTCGGGAGCCTTCCTTCCTTCTCTCTCGCTCCGGAGTTGTAGAAGATGAAGTACTCTTCTTCTTGCTTTTTTCGTTCTCCGTGTTTGATCGTCGTGATCCAAAATTGGCAAGAGGGTGTCAGGAAGGGAATTAACGGAAGTATACGATAGGGATTCGAATAAAAAAATAGAAATTTTAGCGATAATAACAGAGTACCGAATAGTAATAACATAATGAATTATAGCAAATAATACGCAACAAAAATAACAAAAATAGATCGTTACCAAATAACTTTCGGTCGTTCTCGGAGAGGTTCCTGAGCCTTATTCTCCGTTTTTAGTAACGGGCGCGAAAGAAATTCGAAATAATTAATGCCAAAAAAACTTAATGTAACAGTGGAAAATTTCCACGTTACAGCACATAAAAGCGCATCAAATGCACTTTCAATGATCGACTACGCAAAAAACAATATCGATAAAAAAAATATCGATCGTCGGAAAATAAACAATATCGTTTATAAGACGACAAAACACGTAATTTAGAATTTACGGTAAGACTGCAGTTTAACCTCCCCAAGCTTTTGACATCTGTCATACGTCATTTTACTCGTTTTGGCGCTCCGAATACGAATATGATTGTCCTTTTTGACGGAAATTACAAATTTTCAAGATATTCGCAAAATACTGTCTTATTATACACAAGCAATACCGTAAGGTGGCCGGTATAGCTTGTATATAGATAGATAGATATATATTGAGACGATTCGGCTGCTACCTACGATTTTTGCGAGAGGAGTGCAGTCGGATCTTAGAAGGGATTCGTGTGCTGGACGGGTTTGAAAGTCGTAGAAAAGAAAAATACAAATAAATTTAGACCAGAGAATTCTTTAAACTACTAATGTTCGTTTATTGAATCTCCGGAATACATTTTATAATTTACTTGATGTAAAAATATTAATTTTTCTCTAAAAAAAAATTGAATTTTCTAAATTAATAATGTAATAAATAAATTTTCTTCAGGATTGGAGTTTTCTCTTCGTGCAGATTCGGTATCTAAGGGCTAGACGCAATGCTAGTGGCTTCGATACCGAAAAACTGACTTCGAGAAGGGCTGAGCGCGATGTCAGTGGCTTCTCTTGATCAGCTGCACTGAAGAAAAGGAATCACCTTGCCTCCCAGAAGGGCTAGACGCGATGCTAGTAGCTTCTGGGAATTCGAATGCAATCGTGAGGGCTGGTCGCGATGCCAGTGGCTGCGTATTACATTCGTTACAAGGATGACGGAAAGGATTCCTTCTTTGGAAGGGCCAGGCGCTATGCTGGTGGCTTCCGAAGGTATTTGCAATTTAGAAAAGGGGCTGGTGCAATACCAGTGGCCTTTTCCAAATGCGGAATTTGGAAAATGAATTGCCTTTCTGGAAGGGCTGGACGCAATGCCAGTGGCTTCCAGAAATAAAACACAGTAGAAAGGGCTGGACGCTATGCCAGTGGCTCTCTACTGTATTCCCTTTATAGGAAAAGATTAATTTTACCTCGTGTGAAGGGCCAGACGCTGTGCTGGTGGCTTCTGAGGTGTTCGCAATTCGAAAAGGGGGCTAACGCTATGTTAGTAGCCTTTTTCGAATGCTAGATAGGAATTTCTTCGAGACTTTGAAAAAGGGCTAACGCTATGTTAGTGGCTTTTTCTTCTAAGTCTCGAAGAGGAATTTTGAATTTGAGAGTAAATTCGTCCTGATCGCTTTGATCGTGGGACTACTCTAATTAAATTGAGATTTGCGCTTATTGCTGTTCTCGGAGCTCTTGCTCGTATGAGACAGACGAAGCATCTGCGTCTCCCGGAGCTCCCGGTTCTGCCTTTATAGAACTTCCTGATAGCATGCGGGAGCCGACTTTGTCCTACCTCGCGAGGGCTCTTCCTCGAGAGGGGCGATATCCTAACGGAGAGGGTACTTTTCGAGGCCCGCGCTGAAGCGTCACATTGGGGCGATTCGAAAATCCTTCCGTTAGGCACGGCTCCCGCGCCTGCTATAGGCTGCCTTTGGAGCCATGTGGGGCAGACTAGGATCGCGGGAGACGTATCACGCCTATCTTAAGGATAGCGCGTGTTACGTCTGATTCTATTCGTCCTTAATTGGACTTGTTCTAATTTCCCTCAGATTCGCCAGGACGCGCTATATGCTAATAGCCAACTTGTCCAGCGGTTATCCATCATTGGGAATGAGTTATTGATCTATATCGGAAATAGATCTTATTTTAATTTAGTTTTAAAGATGGCTGTTAGCGGATGGCTGACAGCCGTCAACAAAGTTAATATTTTATTTTAACTAATGCAAGAAGAAAAATATTTAATTAATAAGTTTATAGCAATATTCAAAGGTAATAAGTTAACTAACAAAATACCTGGTGAGTAATACTGGTGAGTAATATTTTTCGAATTTCTTCTAATTCTGTGAGGCAGAATTAGAAGTTTGATGATTCTTTTTTGGATGGATGGTGGATGGATGGATGGATTTCTAATTATGCAACGTTCTACCAATTCGATAGTTGGTGGAACGTTACAATATATTTATGGCCTAGAAAGCCTGTAGGCCAAGCAAAGATACATAAGAATTAGAAGTAGCGCAGAATACAAATAAATACAAAGTAGTTTAAGTACATATAAAGAGTAAGTTTAAAACTCAAGGATCGCAGTAGAAATTAGAAGTAGAAATAAAAATTAGGAAGTAAGCAGTAGTAGCAATAGTAGTAACAAAGACAGAGCGGACGACTGTGAAGTGTGAGAAAGAGCATAGTATTAGGTCAGCAAGTAGCAATCCTAGGGCAGCAAATACAAGACAAGTACAGCGGACAAGTCTAGCGGTGCAAAAGCTGCACAGGTAAATAAAACGCAAGTAAAGCGCAAGTAATGCAGGACCAGACCTGTAAACAGCGGATGGCCAGGCGGTTCAAGTGTGTGGTAATTCACGTTGGCGATCTTGGTGGGGCTCTTTATCATGCTCGAGTAATTCCGCAGCTTCTTCCAGCTCTCCCCTGAGGAAATGATCATGCAAACCGGCCTTAAAGGAGTCAACAGAAGGAGCGGACCGAAGCCCCTCCGGCAGGGAGTGCCAAAAGTAGGTGGCAGAGACCTGGAAGGAGTTGCGGAGCGCTTCAGTCCTAAAGGGAGGAGTTGCGAAGGGGAGCTGAGTAGCTGTAAGCCTTTCAGCTCGGCGGACACCGGGATCATGGGATAAGAAGCACCCACTCAAGTATGGCGGATTCCCAGTGGACAAAATCTGGTAAAGTGAGGATCTCAAAAAATATAGCCGCCTGTTTTCGAGCGACATCCACTCGAGTCTGCCTAAGCGGTTGGGTGTAATGTGCTCGTCACGCCTGAGATCAAAGATGAATCTAACGCATGCATTGAGAGTACGTTGGAGTTTAAGCTGGAGGATTCCAGAGAGACTGGCGTAGACGAAACAACAGTAGCCGAATATAGGAGCTAGGGTGGGGGACCCTCGGCGCCACCGCGGCGTCCCGTCTTAGTCTCCAGTATGTGGCTTCTTTGAAGCTTTTTACCTACTCCTCGAATAGAATTTTTTTAAATTATAAAAAACTTGTAACGTGGCGTTTCGCACGCTACGTTACAAGGGTATTTTTCCGTCCAGAAGAGACGTCAATGGATCCATATGTATTTTGACCATGAATTATGTAAAGGGCTAGATCCCTTAGGTTAAGGTTAAGTTAAGTCTCGATATAAGATAGTTAGGGTTGGCGTATTGGTGGAAGCAAGAAAGCAAACCGATTAGCCGAGAGTAGTGATCAGAAATAAGCCGAGCGTTAGGGCACTCCTCATTGGGAAAACCTGTATCGGTCAACGCGAGGCATCTGTTGGATCATCGGGGAGTTGGAACTACGAAGTACAAATTCCCACCAAATGGCAGCACCTCTCGACCACCACCAATAGGGAACTGGAATGCGCACGCGTAGCAGTGTTCCGCAGGAAGAAGACAAAGAAGAAGACCACTTCTCCTTTGGACGGCCTGTGGCCAGAATGCTCTTCTTTTGACGACATTGCGGAAGAAATAGAAAAAGAGAGAGCCGGTTCCAGGCGAACATCTTTGGAACCCAGATTTGGAATTGTTCGTGAGGCTTGCCTTCCGTGTGGTGAGTGCTCGCGGGCTTATTTTGGATTTGGAGCGAGCTCCTCTCTATGTTTCTGACTTATTAAGAAAGAGAAGAGGCTGCGCTGCGTTTTTCGGGAACCAGGTTCGGTCGATTGGGTGGAAGTAGCGTTTTCCACACAACCGCCTTAGCCACCATCTTGGTTTCGGTGCCTGAGTGGCAAACGAAATCAGATTGGCTCCAAATTACTTGAGGTTTGGGTTCTACCCCTTTAGGAGGTTAACAAGTTTAAAATTGATCCTCGCGAGATCTATTGATCCTTCTTTCTTTTTGTTATTTGTTTTTTTTTTTCTTGTCTCGGTCGCCTTTGCGGTTTCACCACTTCGTCTTTGGTTGGGTCCACTTGGGACCACGTGGCGAAACAGGACCGACAGCCTCGAGGGTTATCCCCGGGGCATTATTCTTATTGTTTCATTATTCTTATTATTCTTATTCTTTTCTTTTCTATTACTATATTAAAGTTCTCACAGTTCACAAATTCAGTTATATTCTTTTGGGGAATTTTCCTGTGGGTTGACCCGTCTTTTCAGGTTAGGTCGGCAGTTGGCGGAGTCGTGACGATACTTTCACGTCCTGGAGGTAAGAGTGAGTCGGTTTTGGGTTTGGGAACTTTTGGTCTCTTCGGATAGTCCATTGGGACTTTTAGGTCAAAAAGTTCCTGGCGCCCATCTGACTCTCGGTGCCTTTGGGAAAGGGTGTCAGGTTGTGCCGGAAAGCCGATCCCGAAGTTCCCCGGTTACAAACTTTGACTTTAAGTTTCGAGGTCATAATCGATTTTTCGGATGGTTTTTTTTGCAAATGTCCACCGATCCAGATGTGTACAATAAGCCCTGAAAGTAGTGACCATTAATTTTTGTACACCCTGTAAATACAGGTATATGTTTAATAAAAATTAAGTTGTTCATGTAAAATTCAAAAATATTTGTTTTTAATAAGTTCTCGGAACGTAACCTCCCTTTTTGTACTGACTCTGGGTCTCATACAACACGGTTTCACACAAGACGACATTTTCTAGAAACCAATCTATCGTATTATAGGACGGTTATCTGTAAATGCTAATTACGTGAATTGTTAATTATTCAGGAACTACAAGTAAATGTTAAAGATATATGTTATCCCCCTAAAAAACACCTCTGGTGCAAAAAAGTCGAGACAAGTTCATCTGTGAAAAGGGATCTCTACAATAGTTGTGAAATCCTATAACATTAAACAAGCTCGTTTTTTCCGTTATGTCAATACGAAGTAATTACAAAATGGAAAGAATTTTTGCTGTTTACGTGATTAGAACCGGTATTGAACTTGTCGGGCTCCGAACCCAAACGATAAGCAATAAATATCTTACAATTTAATTTATTTTTACCGCATTATGAATTAGTAAAAATCAGATTACATAATAATAATATGAATAAATTATATATCATACCCAAACATCTGAATTGTTCGGGGGCCATCAAGTTCAGTACCGGTTCTAATCAGGTAAACAGAAAAAATTATTTCCATTTTGTAATTACTTCGTATTGGCATAATGGAAAAAACGAGCTTGTCTAATGTTATAGGATTTCACAACTTTTGTATAGGGATCCCTTTTCATAAATGAACTTGTCTCGACTTTTTTGCACCAGAGGTGTTTTTTAGGGGGATTTATCTCCTTTTTGCAAATATTATTATTATTATCGGCTTTATATCTCGAGAAAATATTAATAAAATAATACATAACGTGTGTCGGTAAGGTGAATTTGCGTCTTTTGGATATTCGGAAAAACAAAACACAGATCACTGAATACCTAGGGCCTACCCCACCGTTGAGCTGTACTACTGAGGTTACAGACAGCGTGTGAGTGTGTAATGGCTTTCCAGCCGTGTATGTACTGTGATGGGGGTTTTTCGAACCCCATCAACAGAAGTAACGTAGCGTCCTACCTGGTAAGGGCGTCGAACACGGGAATCGAGGAACTCGAATCCCGGTTAACCGGTAAGGCACCACCGTATCCCCTGGGCAACAAACCTAACCTAGTTCTGTCACTTTTCGCCGCTCGTTCTCTTTCCATGATTTCACCGAGGTATCGATCGTGAATCGACCACGGGAGCAACGGGGGAATCGAGGCCTGGAACACCAGCGGCCAACTTGCGGCGCGGGAACCGGGAGACAATTCAAGTCCCGGCCGTCACGAGGAAGGAGATACTCTCCCCGCACCCACAAGGACCGGGGAACAACCACCGGCGCTGCCCCGGCTCCAGAGCGAGGAGTCTTCCACACCAGGACCCGGACATCCCGGAAGAAACAACGCCCGGGGAAAAACGGAATCCGGGAGACGCCTTCGAACCATCCCGCCTCACCCAGCAAGAAGCTGGTAGTTCGGAGGGCAGCACCGTACGGGCCGGCGAAGGATCCAGCGCCTCGACGATCAACTTCCCCCTCTCCAACACCGAGCCACGGAGCTCATTCTCGTGTTCCACGTCGGCCAGGACGGAAGCATCGCTGACAGCCTACGATGGCGGCCATTTTGTCGAGAGGGAGTAATTTTCGGGCAAAGGAGGAGAAATAGTTTTTCCGATTGTTCTTTCTTTTTGCTATTTCCTTTTTTGATGTTCGGTGTTATTTGGTTTGACCGGAAATAAAGATCCAGATTATATTAGATTCCGGGAGTTTTTTTATTTATTTTTGCGGTCCCCAAGTTTTCTTTTCGTAGATTTTCAGCACGGCCAGGTGGATCCTGATTGGCGCCCAACGGAAGATTCAACGTGCACGTGGTGGAGGTCGCCCGACCCTCCCAAACACCACCTCACAGTACACAGAACGCTTCGGCTATTTGTTATGTGTGCGGACCTAGTTCGGTCGAGAAAAGAGACACGGTAGCACTCCCGACCAATTCATAAATGAACTTGTCTCGAGACACTACCGTGTCCTTTCATACTTTAAAGATTGATAATAATTCTTTTGTGAAATATATCTACCACAATCACTACATAAAGTTTTAATTATCTATCAAATATCCCACAAAATTAAACCAGTTGTGTCTTATATACTGTATTTACAATCCGTAAATCGTGCACGTTTCATACAACTTAGGACCGAATTGCCGAACAGTCGAGGGGGGCTCGAAGACTGTGCGACCTTGCTTACATTTTGGCCTCGACCTTCTGGAATGTAAATCGTAGGTTAAGGGGTTAATGTAGTTGATGATCTTGCGGAATGACCTATCACATCACCAAAGAACTGCAAAGTGTGAATTCGAAACGAAAGACAGTATACTTTACAAGCGTTTATGGTCCAGAGGAAATGTTGTCGCAATGTATGCAGAAATAATTTCTTCCCTATTTTGTGTTTAACCTATTACGACTGGGAGAAAAATTTCATGTTAATTTTGATATTTTGTACAGAGTACATTTTTGAGGTTTTTGAGGCCGCTCTTTTCAAAACCGTTTCGTAAATCTTATAAATATTAAGTGTAGTGTTGATTTTTTACATTTTGAGTAAAAAAAGATAAAATTTGTTTCGTCATTTTTTTTTAAGTATAAGTTATTGCTCGATAGAAGTATTGTTCATTTCAAAAATTTTCAGTTGAATATCTCTGCAAGTATGGAGGATATTTGAAAAGTGTGAAACACGTGTCCAAGAATTTCGAGAGCGGTGACGGGAAAGCATTAGTTTTTTATTTGAATAGCGTTTACAAGATAATTTGAAGGTCAAGTTTATTATTTAAATGGAAACCTACATTTTTCATTATAGGATCTTATTGTACGAAAAAAAAACCAAATATTTTCATGAGAAACTTTTATGTCCGTATTTTCGAAAATATTTAAAGATAAGTAGGGCGAGAAATAGTGGTAAGAAATATATTACATAGGTATAACAAACAAGTAGATATTTATTACATAGCTGTAATTAATTTTCCAAATATTCTCTGTTGTTTTCCGAGCAATAGTAGAGACAATTCTCAAATCATGAACGAACATCTTTTAAGGTTGGAATAGCGCAACATTCCTGTAGAATCCTATGACACAAATCGTTGATGCTTTCTGGTAGTACAACTGGAAAACGTTAACGATTTGCGAAAAAGAATTTTTCACAGTAATATGCCACGCTGTACTTCCTCTAAATATCCTCGAAATTAGGGCTCGGACAAAGAAAAGGTTTCTACGAAAATTGCTTGTTTTTCTACGTACAATAAGATTCCGTAACAAAAAATATAGGTTTCCATCTGGAAAAAAAGTTGGCCTTCAAATGACCTTGAAAGCGCCATCCAAATAAAGAACTAATATTGCCCCCCTCCCCCCGCCCTTGAAATCCTTAGACACGTGATTTACACTTCCTAAATATCTTCCTGCTTTTCCAGATATTGAGCTGGAAAGTTTTCACACTCTATATGCATGTACTACAGCAAATATCGCCAGATCCTTAAAAAGTTGATCAAATAACTCGTTACGAGTGCATTTTTGTGGAAAACTACCCAGAACAAAAAATTATTCCGTCAGTCAAAATCTTTGACGTGAGGGTCCCTAAATTTGGGCCCAGTGTACTTTTTGGGCATAATAGGACCCCAAATTAAATTTTTGGCGCGGAACTGATATTTTTTAGGAACGATATTTTTAAACGAGGTTCTAATTTAAGTTGTAATCTAAAGTATAATTTTGTTGCAAGATCTATCGAACTTTGCTGTTCCAATTATATTAGGCATTAACTATCGTCTCACAAGCAAGGAGATTGCCTCCCAACCAAAAATATGATTAAAAGACATCTAGTAGAAGACCCCAGGCAGCTTGTGTTTGAACCTTGTAATTTTACATTAATACGATAGCGTGATAAAAGCTGCTATGATTACTTACGCCAGAGCATGTTGATGAAGCGATACGCAACCCCTGAGCACATGAAAGGATTTGTCATGCTTCAGAGGTATGTTGGTATCTACATAGCCACCGCTTACCAAATTTTGTAATCTGTATCTGTAAAAAGTCTTCATAAATGCATAGCTGATATACCCATTATTTATATTTGGCCATTTGAAGTTCAGAAATTTAGAGAAAATCGCAGAAGTTTTATGCTAACGCGACTCGAAGTGGACATTTTCTGACGAACAACAGAACATATGAATTTTTCCGTTGGGATTCAAGCTATTTTTTTCGAGCTGCCAAGGTCAATGTGGAGTCATCTGAATTACCGGATTGGGATATAAAAGCATTTTTTTATTTTGAACGTAACAAGCGTGTAAAATTATGTTTCATATACTTACTCGATCACTGAGAACAGGCTGCAAGAATGTAAAATGAAAATATGTATAAGTGTATCTACTGCAATAGTTATAGTCACAAAGGCGTAGGCAGTTATGGTTTGATGTATATAGAGCGGTAGAAAGTAATCGTCTGTATCAATGCCATAATCTGAGACGAACATTAGCTCCTTGGGTCGAGATTCATTAAGAGGTATAATAACGTCCAGAATCTGATTGACAACTGGTAGAAGACCAAAAGCACACGTTGCGGACCAAACGAAAACTGTCGAAGGAAAGTGCGAATTAACGATGCTGAAATGACCGTCATGACTATGGTCTACCAATTTTAATTCTTTAACCTTGTTACTTTTGGTATGAAGGTCTAGAAGATTGTTGACATTTATTGTACGATTATGAAAATTTGCCGGTTACTCGATAATTAATTATGAACTAATAAATTTTCACTTTGAAGTCAAGTGATTTCATCATTTTTAGTCTGCGTATTACCTATTTTTTAGCACAAAAGTTGTTATGCCGATTTCTAAAAATCTTATATTACATAATTTTGTAACCTTCAAGTGTTAACCCTTTCGCTACGGGAGGACTCTCCGCCACGATAAACCGCAGAGCGAATAATCTTGACAAAAATGGGCACGGTGTATGAGATCTATCATTAAAATCATCTAATTTAATAAATTTAAACGTCTGAAAACCACAAACGATGCAGAACAAAATATCTACGTAGCATTTAACTATGAGATAGTTGGCGCGCAATACATTTAGAGTTTCGTTAAATGTACAACACATGGCATCTTATGTAGAGCGACTATAATCGCTCGTCGTATTTAAGTGGCATATTATGGAAAACGACTATGGTCGCCCATGATAGCGAAAGGTTAATTATCACTATATGCTATCAGGATCGATGTTTCGGGGACTTTTTTCCTATGCACAGAACAAATCAGTAGCTATAGCGAATAAAACCTTAGAAAAACCTTAATTATTGCTTTAAGATGGAGAGTGACAGGGAATATTCACTAGATTATTGCTATTGGAATTTACGTATAAGTATCGTTTTGGAATCGACGTAAATACTCCTGATAATTTTCTCTGGCTGTCTCACCAACTCTTTCGCTAAATGGTATTGGCTTTTGAAAAAGATAGTAGTATGGTGTTGAAGCCAAAGGAACTTCTACGGGAAACCCAGAACGATAACAAAACCTGAAGAGTAGGCCAACCGTAATGCTTCTGGGTGCAATAATCTCTCATAATCGATGTCGGAAATCATCTTCCTAGCATGGAGTTGAACTAGGAAATTTAGTTCCGAAGGCTCAGGATCAAATAACAATAGAAGTCAGACAACTTTACGGATGACGTTAGAAGACAAATATTTAATCATGGAAATGGGTGAACCTTCCCTTGATACAGGATTAATAGTCTCCGTCGTTCAGTTACCAAAGATCACTTGAGTAAATCAAAGTAAGGCGGACTATAAAAGCCCTTTGCAAAACTAATATGAGCAGAGTATTGCACCGGACATTAAGCCAGATGGACGTCATAAGAATTGGTTTCCTTACGACCTGTCTCTTTCTGTCTCAACTAGGAAGAAATTCAAGATACATACAAATTCCATTTATAGCGAACTCTATTCTTAATATTAAACTCAATGTAGCGAGCAAGTTATGTTTTTGTATATATCGTTACTGTAGAGTAAAAGTTGATTCACATGGTTATCGAAAACTAACTGATCCCCCCACCCTGATCTCAGAATCTTCAAATTTAATCTTGATCTTCAAGGTCTGACGAAGGTCATATTTCATTTTCTAAATGGGAACTCTTATTTTTGAACCCAACTTCGAAAAGAGCAGTTCATTTTACGATCAGATATGGTATAATGTTTGAGTCATGGTGACCACTTAGGGGTCATTTTAAGATCAAATGAGTCGAAATCACGAAATCTTCCACAAAAGAAGGTGGTCATGAGGGATGACTTGGGTAAAAATTATAGAGGTCAAAAGGAGTCATGGAGTGATTTTAACTTAACCTTGGGGTCAATTTTAGGGGCCATTCCAAGGTCAATTCTATTTTTTCACATGGATAAACTTAAGAATCCCCGATTAATCAGCCTTAACTCTGCATGCGGGGCTCTGCGGAGGCGGACCAACCTTTCCCTTACCTCTCGTGGAAACAAAATGAACCCGAACAAATCAAAATTAAATACAAAAACGTAACGATTTATCCGCCTGGTGAAATAGGCAGGGAGGAACCACTGAAATGGAGCAGGTGATACCCTCATCGGCGGAACCGGCGATCATCGTAGAGTCGGTGAACGCCCCTAGGAAAAATACCAACAAACCAACATCGTCAACGATGAGTCTTGCTGCGAGGCAGAGGGAACCGAGCGTCGTTTGTGGACGTAGAAGGAGGATGGGGAGAAAAGAGGAAGCTAAGCTGCATTGGCTAATCAGTAACTTGCGACTTCGACGTCTGGGACAACAACACCTCCTCAAAACAACACGGGTGTCAGAAGATCCAAAGGGTCCACCTGACATATCGCTGTCTTGGCAGGTCACATCAAAATGGGTAGGGGTGTGGAGGGAAACATCAGGCTAGCCCACAGGACCAACCCTCTGACGATAGTCATTGTACACAAAGATCATCCGGAAGTGGTCCTGGGGCGTGAGGACCTCCAGATCTTAAGGGACTCGACAATGGCGCCGTCTGACCTAATTGAGCAGGGGCCCGTGCCACGCTTCGAGAACGCCTTCTACAAAGAGCGTGCCCTCGTGGTGTTGCCAGGGGACTCCTTCACGAAGGCTGCAGACAAGTCAGCCATTTGGGAAAACCAGAACCAGAGTAGGAGGGGTGAAGCTCCTGTAGAAAATGGTTAAGGCCACGGTCCGTATACCGGGAAGGTTCTGGATCCAGTTTTAGTTCTCAGTCGACTGCAGAGGATGAACGCCACGCTGAAAACAAAGAGCTAGAGCAGTTAGGCCTTGACCGACGACACGGTGGCTCCTGCTACTGCGACTGGGAATAGCTACAAATCCCAACGAGTGCCAAAGGTGAGAGGGCACGAGGAGGGGAGCATCCTAGTAATAGGAATCTTCGAAACGTCCATGAAGGTTCTGGTGGGCATGGGGAATAAGCATTACTATGGCCTTACTAAGGTCACCTGTAGGTACGCGGGTAGAGCAGGGTGGGGGGCAATTCAGGTAACGAAGCGGTCACAGGTGAAACACTATAACTGATATCTAACCTGAACCGCTCGCAGATTAACTTGCACCGCAGCAAAAGGACTATAAAGTAGTGCTTCCGGAGGGAGAAAACTGAGTAAAAGTTGGGCTCGAAACGCCTCGGTCCAGGGATATCTGCTTCACAGGCGGCTCCAAATATAACAGCAGGTCCGGTGCAGGCATATATACCATAAAGGACAAGGGGTGCGAATCTCAGTCAGGCCCACTTGGTCGAACAAGCTGTGCTACCCAAACTAATGCAGAAGTTAATCAACATTTGCTCTGAGAGCAAGTTAGCACACAAGGCATTAGCAGGACCAACAACGAAGTCCATCCTAGTGGAGGACTGCATTCAGCACCGTAACTTCTTAGGGGAAGACGCAGTAAGCTCACACTAAGCTAGGCTACTTATCGGGACACTTCGGTATCAAAGGAAATACGGAGCCACAGTCTGGCGAAAGCCAGTACCAAATCTGACTTCATAGGACTGAAACCGGCAGTAGGTATTCGTTTGACGCAAGTCAAAGAATGGCTCAACCAATGGGTAGTCAAAGAACACTCCAAGGCCTGGATAGACACACCATGCTGCAAACAAGCGAAAGCCATACTGGAAAACACAGACGTTAAAATTTGGACCTCGCAAATTATGGACCTCAGCAGGCCCGATGTAAATATTTCCTCATTACGGGGCAAGGGGTTCTTAACTACCACCTATTCAACATGAAAGTGGTGCAGAGCCCCATCTGCAAATGGTGCAACAATATAACACATTCAATACACATTCTCTGTACTGTCCTTCCCTAGCGAACATAAGGAAGAAATACAACGGCAAGGTTGCTTGTGATCTCTACGAGCTCTGCAAATTAACCCATTTCCGCCCAAATGACGAGATTTTGTACTCGACTTTCGAAGCTATAACTTAATGAATAAATGTCTTGGAAAAAAATCGTGACATAGTGTTTTCGAAAGCCTAAAACATCCTCTTTCAGATGGCATGGTCAAATTGGACCTAGAATTTGATTTGAAAAAGTTATAATCGATTTTTTTTTAAAAAGTGCGAAATTTTTATTCTTTCTTTTTTTTAAATTTGTATTTTGAGTCGGAAATAGTACATTACGACCCGTGGCCAGAAAGTTGGATTTCCTGGCCGGCGGGGTTTGACACCCGAGGCGAAGCCGAGGGCGTCAATGTACGCCGGCCAGGGCATCTAACATTCTGGCTGAGGGTCGTATACTATTTTTCTTGCTCCTCACCCGAAAGTACGTAAAATAATTAATCTTTTTAACATCGCAGAATCGTCTGCTCTTTTTTTCTGGCCTGCATCAACGCGCCCTCTCGGTCAACTCACGCGGTACCCGATTTTACGGCCGCACATCAGCTGACACGTTGTTGATGCCCGCCCGACTTTTGCAAAGCCGAGGCGAAGCCGAGGCTTTGCTGGTCGGGGGCGGGCATCAAAAACACAAAAAGAAACGGTTGAAATTCAGGTTATACACAAATCTGAATACGTTATTAAAATTCAGTAAATAGTCTATTCAAAACCATTATAAAGTATTCAGATTCGTGTATAACCTGAATTTCAACCGTTTCTTTTGTTAACAAATGAATAAACGATGATGTATATATGATAAATTTTAATTAAATTAAGCAATGAAACATAAATAACTAACAGTATATAAATATATATAAGAACGCATAATTAAATTACTTATCATTTTCCTTATTGCACTTTTTACATGAATTATCATGGAACACGCAATTATTGAAAGTACAGTATTCAAATTTTATAGTACGACTATTGAGCGTTGACGTAGATAAATCGGCGCTAGTGAGCGAGCCACGAAAAATCGACAGCTAATCACAGCGCGTGTTTCATCAGCCGTCACAAAAAACGAACTTTCGTGAGCGAATTTAATCCGGCAAGTACGTACTTTCGGGTAGAGGAGCAAGAAAAAAATGTTTCTGGTTGCTCAAATCATGACGTCTAGTGCCATTAATATCTGTTCTTTAAAACCTCATTGGAATTATTAAGAAATTCCACTTGGCAAATTCAATATGGCGGCCGAAACGAAGTTTTTTTTAAAATGCAATATTACATTTTTTGTTCTGGAATACTATAGACTTAATCAAAAAATTTCTAAGAACAAAAAAGTCTTAAAATTGATCAAAGAATGCACTCAAATTTTTTCAGAATTTTTCTCGGCATTTTTCAAAAATTTCAATTTTCCGATTTTCTAAAAATGAAAAATGTTCTCAAAAAATTCTGAAAAAATTTGAGAACATTCTTTGATCAATTATAAGACGTTTTTGTTCTTATAATTTTTTTGATAAAGTCTATAGTTTTTGAGAAAATACATTTTTTTCCGGCAATCATGTAATAAAGATCAAACACGTACTCGAAATGGAAATATTCATTTTTCATTTTGAAACTCTTTTTCTCAAAAACTATAGACTTTATAAAAAAATTTATAAGAACAAAAACGTCTTATAATTGATCAAAGAATGTTCTCAAATTTTTTCAGAATTTTTTGAGAAAATTTTTCATTTTTGGAAAATCGGAAAATTGAAATTTTTGAAAAATGCCGAGAAAAATTCTGAAAAAATTTGAGTGCATTCTTTGATGAATTTTAAGACTTTTTTGTTCTTCGAAATTTTTTGATTAAGTCTATAGTATTCCAGAAAAAAAATGTAATATTGCAATAAAAAAAACTTCGTTTCGGGCGCCATATTGAATTTGCCAAGTGGAATGTCTTAATAATTCCAATGAGGTTTTAAAGAACAGATATTAATGGCACTAGACGTCATGATTTGAGCAACCAGAAACATTTTTTTCCGACTCAAAATACAAATTTAAATAAAAGAAAGAATAAAAATTTCGCACTTTTAAAAAAAAATCGATTATAACTTTTTCAAATCAAATTCTAGGTCCAATTCGACCATGCCATTTGAAAGATGATGTTTTAGGCTTTCGAAAACACTATGTCACGATTTTTTTCCAAGACATTTATTGATTAAGTTATAGCTTCGAAAGTCGAGTACAAAATCTCGTCGTTTGGGCGGAAATGGGTTAAGGGATTACATTTAGTTGGCGAAAAAAAGGCGTGTTTTTGTGAATTTTTTTGGGAAAGCGATTGCAGGTTTCGAACGGTTTTTTTCATAAAAGGGTATATCTTGGGCTATGTTTCATAATTTTTTTTATTGGAAAAAATTCACAAATGTACCAGATATAATTTATTCCTCGGACCGCTGTTCAAAACAGGCCTTCTGCGGTGACCACTGTAACTTCCACACCAATCATCTGAAATAAAAAAATCAAATAAATTATGTTTTTGCATCGTACTATCTAGTACTTAATCGAATGATTTGAGAAAATATTAGTTTTTGAAAAAATGGTCGGCGATTTTAAGTGAAAGTCCAAATTTCGGTGAAAAAATCACTTCATTTTCCTTGATATAAATAAAAGTATTGGGGGAGGTGGGGCACTTTGATGCAAGGGGTACATTGATGCACCAACCATATTTAACAATCGAAAAACGTTATTCGTGCTGCGACATCACTAAAACGTGCCTAGACATGTGTGAACAAAACAGTTGCGACCGCGCTGTCCGCCATTTGACCTTTGACGTTTGACTAGAGTAGGTGTGTTCTTAACACGACCAACTAAAAAATTACGTGAAGTGTGAAAGTGATCCATCGTTGTTTTACGTCATTTAGTTAATATTTAAAAATACCAAAGGTAAGTTATACTATTTAGTAGTCAGAATTGCACGTGACTTTTAAATAAGTTCAGTGGTTTTATAAATAATTGTTGGTTTCTTGAAAATGTTCGCTGGGGTACTTTGATACACTAAGACAGGGGGCACATTGATATGCATCAAAGTGCCCCGCTAGTATACAATAGTTTGCCAATATACAAGTTTGCATGAAATCTGTAAACTAGTTATTCTGATTTCCAGAAAATGGTGCGAACATACAAACCTAAGACTGATAGAGGAAGTGCTAATGAGGAGAATGTAAAGACTGCTATATCCGAAGTTGTATCGAAAAGATTGTCTATACGGAGGGCAGCTGACAAATATAAGATCAAAGCTGCAACTTTGCAACATCGCATTGAAAAATTTCGAAAAACTTTTGAAGAAAATGAAGCGTCATCTTCTAGTAAATATGGGTCCAAGTACACAGTTGCACAGGTTTTCTCAACTGAACAAGAGAAGGCGTTTACTGAATATATACTGAACTGTAGTAAAATGCACTACGGGCTGTCTTTGCAGCAAGTCTTGGTTTTGGCTTATGAATATGCAGAATTCTTGGGATGTAAATATCCGGAATCCTGGGAAAAAAATCGATGTGCTGGAAAAGATTGGGCGGCAGGATTTAGAAAGAGGAATCAGGATGTAAGCCTAAGGAAGCCAGAAAATACGAGCGCAGCAAGAAGTTTTGCATTTAATAAAACCGCAGTCACTGAATTTTTTGACAATTATGAACGTGTAATAACGCGCTATAAATTTACACCTGACCGTATAATAAATTTGGATGAAACTGGGATTAATACAGTCTTGCCTACACCTAAAGTTTTGGCTGAAAAAAAACAGACAAATAGGACAAATAGTATCAGGTGAACGAGGAGAACTGGTAACATTCTGTGGTATAGTTACTGCAACAGGCACTGCTCTTCCTCCTGTGTATGTCTTCCCACGTGTTCACTTCAAAGAGCATTTTTTAAATGGTGCTCCGGAAGGAAGTCTAGGTTTGGCAAACAGAAGCGGCTGGATGACTGCAGAATTGGACACTCAAGTTCTAAGACATATTCAGCGCCATATTTTATGCACTAAGGATAATCCCATTCTAATTATATGTGACAACCATGAGTCTCACATTTCAATCGAAGCGGTCAACTATTGTCGTGACAATGGTATTGTCTACTTGTCTCTACCACCACACACGTTACACAAATTACAACCTCTGGACGTCAGCGTTTTTGGACCTTTTAAAGGCAAACTAAAAATCGCTTTTAACGATTGGCACATTCGAAATGTAGGAAAATCTTTGTCCATATATAACATTACCGAACTAACAAAATTAGCTTTTCTGGAATCTTTTAACCCAAAGAACATTACAAGTGGGTTTTTAAAACCAGGCATTTGGCCATTTAATAGATTTGCGTTTGGAGATCACGATTTCGCACCAATAGAAATATTTTATACGAGTTCTCAAGATATTGCTGACGTTACGGATGTGACAAATGAAGAAAATACACAAGAGCTAGGTTTTGTGGACGTGGACATTAGCCAAAATGATGAGTGACACTTCTTCATCGAAGAAAGGAAGAGAGAAAGGGAAATCGAGAGTCTTCACTGATTCCCCCGAAAAAGATAGATTGCAGAGATTGCACGAAGAGAAGGAACGGAAACAGCAAATTAAAATGATAAAGCAGAAAGCAAAAGAGTTGAAAACGGCAAAAAATTTATTGGGTTTAACGGAAACTAAAAAAACTAAGAAGAAAAGGTGTCGTCGTTCACAATCTGACTCCGATACCAGTCGGAATGAATCTGTCAAATTGAGTGATGATGACGACGAAGATTTTGAAATTGCATCTGATCCAGAAGATGAGGATATAAATTTTGATGTTTCCAATCCTAAAGATATAAATGTTGGAGATTTCCTACTCATTAAATTTGAAAAGAAAAAAACTGTTGTTTATTACGTGGCCAAAGTTGTTTCTAAATATAATATGACCGATTATCAAGTGTCATATCTCAGGAAAAAACCGGGATCGTGTATGTTTGTCTTCCCTATAGTAGAAGATAAGGCAAGCGTTGATATCAAGGATATTGTTTTGCAATTGCCAAAACCAAATTTCTCAAACAGCACATCTCGAACATCATCTCTTTATACTTTTTCTATCGACTTAAATGAATTTAATGTGCAATAGAAGCTGAATAGCATTCTGTTTATATTGTTATTTTTTTACTACTTAATGTGAGTTCCTATTTTTTAAAGCTTTCCTAAAGTTTATTTTTAAATAGATAGGTGTTTGAGGAAAGATCAATATAAGTTTTGATGTTTTGTTAAAAAAACCTGCCATAAAGTCTATGATAAATGTGAAACATTATTAGTTTCGATACGTAATTTAGATTTTAAGTAACAAATTCTAAGACTGATTATAATCTCTCACAATAAAAACGGTGTTTTTCATTCAATTTTTGTAAATAATTACCATTCTCACACAATTTACGCTTTATATCAAAGTGCCCCATCCAATATATGAAAGTGCCCCGTAGGTGGGGCAGAATGATACAAAACCCATTTTTTACTCAAGTCATTATATTCTGATTATCTTCTAACTTTAATGATTCTTTTGATTGCTATTATAATATTGATTAATTATAACATGCATAAAGCAAAAAATTTTTTATTTTACTCATTTTTGTTGCATAACATATGAGATTCAGTTTTTCTGCATCAATCTGCCCCACTTCCCCCTACATCGAAAAAAAAATCCTTCGATTAAGGACTGCCTTTTGATGTAGGAAAAAAGTATGCAAAATTTCAAGAAAATCGGTCCATTCGTTTTTTATATATATCATGGTCACCGATTTTGAAAAAGTCGTTTCGAGAAAAACGTGTTTAAAGTTTGAATTCAGGTCTAAACATACATAAAGTGTAATTTCTTACCTCTAAATTCAATCGTCGATGCACGGCCCATACAACAGTGTTTCTGCAGACGTAGCTGCCTCTAAAATTCCAATTTAGTGCTGTCTTCGCGATAATCTTGCTTCACGAGTGTCAGATTGAGTGCGGCGCTCAGCCAAGTCCACGCGCTTTTCGTCTTCTTCCGTCACGTACATCGCTATTTTCACTGACTTCTTTCTTTTCTTCGGCAACAACTTTTTTAAAAATCATATCGGAAACGGTGATAACAGAATCGTGAATGTTTTTACACCGATATCGTAGGTGAATTGGTAAACAAATTTCGGCATGTCCATTAGTCCACAGAATTTTCGAGCACCCGCCAATCCGAGGCCAAGAAGCCTCATTACAAATATAAACCTGTTTATTTTATACGTGTGGCCAACGTACGAGCAGGATGGAAATTCGTAGTCGACGCAGTTGTCACACACGATCACAATTTTAAAATCTAGTCCACGCTTTGCGCTCGTTTAAAGTTTCACTTCACTACCGCAGACTTTACACTTCCGGAAAGTCTCAACCGTCGGGAAAACTGTTATAAAATTTATAATTCTGTTATGTCCGGAAAATATCCAGACATCACAAGTATTCAAACGATAGATCTCTCCTCTAACATAAAGGAAGTATGGTACACATGTGGAATGAATGCATATTAGAGGACTCTTGAAAAGTCGTAAAATTCAAACCTAGAAATAAAGATATTGGACCCAAACTTTTACTTATCCTCAAGAAAACAAACCCTTATAGAAATACAAGGGCACACTTAAAAATCCGAAACCTTTTTTTGTCACTTATTTGAAAATGTCCAGACTATTCGTATATACAAATTTTACGGCTCTTCTCGGAAAACGCATAAATTAAAATCCCTTCCAAAGGGACTCAAAACTCCCACCAAACAGGATTTTGGAAACCCCCACAAGAATTTTTAAGCCAATAGAAAATTAAGAAAACCCTCCACACCATGAAAATCGACCAATAGGACTATTAAGGAAAATGCTCGAAGCATCAACGAAAAGCTTTAAAAAGCTTGCGACGCCCAAAAAACGACACATTTTTAGTTCTGATTCCTTGCGAACAGTTACAATTTCCAATCCAGTCTCATTTCAATTTCTAAATCTTTGTGAAAAGTGCGTAAGTTTCGTTTCTTTTTATACAGGGTATGCGACATTCGATGTCGAAGCCGAAAGGTGGTAACAGAGGGTGGAAATTGGAGACGAAAAGTCAAATACCATTTTTCGAAATTCCGAGTAATTACCGAGTTATTAATTAAAACTTCTGGCCAATCAGAATGCCCCTTTAGATTCTGGTGTACGTAACAAAAGTTTCGACTCGAACCTACTTGTCGACGATAACGAGCAGTAGTAGTAAGAAAAACAAAAGAAGTAAAACGGTGGCATCAACACATTGAAAACCCCTAAAAAACACCTCTGGTGCAAAAAAGTCGAGACAAGTTCATCTATGAAAAGGGATCTCTCTACAAAAGTTGTGAAATCCTATAACATTAGACAAGCTCGTTTTTTCCATTATGTCAATACGAAGTAATTACAAAATGGAAAGAATTTTTTCTGTTTACGTGATTAGAACCGGTATTGAACTTTGTCGGGCCCCGAACCCAAATGATAAGCAATAAATATCTTACAATTTAATTTATTTTTACCGCATTATGAATTAGTAAAGATCAGATTACATAATAATAATATGAATAAATTATACATCATACTCAAACATCTGAATTGTTCGGGGGCCAACAAGTTCAATACCGGTTCTAATCACGTAAACAGAAAGAATTCTTTCCATTTTGTAATTACATCGTATTGACATAATGGAAAAAACGAGCTTGTCTAATGTTATAGGATTTCACAACTTTTGTAGAGAGATCCCTTTTCATAGATGAACTTGTCTCGACTTTTTTGCACCAGAGGTGTTTTTTAGGGGGATTTGTCTCCTTTTTGCAAATATTATTATTATTATCGGCTTTATATCTCGAGAAAATGTAAATAAAAAAATACATAACGTGCGTCGGTAAGGTAAATTTTCGTCTTTTGTATATTCTGAAAAACAAAACACAAATCACTGAATGCCTAGGGCCTAGCCCACCGTTGAGCTGTACTACTGATGTTACAGACAGCGTGTGAGTGTGTAAAGGCTTTCCAGCCGTGTATGTACACAGAACGCTTCAGCTATTTGTTATGTGTGCGGACCTAGTTCGGTCGAGAAAAGAGACACGGTAGCGCTCTCGCCCAATTCATAAATGAACTTGTCTCGAGACACTACCGTGTCTCTTGATCTTGTTTCTGTTGTTACCACTAACACACTATTACGATTATGATACGATTCTTCGGAAATAAAATATGTACAACGTAAGAAATTAAAAGACGAAAATCAAACTATCAAATTCATAATTGTGTTCTTAATTCTACTATTACCACGAACAATATTGCTAACAAGTAATGGTAAATCTTCGAGCAAAAATTTGAAATGCGTGTCCAATGCAGTCTCAGAAAAACATTCCAGATCTACGAAGCAGTGGGGTATAAATTAATTAATATATTTTTTGGACACTGTAGCTATAAATATCATTTTTATTATTTCACGTTTTGGAATTCTTACTTTTGGGTACTTATTCTAATCTAATCGGTTCGAGAAAAGAGAGTCAATTGACTTTATTCAGAAATTGTTATGTCAATAGTTTTCAAGTTTTTTACACCTTGTATCTAGAGAAAAATAGGATATTATTACATATTTTAAACTAATTTTTTTAAACTCATTATTAGTTTCTCTATTTCTTTTGAATTGAGTGTTTTCGTATTTTAGCATGATTTACTTTATTTTGTTTTATGTAGATTTAAAAAATTCGCAGTTGTGTGAATGTATTGTTATTCTAATATTTTTAGTGGCAGAAGATCTAGAGCCGTTCGAAGTCTATTCAACGAATTGTTACGTATACGTAACACTCGTCGAATCTTGAATGGAATTTGTCTCAATAGATAAGGATACCAACGGCATCTCGAGAAATCTGTGGAGAAGTCATAACAAATGAAACCAGGAGGCGAACAATGAGAGGATCCTTTTTTTTCTCTCTTCTCTCTCTTTGTTCTTAGCACAATAAAATCCACATGACCACCACGTGGATTGAGTCTGGAAAATTTCTCGGTGGAAACCCGAAACTTTCTGAATTATAATCTTCCTAAACTCATAAAGTTGAGATGTAACTTGGCAAATTATCAGTTGGTTGCAAAACCCCCACCAAAAGGATTCCAAGGAAATTATAAGGAATCCTATTGTAAATCCCTACCCCTTAGCTTGGGGCCCAATGAGAAAAACCAAAGATTAGGTTGTCCAATAAGGAACGATGGGTGATCTCTTTTGGAGAGGAGTAGCCCAAAACCTAAGTGAAATAATGACGATGAAAAGACAGTTCGACACATTCGATCACTAGATCCTCTAACGAGTACACGGAAACTTGCATTTGCGCGAAAGTCGGTTGTGAATTCGTACTACACAAAATAGGCAGAGAAAAATCAATCTAGTGAAAAACATTTAAATCGAAAAACTAGTGCGACGTGCGAAATTAAAACATTTTTTAAATTGAATTGATAGGAATACCGGTCCGTTTATTTCCTATTTCTCGGTAAACAGATAGGAATACCGGTCTGTTCACTCGATTCTATTTCTACTTCTATTTTCTATTCTATTCCCAAGTAAACGGATAGGAATACCGGTCCGTTTATTTCCTATTTCTCGGTGAACAGATAGGAATATCGGTCTGTTCACTCGATTCTATTTCTACTTCTATTTCTATTCTATTCCCAAATAAACGGATAGGAATATCTGTCTGTTTATTTTCCTATTTCCTAGTGAGCGGATAGGAATACCGGTCCGTTTACTTCCTATTTCTCAATGAACAGATAGGAATACCGGTCTGTTCATTCGATTCTATTTCTATTTCCATTTCTATTCTATTTCCACATAAACGGATAGGAATACCGGTCCGTTTATTTCCTATTTCTCGGTGAACAGATAGGAATGCCGGTCTGTTCATTCGATTCTATTTCTATTTCCATTCCCATTCTATTTCCACATAAACGGATAGGAATACCGGTCCGTTTATTCGTCCTTCCGCTCCCCCTTTTACCTTTGATTTCAGGACCTCCCGTTTCAAGAATTGGTGCCTGAAGGTTCCAGGTTCCCGCCAACTCGGTGGTTCGTTCTCTCTCTCTTTCTCTCTCTCTCTCTCTCTCTCTCTCTCTCTCTCTCTCTCTCTCTCCCTCTCCCTCTCCCTCTCCCTCTCCATCTCCCTCTCCCTCTCCCTCTCCCTCTCCCTCTCCCTCTCCCTCTCCCTCTCCCTCTCCCTCTCCCTCTCCCTCTCCCTCTCTCTCTCTCTCTCTCTCTCTCTCTCTCTCTCTCTCTCTCTCTCTCTCTCTCTCTCTCTCTCTCTCTCTCTCTCTCTCTCTTCTCTCTCTCTCTCTCTCTCTCTCTCTCTCTCTCTCTCTCTCTCTCTCTCTGTGTTACGACCGATATCTATTGTCTTCGTCCTGTTTAACCATCTTTATTCTTACCTTCATTCTTCAAGTCTGACTACCATCACAATCTCTATCTTCTTCTCTTAAATTTCTCCCCGGCAAAACAAGGGTCTCGTCTAAATTTCGTTTTACCCCCCTCCCTTTAGTGCCTCCAAAGAGGAAACGCGCAGCGAGGACAAATTACTCCCGGAAGAGAGTAGCCGCATGGCTGGAGAAAAGGGGCCTCTCAACTGTTGAAACTGGGGTTCCCTCCCCCAATCTAACGAGACCAGGGCCGGAACCACAAGATCACACCGAACCCCAATTGCGGGCCTCCTCCCCGACTCTGGAGTCGGACGACTCGATCCAGGAGGTCCTGGTAGTGGGAAGGGTCCCATCCCCTATCCGTCGTGTCGCTTCCAAACCTGCTCCTATCTCCGCTTCCACCCCTGTTCCTACTTCCGCTTCCCCATCTGCTGCTGCCTCTGTTTCCGTCTCCACCCCTGCTCCTATCTCCGCTTCCACCCCTATTCCTACTTTCGCTTCCCCATCTGCTCCTGCCTCTGTTTCCGTTTCCACCCCTTCTCCCCTCCAAAATCCAGCTCCCGCTCCCATCCTAGTTCGAATCCCCCTTACCCCATCCCTGGTGCCCATTATTACTCCAACTCCCCCAGTTCCTTCCACTTCCGCCTCTGCTTCCACTTCCACCTCAACTTCCGGTCCCAGCATTCCACCCCCTTCCTACAACACCCTCTATCCCGAGGACAGACACTATAAAATTTTTCCTGGGCCCCCTCCCACTCCGGGAAACAGAAACTTCGAGGAGGACGAACTCTCCGAGGTCTCCCATTACGAGATTCGTATAAAACGGGGGACCTTGTTGAGGAGAAGCCTTTTCAGGTTGCTAAACGCCTCCGGGTTGGATCGGATACGGTTCCGGATAAAGGGGGGAGTCACCCGTTATTACACGGTGGCATACTTCAAGGACCATTTAGGCACCAATGACCAATACTGTATTCTCGATCATTTTGAGTTTTAAAGAAAAGGGAGAAGAACATTGAAACGACCCCTTTTTTGTGTATCGAACCTGAGAACGATTATTTTTTGTAAATACATGTTTATATACAGAACTCAACAGGTCTACCAATTGTTTGATTCCGACCATTTCCTATCCCTGGATCGATATTTCGCTATCGATCCAAAAATGGAAGCCAAGTCTTGAGTTGCTCTCGAATTACCATACGAAACCCCAACTTTAGACGTAACAGAATAATGAATTTTTCGGAGAAATTGATGAACCTCTGAATATATTACCAGGTATATTTAAAAATTCTGTATGTTCATTTAATTGTTTCATGCGCGTATTATTCTTTATATAAAACAACCATATTTAAAAATTAAAAAAATTATTCTACGAAATTTTAGAATCTGTTCGGAAACCATCAGATTTGAAACAACTCACTGAATGCGTGCTGAATCTTAAACACGATATTAAAAGTATTTCTCCAGATGTTAGAGAAATAAAACGAACGATAGAAAATATGCGAATGGGATTAGAAGGAAATTTTCGTAAAGATTTCGTAAGCTTTTTCAAAATTTTGCTAACAAGAACAAGTCAAAAAGTACTTTTTTGGAAATTAACTAAGCTTTTCTTTCTTTTTACAGATATCTTCGTTATATTCATCATTCGATGATGATATGAATTTAACAAAAACGATTACCGCAATATTAAAAAAATATTTAAGTAGGGATATTGCAGTTACTTTCAATGCAGTCAAAACGACCGAAAAAAAAGGCTACATTTAAAGGAACTCAATTTTATGAGTGTATGCGTGGTAAGATTTTGGTAAATGTTTAATTGCTACAACTTTTAGAGTAATGTAATAATAATTGTTATTGTAATTTTGCGTTTACGGATGCTATCATACAAAACCATAAAAGCCCTAATGGAGATGCCGTATCAGAAAAAAAATTTAATTCTGTTCTCGGTGCTTGTTTTACCAATGTAAAAGACTGGGATGGATTTCGGGCTATACGTGCAAAAAAGGCAGCAGAAAAACGGGTGCCACAAAATGCTTAAATTATGTTTAATATTACTCATAATATATATTAATAACGTATATATTATAACAAGATGTGTGTCCTTCGCATCAGATTATTTAATGAAACGAGCGAGAGAAAGGATTTTAAGGCTAAATAATAAAACCTTCACCAATACCTTGAGTATACAATTTTATTGTCCCTTGGGTAGATGAGGCGAGTGTCTGTGTGTGTGTGTGTCTGTCCCGCGACTCGTCCTGGAGTTGGTGTCCTCCTTCCGGTCCTTCTCTCCACGTGGATAAATCCGTATATCCTCGTTCGTCCTTCCTTAAACTTCCTCCTCGTCCCAATTCCGTCGTGGTCCGTGTAATTTTCAGTGTCGTCGGTCCTCTTCCGAGATTCGCTGTTCCGTCCTTTGCTGGTCACGTTGATGGTGTCCTCCACTCCACTCAGGCGAGGGTTGGCTCGCTGCACTTGCTCCCTTTTTCCTTTCTTACTCTTCGGCTTCCCTCACACCGTTTTAGTTCGTCAGATGTGACGGGTGACCCAAGTAAGAATGTGCCGCTCTCCTTCGGCTCTCTTTCTCCGGCTCTCCCGTGGGGCCCCTTCCGGGGGTTTTCCCTTTCCGCTTCGTGTGGTCTCGGAAGTGTTGCTGGAGCGTGCGTGTGTGTGTGTGTGTGTGAGTGTGTACTCTCTATGAGGTGTCATAGAGAGTACGTGTAACGTGGTGAGCACCACGTTACAACTCCTCCCCCCGAGAGGGGAGCGAAGACGATTGTCGAGCTGCTTCCTTCCCGGGGAAAATAGCTGTTGGCGTTCTCCATTTACTTGTCCATCTTCCTCCTGTAGCTCTTGTGGGTTGTTCATGTGTTTGACTTGGACCGTTTTCCTATTCTTGCTGTATCGTCTCGTCTAGTCAGTTGTGTGTTTGTGTATGATTGTGTAATAATGATTTTATGATTTTACAATGTGTTTATTAACTTAACCTAGGCTGATTACATATTTATCATTATTATTATTTTTTTTTCAAAATTATCTTATTTACTAACATACTTCTTTCACACGTTAACAATAATATATTTTTTGTGTATTTGTGAAGGCTACAGGCCCCCTCACTTCTCTCTCCCTTGCATATTTTGTAATGAAAAAATAAAAAATAAAAATTTTACCTCCCCTCTTTCTCTCTTTCCTCCGCTTCTTACCTATTTTTTTTTTGATGGAGAAGCTAATGATAATATTAATAGTAGGAAAAAAAACTAATGGTACTTGTGTTACTAAGAAAATCGAAACCAATAATTCGTTTTGTCATTTTATTGTAGTGTGCATGTTTCTGATTTGTTTGTCTGTTCTGTCAGTCGTGGGTTTTTTGTCGATTGTTGTATGTAATGGTGTCGTGTCTCTTTTGTTTTCTTTTTTCGCGTTGTGTGTAGTCGGTGGGTAATTTCTTGTTTTGTGTGTAGTGTTCACCCGCTTCTAGTAGGATGCTGGGTTCCTTTGCATTATTGGGGAGGGTGCGGTATATATTAATCCGTGTGATGTTCTTGTCTGTTGAAAGGTCTCTGTGTTTTGTGTGTCGTCCGTCTGTTGTGTTTTGTTTTTGTCCATTCTTTTTTGTTGTTGTTCCCGTTTTTCCTGTTGCTGTTTTGCCTGTTCCTCTTGGCGTCGTTTTAATTCTTTTTGTTGTTTTTCTACTTGTTCTTGTTGGCGTTTCAGTTCTTCTTTCTTTTTTTGTATTTGTTCTGTTAAGTGTCGTTGCTCTTTTTGTCTTTTTTCCGCTTCTAATTCTCGTTTTTTTGCGTCCGTTGTCCATTTTTGCCAGTCTCGTAGCGTCTGTCTTGTCTCTGTTTCTTTTCCCGTTGTTGCGTCTGTCTGTTTTTTTGTCCAATTTTCCGTTCCTGTGCTTATTTTTGTCTTGTCTTCATATTTTGTATTCCTTTGATTGAGGGTGGTCCCCGTGTAATGGGTGTGTGTATGTGTTCTCCCCTTCTGCCATCTGTGGAAAATGCCATTTTTATTTGATTATCTTTTAATGTTTGATTTAAATTCTTTATTCTTTAAATTTTTTTATATCTTTCGTGTGAATTTTTCCTATTTTCTTTCCCTCCATAGTTATTAATTCCAGAATGTTATCTGAAATTATTTTTGATACCATGAACGGTCCTATATATTTTGGATTTAATTTTGCCGATATGTTTTTTGATCCTGAGGATAATGTATAATTTCTTTTTAAAACCTTCTCTCCAATTTTAAATTTTTCTTCTAATCTATGGGGGTTATAGTGTTGTATAAGTTTGTTGAGTGCTGTCTGTAGGTTTTTTCGTGTTTCATCTTGTGATATCGATAGTTTTTTAATTCCGTTGGTCCAAGTGTCTAAGTCCGTCTTGTCTATAATTGTTTTGTCTACTTGGGATCTATAGTTATGTGGTGGTAGTGGATTTCTCCCGAGGTTTAGGAAGGCTGGTGTATGTTGTGTCGACGTATGTTTACTAGTATTAAGTGCGAACTAAAATTCGTGCAAATGTAAGTCCCACTCATTATGGTTTTTTCCCAAAAACGCTATTATCATTGCCTTTAGTGTTCTATTTACCCTTTTTACGGGGTTTGCCTGTGGGTGGTATGGTTGTGTTGTAGTGTGGGTTATTCTGTATGTTTCAGTCATGTCTTTCATAATTTTATTTATGTAGGGTGTTCCATTATCACTAAATAATACTTTTGGGGTTCCAAATTTATATATTACTGTTTCTAGGAAAGCTTTTTTAATATTTTGTCCTGTTGCTGTTTTCAAGTGGATAATTTCCACCCATTTTGTAAATAAGTCCAGAAACACCAATATATACTTTGCTCCCGATTTCGATTGAGGAAATGGTCCCATTAAATCTGTTGCTACCATGGTCCAGGGTTCATCAATTACTCTATGTCCCATTATTCCATATGGTTTTTGTTGTGAGGCTTTTGATGTTTGGCATGTTTGGCATTTTCGCACATATTGCGTTATGTCGCCATACATGCCAAGCCAGTAATAATTTCTCGCTATTCAATCATATGTTTTTTCTATACCTTGATGCCCCGCTTCTGGACTGTCATGGTTTTCTTTTAATATTGATCTTATCAAATGGTGTGGTAACACCAATTTCCATTCAGGATTAGGGTCTCTTATTATGTCGGAATATGTTTCGTTTTGTCTGTGTATGTATAGATTGTTATTTTCTATTCTCCAATCCCTGTGTTTCCCTGGGTTGTTTAGGACTGTTTGGTACTTCCTTTCGTACCACCTATTTAGTATTGTTTTCGTGTCTGTTGTTTGTGTATTTGTCTTGTCGTTGTTTTGTGTGTTTGTTAAGTTCATTGGATTTGCATTGAGTATGTGTTGTGTATTGTGGGTGATGTATATATGTTCTTGTGCTGGGTTGGCTGGTTGTGTGTTTCCTACGTTTGTTTGTTCTAAGTTCGTGTGTTCTGTGTTTGTGTGTTCAAAAAGTCTTGACAGTGCGTCGGGTACGGCGTGCATTTTCCCTTTTCCATGAATAATTTCGAAATCGTGTTCTTGTAATTCCAAGAACCATCTCATTAGCCTACCTGAGGGGTTTTTTAGGTTATGAAGCCATTTTAGACAACTGTGGTGTGTAATTACTACAAATTTGTAACCTTCTATGTAGGGTCTAAATTTTTTGACCGCCCACACCATTGCCAAGCATTCTTTTTCTGTTGTCGTGTAGCGTTTTTCTTGATCTGAGAACATTCTACTTGCATATGCTATGGGGTGTTCTACCTCTTCAAAATTTTGAGTTAGAACTGCTCTCAGACTATTGTTGCTAGCGTCCGTTTGTAATGTAAATGTTTCCGAAAAATCTGGGCACGATAAAGCAGGTGGTGTTATTAAGATATTTTTGATTGTGTTCATCGCCTCTTCTTGCCCATTCCCATTTCCCTTTCTTTTTTAATAACTTTGTTAATGGGGCTATGACATCCGAGTAGTGAGGGATAAACCTCCTATACCAAGAGGCTAGTCCCAGAAATCTCTGTATCTGTTTTGTGTTTTTCGGTGTGGGGTAGTCTTGTATGGGTCGAGTCTTGTCTTTGTCTATCTGTAATCCGATTTCGTTGACGACATACCCCAGGAATCTAACTTCTGAGCAACCGAATTCGCTTTTTTCTAAATTGATTTCTAAATTTGCATCTTTTATTCTATTTATCACTGTTTTAAACCATTTTATGTGTTCCTCAAATGTGTTGGATACTATTATTATGTCGTCAATGTAGGCAAAGGCGTATGGTTCCATCTCCGGTGGGATTATTTCATCCAGCAACCTTTGGAAGGTTGTTGGTGCATTTGTTAAGCCACATGGCATTCTTTTAAAATGGAATAATCCTCTTCCCGGAATCCGGAATGCCGTTATTTCTTTTAATTCCCTAGCTAGGGGTATTTGAAAATATGCCTGTGACAAATCTATTTTCGGAATGTATTTTGCTGATCTTAATTTATCCAATATTGAATCTATATATCTCAGAGGATATACGTCCTTTTTAGTTACTTCATTTACTTTTTTGAAGTTTAAGCAGAATCTGTGCTTTCCATTCGGTTTTTTTACGATTACTATAGGGTTGGCCCAATTGCTCCTTGAAGGTTCGATTATGTCATTTTCTAACATTTCATCAACCTCTTTATTTATTATATCGAACATTCTGGGAGACATTGGGTACCCCTTTTGTTTAATTGTGTTAAGAGAGATTTAGAAAAGTTCGCGAAGAGAGATGAGGAGGAAGAAATTTGAGAAGGAAATTTACCGAAAAAAACCACGCGAGATTAAACTTAATAATTGATTTATTTATTCTCCTACACTAAGCGCTAGAGATTAAGAAAGTCGCGAACCGTTCCTGAAAGCGATCTTCTCGAGGTTCATAGAAATACTGGGTTTCTCACCCGTGAGAAAGTTCGGTGAGATTTGTTTTGAATCGAAACATAACAAGAAAGGAAGGATTTGCTTAAATACAAATTAGAGAATATTAGGTGTGATGTGCCTCTCGCGTATCGATGTAGGTGCGAGTTACACATACGTTTCAACCATCACACCTCGCGAAATTCAAAACAAAACGGAGACTAAGAACGTTACGATTAAGTCTATTTCAGAATTTTTTCCTAAATTCTATTCCTAAAGTCTCGCTATCTGAATTTAAACAGTTTGCGGCAACAAATTGGATTACTGTTTTGCGTGTCTATGTAGTGTTCTACTAGGTGTGTCGTTCCTAGTTTATCGGGTTTTGGTGGTAGTGTGTTTTGTAGGAAAGTTTGTAGTTGTGTTTTTTGTTTGTTCGTTAGTCTTGAAATTGATGAGCATTTCGTTGGGTTATTGTGTGTGTCTGTTGTTTGTCCGTCAGGGTTTTTGTCTGTAATGTGTTGTGGTTGTGGCCAAACAATGGGAAAAAATTTATCCGGGGAACTGTCAAATGACCACAGGTTTAGTTTGAAATTTGCTACTAAACCTGCTTTTTTTATGTGGTCCATTCCTAGGATAAAATCTATGGACAGTTATTCCATCAATCTGATTTCCAATGTGTCGGTTTTCCCATTATTTGTTATTGGCACTGTTGCTGTGCCTAATATTTGTGCGGTGGACCCGTTTGCTGTTACAATTTTTTCGTCTATCTTATCTATATTCCATTTTTCCTCTAATACTGTTTTAATTACTTTCTTTCCAGCAAACGAGTTCACCGCCCCTGTGTCTACAAGAGCCTCGATGGTTTTCCTACTCTTACCTACTTGTATTTGTAGGAACCATTTCGGATCTTTTGGAGATACCACAGGGACTGTGTTTGTTTGTTTTCCGTTATTTACTATTGTGTTTAATATTAAAGGTGGGTCTGTTTGTATTTTTTCCATCAATTGATTTTTTTGGTTTTGTCACGACCTCTTTGTTTTCCTGTTTGAGTACCCTTTGGTCACCTCAAGGGTGCTCAAACTTCGTTTTTTGCACACCTGGGGCAAAATTTTGCTAGGGTGTTTTGTTTTTTGCATTTGTAGCAAAATGAGCTAAATGATAATCTGCATTGCTCTACTGTGTGGTTGGGATTCCCACAATTTGTGCACTGCTCTGATCTTATCTCTTTATTGTCTTCTTGTGTCACTTGTCTACTGTCTTGTGGATTTAGTTTTTGTGTGTAATTTGGATTTTCTTTGTAGTTTTGATTCTTTAAGTAGTTTGGGTTTTGTGTGTAGTTCGTGTTTTGTGTGTAATTTGGTCTTTGCGTGTAATTCGAGTTTTGTGTGTAATTTGTGTTTTGTGTGTAATTTCGTCTGCGCGTGTAATTCGTGTTTTGTGTGTAGTTTAATTTTTGGGCGTAGTTGAGTTTTTGTGCGTAGCTTGTGTTTTGTGTGTAGTTTGTGTTCTGTTTGTAATTTTGGTTTTTTAATCGATCGATTTCCTCTCGTTCTGTTTTGAACTTTTCCAGTTCCTTTCCTAATTTTATTAATTGTTCAAACGAGTGAAAATCTGTTCGCTTTATATGGTTTGTGTATTCTGGTGTCAATCTTAAATATGTCATATCTAATTGTTGTGTTAATGTGTATGATGGGATTTTTTGATTTATCAGTGTTCTATACCGAGTTATGAATTTTGTTATTATCTCATTTTCATTTTGCGTTATGCCCTTAATTTTATATTTTAATTTTTTCTGAAAGGTTGGCGCATCATACTCAGTCCGAAAGGCTTCTTCGAACTGCTGCCATTTCCTCCAATTTTTTTTATTAATCTTGTACTATTGCAAGGCCGTATCCTTGAAGATGTAAGCCAGACATGGTAAAATGTTTTCTAATGTTATATCGTAAATTATTCCTAGTTCTATTATGGAATCTAGGAATTCTTGGGGATTTTCCTCCGGTTCCCCTTTCAATTTTACTTTTGACTCCTTGATTGCCGCTATTGTCGTGTTTTTTGTTTGTTGGATTATCGATTGTGTTAATACTGATATTTCGTTGGGTTCTATCTGTGTTCTGTCAAGTGGTCTGTGTGTTTCATTTTGTTTTGTATTTTGTTCATGTAATTGTGTCCTATTTTAATTTTCATCTCGTATGTTTTGTTCTTCCCCCCTCTTTTCTTTTGTTTGTTCTCTATGTTCTCTATTAATTCTTGCATGTTCTGCATTAGCATTTGAAATTGTAAGTTTTGGGTTTCTGTTTCCCGCCTTTTTGGGCATCTTTTCCTACTTTCCTCTTTATTTATGGCTTTAGTAATTGTTTATGTAATACAACAAAGGAAGTATTATTTGTTTTACTTGTGTCTTTTTTGGCACTTGTTATTCTTACTCTTTGTGAGAAAATGTAATTGTGTGAGCTAGTTTAATTATGTGAGAAAATGCAATAGTATTTACTAATTTATAATCTTGTTAGTTGTGAAGAATTTTAATTATATTTCTTTAATTTATTCTTGAATTTTGATTATGATCCCAAAATTTGACTGTTTATCCTAAAAATTTCTACCTTTGTGAACTTTGTGATATGAAATTTGATAACAAAGAATTCAATTGTGCTAGAGTTTTACTTTTATTATTTAAATTTGTAATGTAGAAATTTATGAGAACAGAAAAAAAAAATTTAATTGCGTTTCCTGCTAACAAAAATTTAATTGAGTGATAATTTTATGTAATATTAGTAAAATTTTGATAACCGTAATATTTATATTCCTAACTTTTGAATAGATTTATCTTACTTGAAGAATTTTAATGTTTGAGACCAAAAGAAAATTCAATTATTGGTTTCTTCTGAACACCACAAAAAAATTCAATTGTGTACTAATTTTTTAATAATATGTCTGAAATTTGTATATTATTATTGTGTAAGCTATTGATAATATTCCCTAAAAAAATTTATAATAATATTGTGCTGTGTACAAAAAATTTAAATATGCACTACTTTTTATAGTTTCTAAAAAAATTTTATATTGAGGTTGTGTTGTGTAAAAAATTTAAATATGCAATAATATTTAATGATATTTCTGAAATCTAATACTAAGATTGTGAAAAACTGTGTTGTGAGGAAAATTCAAATATATAACGTTCTTAATAATACTTTTGACTTCTAGTGTTAACCTTGTGAAACTGTATTGTGTAAAAAAAATTCAAATGTGTAATATTTCTAAAGTTTTAATGTTAAATTTGTGACAACTGTATTGTGTAAAAAATTCAAATTTGTAATATTTCTGAAGTTTTAATGTGAAATTTGTGAAAACTGTATCGTGTAAAAAATTCAAATGTGTAACGATAATAATATTTTTAAAGTTTTAATGTTAAATTTGTGACAACTGTATTGTATAAAAAATTCAAATGTGTAATATTTCTAAAGTTTTAATGTCAAATTTGTGAAAACTGTATCGTGTAAAAAATTCAAATGTGTAACGATAATAATATTTCTAAAAAAAATTTTACATTACGATTGTATTAAAGTTTTTTATATCCTGCAATTAATAAAATTTAAAAAAATCAATTGTTTTTGTTTTTAATAATACTCTTAAATTTCTACCCTAAAAGTTGTATAACTGCAATTTGTTTATGTGGGGAAAAAAAATTCAATTGCGTAAGAGTAAGTGGTGTACCTGAAATTTGTACTGTAAAAATCTTACTATGATACAAAAATCCAATTATTCAGAGTTCAATTATATTTCAGTTTTAATAATATTCCGATATTTATAATATTTACGTTTTCCTTTGTGACATAAAGAATTCAATTGTGTTTGGCTTTTTCTAATATTATTTCTTTTATGGTGTGAAAGTTTTGTGTGGAAAATCTGTGGTGTAAGTATTTGTGGTGAAATAACATAAAAGAATTTTTTATGGTGTAAAAATATTTGATAGAAATTTTATAAAATTTCAATTATTTTTATTAGAATCTAATTGTAAAAAAATTGTAATGCTTTTTGAAATCTGAATTTAATAACTACTGTGAATATTTGTAATTTGTGTGAAAAATAAAAGCAAATTTAAAAAAAAATTTTTTTTATTAACAAGTCAATTATTTGCGAATTTTATTGTTGTACCTGTAATTATAATGTGAAAGTTGCAATGTGACATTCGATGATCGAAATTTTAATGATATTTGTGAATATTTGTGATATTTGTATGTATTTGTGAAAATTCTCTGAAACTTAATTATTTATATATTGTTGTGTCAAATCGATTTTAATTTATTTTAATCAAATGTGCGGAAATTTGTTTATTATTTATGCATTAATATTTCAAAATTGTAATTTGCCAAAAAAAAGAAAAATTGTTATACATTTTAGTAGCTAATTTGCATTTAAATTTTAATGTTTTATTCGAATTTGTAGAAATTGTAGACTCCCCCCCCTTTTTTTTGTATGTGTGCTAAATTGTAATGTGTGTTAATTTTGTAATTTGTATATAAATAATTTGTGAAAAATGTGTATATTTCAAATTGTGTACGTGTTTGTATGTATGTTTTCAATTTGCAAAATCGTTGGTTTTGATTTTCTTGAAATAATATTTCAAATATCCTCTTCTTGGATATAATTTCTTTTGAAATAATACTTCGTGAAATCTATATCCATAAGCAAGGCTGCTTAACTCACAAGGGCTGTACCAGGGTGGTGGGTCACCGATTTTCCTCAATCTTTGAACATTTTTAGTAGTCCATTAGGACAATATAATGTGCAAATACTAAGGTGCACTTCTCAAGCGTTTTCGAGAAAATCGCAAGCAAAGTTTGCGATTTTCGACGCGACGAGTGTGTTACCTGGCGTTGCGATGCTTGACAAGCAGTGGCGGCGGCCGAGTGGTTAGCGTTCCAGCTTCGTGATCGCTAGGTCGCTGGATCGATTCCCGTTGGTGTCTTTTTCTTTTTTTTTTCTTCACTTATTTCGAAAATATATTTATTTGCACGATTTTTTATTACAACAAACATATTTAAAATTGTGGACGAATAAAGGACGAAATGCATTGATTTTCATTCCTTATCCTTATTTATTAAACAAATAATTACAAAAAAATAAGAAACAACCAAAGATAATTAAATTTTAATTGTCTAATGCATCTTGAGGATTGCAAATCGTGAGATGATAGTTATCATACAAACAGGAGAAACATAAAGCGGCTTGTTTAGAATATGTATCGGAAAACAAATTTTTAATCTGCCCAAGGAATTAAACGTCGCAGGGTTGGCATATTGGGTTATATTTAGGTGGTACAACTTTCAATGTACAACTAGGAACACGCAGGTCATTGCTAAAAATTTCATTATACGATGCAGGGTTTGTTTAACCCCTCCAAGAAACTATAATTAATAAAAACTGTTTCATTAAATCGTCCACAGTTTTCTGTACACGCCGTCCTCAACGTGTTAAATTTTTAGTGATGACGTGGGTCTTCCTAGTTTTACAGTGAAAGTGATACCTCCTAAATGTAACCCAATATGCCAACCCTGCGACGTTTAATTCCTTGGGCAGATTAAAAATTTGTTTTCCGATACATATTCTAAACAAGCCGCTTTATGTTTCTCCTGTTTATATAACAACTATCATTTCACGATTTGCAATCCTCAAGATGCATTAGACAATTAAAATTTAATTATCTTTGGTTGTTTCTTATTTTTTTGTAATTATTTGTTTAATAAATAAGAATAATGAATGAAAATCAATGCATTTCGTCCTTCATTCGTCCACAATTTTAAATATGTTTGTTGTAATAAAAAATCGTGCAAATAAATATATTTTCGCGTTATATTTCCTTTAAACTGTAATGTATATGAAATAAGTGAAGAAAAAAAAAGAAAAAGACACCAACGGGAATCGATCCAGCGACCTAGCGATCACGAAGCTGGAACGCTAACCATTCGGCCGCCGCCACTGCTTGTCAAGCATCGTAACGCCAGGGAACACACTCGTCGCGTCGAAAATCGCAAACTTTGCTTGCGATTTTCTCGAAAACGCTTGAGAAATGCACCTTAGTATTTGCACATTATATTGTCCTAATGGACTACTAAAAGTGTACAAAGATTGGGAGAAATCGGTGACCCACCACCCTGGTACAGCCCTTGTCAGCTAGCCCTGTTTATGTCTCGGCTGATAAGCGTTGGAATTTCTTTGTTCCTTCGCTATCCGCCTTACTTCTCGGACCGTGTGTTTATCTTTTTTCTACACACGGTTCGAAAACTATCTTTTCTTAACCGAATATTTTATTAAATTTCGGTTAAGATTTAGGCTATTTTAATTTTAATTTCCTTATTTTTCATTAATTTCTCCCGTATTATTCTTGTTTTCTACCGACAAAAAAAATTTTATATTATTATTTTTTTTTGTAATTATTTAATCCTACTCTTTTACTAATTATAATTTGTGTTTATGTGTACGTATTTGTTTGAAAGCGAAGCCGATGTTAGAAAGAAAGAGAGTGTTAAGCAAAGTTGTCCCAAAGAACTTTCCGTCACCCTTCGGAAGTGTCGTATAATTGATTATTCTAAAAAAATTTATTTATTTTATTCTTTTTTTTTTCTTCGACACTTCCGAACTTTATTCGGGCGCCAATTATAACAAGATGCGTGTCCTTCGCATCAGATTATTTAATGAAACGAGCGAGACAAAGGATTTTAGGGCTAAATAATGAAACCTTTACCAATACCTTGAGTATACAATTTTATTGTCCCTTGGGTAGATGAGGTGTGTGTGTGTGTGTGTGTGTGTCCCGCGACTCGTCCTGGACTTGGTGTCCTCCTTCCGGTCCTTCTCTCCACGTGGATAAATCCGTATGTCCTCGTTCGTCCTTCCTTAAACTTCCTCCTCGTCCCAATTCCGTCGTGGTCCGTGTAATTTTCAGTGTCGTCGGTCCTCTTCCGAGATTCGCTGTTCCATCCTTTATTGGTCACGTTGATGGTGTCCTCCACAATCCGCTCCGCCCAGGCGAGGGTTGGATCGGATCTGGGGTTGTGGTCCGGGATTCAGAAACTCCCCAGTACACTCGCTGCACTTGCTCCCTTTTTCCTTTCTTACTCTTCGGCTTCCCTCACACCGTTTTAGTTCGTCAGATGTGACGGGTGACCCAAGTAAGAATGTGCCGCTCTCCTTCGGCTCTCTTTCTCCGGCTCTCCTGTGGGGCCCCTTCCGGGGGTTTTCCCTTTCCGCTTCGTGTGGTCTCGGAAGTGTTGCTGGAGCGTGCGCGCGTGTGTGTGTGTGTGAGTGTGTACTCTCTATGAGGTGTCACAGAGAGTACGTGTAACGTGGTGAGCACCACGTTACAATATTAATAACTTAAATGTTAATAATTATTATGATATGTTATTGAAAAAAATAAATATTGCATACTCATTTAAATATTTTTGAATTTCGTGTACGTCAATCAATTAAGGGCTGAATCACATGACTTTTGCAATATTTTTACGTAAATTCGTTTGAAAAGCAAAGTTCCGAAATTGTATTAAACAATATAAAATTACAACTTTGAAGTTTGTTTTTCAAGCGTCTTTGCGTAAATGTTGCAGAGGTCACGTAAGTCAGCATCCTGGTAAGGCCTTATACCGAGGTGCTAGCTAATTTTGATATAATGGAAAGACATACAGTGAGCAACGTAAGTATTCGAACGGGATGACAGAAAATGATCAATCATGAGAATAGCATACAATGAAATGTAACTTATTGGAACAAAATATTGTTGGATTTTTCTAAAACTTTATGCACATTTGTACTTGTATGTTTCGCTATTATAAATACATTTTGTTCCAATAAATTACAGTTCATTGTACACTATTCTCATGATTGATCTTTTTCTGTCATCCCGTTCGAATACTTACGTTGCTCACTATAGGTGTGCAAGATTGGTCCTAGATAGGCCATCCATATTAGCACTGGGTAAACCAAGCGTTATATTTGGAGTCGGGCACAATCTAATATGCCACACTAGAGCCTTAATAAAAGTAAGGCATGCCAATGTAGGCCCTGGCTTAAATTTCTTCACGGGAACTACCGCGCGTTTCGTCGCCGAACCGACGGGCAGTCACTTACGTGCTCATAGCATCGGAACTAATCGGAATTTTGCTTTGAAATTTTGGCGACATATTCTTGAATAGTTTTACTAACAATTTATGAAATAAAAAAAAAGTCGATTTTTTGAAGAAAAAAACCGGCCAAAAAAAATCAATTTTTTTAATGAAAAAGAACACACTTTAGAACATTGTCTTGGCAAAAAAATAACAAAATTACAAAATTAATCAACATTTTTATTTTAATTCATAGCAGCACAAAATACAACGCCGCTCGAATTATCTCGAGTGTGCACAGTGTGGCCTGTTTGGCGCGCTCGAATTAACTCGAGCACACAAGTTAAGGGGTTAAAGGGGCCACTGACATTGCGATCAGCCCTAAATAATAATAATTTATAGACAGTATTTTTGTTCATTTTGTTCTGACATACACCCGTCCAGCACACGAATCATAAAAGGATCCGACTGCTTCAGTTTAAAAAGAAGAAAAGGATGAAGCAGCCGAATCGTCTTAATATATTGTGACGGCCCGGATTTCTGGTTGTCAGCTACCGAACATTATCTTTGTGTTTTACGAATCTTTAAACAGCTGTTATCTAAAAGGATTTGTTTTCATATTGATTTTATCATGGTTTTGTTACTGATTGGTCAGATTATTCAAAAGGCTATTCTGGATAATGAGCATCCTAGCATGATTATACGATTGAGATTTCGTTATGTTTAAAGCAGGTATATTGCGTAACACTTTAGTAGACTGGATTCATAAGACGCTACGAAACTGGCCATTAGGAAGCTACCTCTAGTCTGAGGCACAGGGTTCCACGACTTACCAGCTCCGAGCTGGACTTCAGAAAGCCACCCAAAGAATTACTGATATGAGGAGCTGAAACTTAAACTCTACATAGCAGATTCTAACTGATACATCCCTGGAATCGACCACGGGACGGATTTTGGATATCGATGCTGACGCCGATATGAAATTCATTCTTTCGTCTTGGAACCAGCTGAGGAGGCAGAGCTCTTCTCGTAGTGCCTGAGCAAAATCTGGAGCTACCGTTTCTGCTCTCTCCCAACTCTCTGTTTCTCTCTCTCTCATTTCTCTCATTTTCTACTGGATCCTCATCTCATGGACCTGATGGCATATCTCTTCGCATTGTATCTGAATTCCATTCCATCCTGACCCCACACTTAACTAGTATCTACAATCAGTCAGTTTATCAATGGCTTTTTCATCTTTTCCATTTTTGCATGGAAAAGAGCACATATTGGAGCTCTTTGTAAAGTAAATAGACTTATTTCTCCGACTGACACAAGACTTATTGCCAATATTTCGGAACTGTCTAAGATCTTTAAGAAAATTGTTTATGAACAGACTTATGAACATCTCTCCTCTAATAATCTCCTTGATCCTAGACAGTCCGGTTTTCGTTATGGTTATAGCACGCAATCTGCTTTATTGAGAGTTACAGGCGACATTAGAGAGGCCGTAGATAAAAGATTCGTCTTCATTCTTGTTTCTTTTGATTTCTCGAAAGCATTTGATAGAGTTCTCCACTCATTCATGCTTACTAAACTTGCAAATGTTGGACTAGATGATTGTGCAATAAAGTGGTTTCATAGTTATCTCACTGGCAGATGTATCGCTGTTAGAGATTCTGAGGGTGGCTGTTCATCTTGGCTACCAGTGCTGGACCCGTGCAAGGAAGAATCTATTAGGCCGTTGACTGCTTACAATTAGTAAAGTCCAAGCTCCTGAGAAAGACCTACTCTCTCACTCAAGTTTATTTTCTCTATTCAAATTCCAAATTCCATCACAAGTCAAGAGAAGAGACTTGTATTCTTTGTACGACATAAGAAAACGGAATATAAGTTGTAAGAAACAAGTTATCAAAATCACGTTCTATCAATACAGTTTCACAGTTGCAAAACTCAAGTTGGTAATGAATTCAAATAAGATATTTAATCATAAATTAAACCCTTATTTTTCTTTCTATTATTCTTTCAATACTCCTATCACGATCAGCAAGGTGTACTTTAGTATTTTGAGGTGCAAGTATCCCGTCACACGTATTCCTTAGCCGCTCGAGTAATACGTGCATAGTCAGTCCTACTATACTCTTAGATATCTCATACGGAAAGGTATCGCTTACGCGGTTTCATAGTAGAGGTTTTAGAGGTAGTAGAGGTTGAGTATATACTCAACTCAACCCACTCATACAGAGTCGATACGTAACAGTAGCAATACTTATATTTCTGCTTTAAATCCTAATCTTGCTTCGCCTTCTTTAACGATTTCTGTGGAGGATTAAAACCTGCTCTAGGTTGACAGCTTGCGCTGCCTAGGCATTATATTGACTCAGGATCTATCATGGACTAAGCAGGTCTCTCTTATCTCTAACAGGGTCAATGCAGCTTTGTCGGGGCTCAATTTTCGAAAAAACTGTTTCTCGCGTGAACTACGAATTAAGCTTGTTAAGGTAGTTGTTGCCCAACATTAGTCAAAACAAAACTTAACACTAAAAATACAAGTATTTTTCTGTATTAAAAATCCATATATTAAAAAAGATGAATTTTAGTTATTATATTATATTGAGTCAAGTTTTCTGAAGTGGGCCACCAAAAATCAGCATATCGAATTTTCTATTTTTTTTGGGCGATAAATATTTATATATATGTTAAATGTAATCTCCTAAAATTTTTTTTAAAAATTTTTATTTTTACAAAAGTTATAAACAAATTAGTTTTTAGGCTACTTTTTTTTTAAATTGCGATTATTCGGCGAGTTTTGAATAAAACTTTACCAAAATCTAATGGTAAGTACAACATTAGCAAAAGAATATAATAGTGTAATCGAGCGATTAAAAAAATTTAATTTATTTATAAAAAATTAATTTTTCAATAAACAATTTGATATTTAACCAACTTCTGGATGAGATAAAACAATATATTTTTTTAATTTAAAAGCTTTAACATTAACCTACTGATATCTGCAAAAAAATTTTGGTAATATTCATAAGAAACAATGTTATGAATTTTTGAACATTGTCGCGGAGGCACTGCAGGCGCGTCGCGCGTGCTCGCGCCTCGCTGGCGAGCTTTCGTCTACTATGCAGTAGACAAAACGCGCGCGCGACGCGCCTGCAGGGCCTCCGCGACAATGTTCAAAAATTCATAACATTGTTTCTTATGAATATTACCAAAATTTTTTTGCAGATATCAGTAGGTTAATGTTAAAGCTTTTAAATTAAAAAAAGTATATTGTTTTATCTCATCTAGGAGTTGGTTAAATATCAAATTGTTTATTGCAAAATTAATTTTTTATAAATAAATTAAATTTTTTTAATCGCTCGATTACACTATTATATTCTTTTGCTAATGTTGTAGTTACCATTAAATTTTGGTAAAGTTTTATTCAAAACTCGCTGAATAATCGCAATTTAAAAAAAAAGTAGCCTAAAAACTAATTTGTTTATAACTTTTGTAAAAATAAAAATTTTTTAAAAAAATTTTAGGAGTATACATTTAACATATATATAAATATTTATCGCCAAAAAAAAAATAGAAAATTCGATATGCTGATTTTTGGTGGCCCACTTCAGAAAACTTGACTCGTTACAAAATAAAAAATAAGTACTTTCAACAAGAATTATACTCTCGTATGATTCGGGTAGTCAAAGCTGAGAAGAAAACGTTGCAACATCGCGGTGGTACCATAGTACTATTTATGTGTATGTGACTTTACGCGCGCTATTGCATAACCTGAATAATTTCTTCGACTACAGTAACACGACAATTTATTAAGAAAAAAGAATTGTTACGAAGACAAAAATAGATAGAAGACGAAAATAGATGAAAAACAAAATAATTCTAATGTATGTGTTGGAAGACGAATTGTTGACATATCAAATTTGGGAAAAAATTTAAGACGTACCGCCTGCTAAATGACTTTGTCTCTTGATAAAATTGTGAGTGAAACGAAGAGAGGATGATTATTTATTCATTATTATCATTTTCTCAATTGTACATAATTACTAAACGTATTTAATACAATTTTATTAAGTAGTGATATTCTTTTCCTTCAATCTCTTCTGTAATCTAACCAGTCCTCAATGAATTTGAATGTAGCGGCAAAAGGCAACGTTGCCACATCGATCGAGCTTCTCATAGTCATCGTGAAAAATGATAAAACGATAACATTTAGGATAATATTACTCCGTAAGTAAATGGTCAAAAATTTAAAAAAAAATCCATATGTTTTATTATAGTTTACACTCATTTTGTGTTAATTATCAACTATTTGTCAATACTCATTCTATTACTATAACCGAAGAAAGATATTTTTCACGCGTCTTCACGATTACTACAACGTCAAAGTATAGTAAAAATTGTGAACTTTGATTGACCATATCACAAAAACGAGATGGTCAATTGATCCAGGATTTTGCATACATTTTCGTTGGTACCTATATTAATTTTGTAGAAAATTTCAAGCAATTTTCAATACTTTCGATTTAGGAAACAACTACCTTAAATCTTTAGTGCTCCCTCATACTGATTATTGCTGTGTATTATATAATGATATTTCTCAAGAACTTAACCTTAAATTGCAGAGATGAGTAAATTCATGTGTTAGATTCATAAATGATCTTAAACGTAATGAGCATGTTACACCCTTTAGTTTGGGCAAGTTGCGTTGGCTTTCAGTATCCAATCGCCGTCTCTACTTTCAAAGTTCGTATATTTATCACATCATTCATTCTGGCTGTCCCAGTTATCTCCATGAATTATTTGTTCCATTGCCACCTAATCTCCGTCACTCTGAACGCTTGACTAATAGTCAATCCTCTTTCTATATCCCTCTGTCCGCGTGTAAATTAATCCCCGGTCAGCTCCTGCGACTTCTTAACGGTTGCCTCCAATGGGGTGTCTTCCCCTCAATCTGAAAGGAGGGCTCGCTTCGAGTGCTCCTGAAGGGTGGGGGCAAGGACGTCTCCGACCCCAAATCGTACAGGCCCATCTGCCTCCTCTCCGTAGTAGGTAAACTGTTCGAGAAGCTTCTTCTTGGGCGGCTCTCGGACACGTCGCTGGCTCCTGGGATGGTCTCCGACCGGCAGTTCGGTTTTACCCCCGGAAAGTCGACGGAGGACGCGATCGTGGAGTTGCGTCGGCTCGTCTCTTCCTGCGAGAAGAGATACGCCGTCGCGCTCCTTTTCGACATCTCGGGTGCCTTCGACAATGTCCGGTGGCCCCTAGTCCTAGATTCCCTTAAGAGAAGAGATTGCCCGAAGAACGTTTTCGAGGTGCTCCAGAGCTACTTCGAAGGTCGGAGGGTTTCAATGACAGTTGGTGATTGCGAGGTTTCCAAGAGGCCCTCCAGGGGATGCCCCCAAGGTTCCGTCCTTGGTCCGGCCTGTTGGAACGTGATGTTCGACGGCCTGCTTCAGGGCTTGGTGGGGTCTAACTTCGTCGCATACGCGGACGACCACCTTGTTCTCGTGTGCGGCGATAGTCGGAAGGAAATAGAGGTCGCCGGTCAACGGGTAATCGATGCCATTGTTGACTAGTGCGGGCTCGCTAAACTCCGGTTGTCCGAAACCAAGACCGAGGCGATCGTGCTGAAGAACGGTTGCATCCGGAGAGCCCCGATAGGAAGACGCGGAGGGAGGCGCCCGGATAGGAAAAGGAAAGCCGCGACGCGAACTCAGATAAATTTTGCGGGTCGGTACCCGTTCTTAAAGCTAGGAAATAAAAATATAAAATTCAAAAAGACAGTTAGATACCTCGGTGTCCACTTCGATAGTGGTATGGGTGTCCGATCCCATATCAACCACCTCCGAATGAAGCTCGGAAAGCTTTTCGGAAGGTTGCGGTACCTGGCGAGGGCAAGCTGGGGCCTCCGATTTGGGTCGCTCTCCAAGATCTACCGGGGCGTGTTCGGCCCGACGGTGGCATACGCCGCCTCCGGGTGGACCGACCTGTGCAAGGAGCCCGACCTGAGGGACCTTCGGGCCATCCAGCGTCGCTGTTTATTGGCCGTTACGCGCGGGTACAAGACGGCATCTCTAGATTCATTGTGCGTAGTCGCCGGGGCTCTGTCCGTCGAAATTCTTTTTAAGAAATATAGGGCGCGATACTTGATTAGAAAGTCGTAATTTCCAAAAACGCGGAGCATCCTGCCGCATTGATCGAGGTCGAGGCGGAAAACATGTGGCAGGCCGCATGGTCTTCTTCAACCAAAGGCCGTACCACTTCCGTCTTCTTTCCGGACGTTCGGGGAAGGTTGGGGGCCCGGTGGGTCAGGCCTGAATTCTTCGCTTCTCCGGTACTCACTGGACACGGAAATTTCCGGGCACGCCTAGCGTCGATGGGAATAGTGGAAGGTGAGTCCTGCGGGTGTGGCGCACCGGCCGACACGGTGGGTCACTTCCTCCTCGAGTGCCCGGAGTTCGAACCCCAGGGGGTCGCCCTCCGGGATTTGGTTCCAGTCGGTGAGTGGGGCTGGCCGAGTGCGGCGCAATACTTCGTGTCGAACTCGAATGCCTTCTCCATCTTGGCCGACTTCTGCCGGGAATCCCTTTATCTAAAGGGATTCTGGGATCAACAAGACACATCGTCGTCTTAGACTATGGGACCACTCGGTCGAGGGTTGTCGGAGCCCTCGGCTGTGGGGGCGCGGTCCCGCAATCATCGCGGGGCAGCCGCGTCTCCGAGTGGTTTAGGGAAAGCCAGTGTTCCTTACACTGGTACACGGCGTGTGCTCGGGCGGAGCACAGTGAGCGGGCCTTCCCGTGGTTCCCCGTGTCTGCCGGGTGGGTTCGACTCCCGTCGGGGAGTCGGAGGCACCCGGTAGCTAAACCGCTCACCCCGCGACGTCTTACCCGCGGGCGCTGCTGGGTTTTCCCCGATCCGTTCTCTCGGCGTGGTGGGGCTGGGGAGTGGTGATGGGAAAAAACGTAGCGTATGCCCATTAAGGGTGAGGTCGCATGACCGAGTCCCCTCAGGGGGGTCCGGTCTCACAATAATCTATATCCCTCTGCATCGCACAGTCTTTTATCGTAACTCCTTTAGACTATCCTTTATTTATTACTGGGACTCTCTTCCGCATCACATTCGGACCTCTGACTCGCTGTCAGCTTTTGAAAGAAATATTCTAAACTATTTATTGAATGATGAACTACGTGTGATGGATGAGTGTGTGAACGAGTGAATGATCTTTATTATATGCGTCTGCGAGTACTATTATAATACTATTTTTCTATGTTTCTTTTCCGTTTTTTGCTGATATTGCACTATGTTGTACTATATTGTACTATATCGTATTTCGTGTACTATGTTGCTATTGTTATACTATGTTGTACTATATTGTATAACTTCCATAATTGCCCTACGGAATAATTTTTCCAGGACGTAATTACAATCTCAATCTCAATCAATCTCTCTCATTTTGGTTAGTTATTTACGATTTTGATGAGTAGTTAAGTTCTTTGGTTTTGTTATGTTAAGTTATGATTTAGTTATATTTTGTCTAAATTAGTGTCAACGAAGTTCAAATTAGTGTCCACAAAACTGTGTTTCCGTTACCGTTTTGCTACCGTTAAGATGTGTTGAAACTGAAGCTTTTTTATAATCAAGATAATAAAACTGAGATATGGGCGTTGCAGTTGATTTAAAGTTTTGTCGAAATATTAAGTTTTATCAAAATTAACCTTTTTAACCGTTTAAGGACTACGCTCGAGTATACTTGGGCGGCGATTATGTGAAAATTTTCTAATGATTACTGAAGAGGTTAAAGTTTTGTTGGTCTTGCTACCGTAATCAATTGTCAAAAATCGTTACCTGTGAAGTTTTGTATGCTGTTTCCAAATCTGGTTGAATATTGTAACTTGCTGCCTTGAGACCATGTTAAAAAAGATAAATCCATGTACCAATTGACATCAAAATATCTTAAACTATCTATTTCATTTCACGATTTGTTGAGCTACGATTATTTAAAAGAGCCCTGCCCTTTCTCCACAACCTCCCTAAGTAAGCATACGCAGCATAGCGTTTAGTTTAGTAACATTTTTTCCGGTATAGTTTGTTAATTTGGCTTAAAATAGTCTAACGCACGAAATTTTTGTTGATTTGTGTTCATAGTAAGTTGAAGTCGTCAATTTATATCGTACTGGGTGCGAGTGGGACACACCTATAAGAGACTTTGGCATCGCCAAAAAAAGTTACAACTTCTTTTATATCGCGTGACGCAGATTTCGCTATCCAATGACAGGGGACCGCAATCCCTGTCTTGTCATATTTAAAAACCTCAAAATCTTATAGAACAAAAAGAAATACAGGTCGTGGGCGCCTGGTGCAATGTGCACCACGTCGACTAACATAGGAAAAAAAGAAATGGTAGACAGGAAGGTCCGTAGGAAAATGACTTGTGAATCAAAAAATAAAAATAAATATATTAAAAAAGGCATCAAATAAACAAATAAAAATACAAAAAGACTATAAACATGAAAAAGAAAAATGGCAAAATACGAAAATGCAAAGAAGCTATAGAAGGGGGCGAAGTTTCGTCGGTCCCTGTGATGGGCGACGTGGTCGAGCACGTACGCGAAAGCTCGCTCCGAGAAGTCCACCCGTTTTACGTGAGTGACTCAATCTCTGAGCTCGCTCAAATTCGAATAAAACTACCCGTAAGAACTAATGCTGGTCTTCGATGCGGATGACGTCGATCGTTTCATTTCCTTTCTTTGGAAAGGAAATGAAAAAAATGGGTCAAAAATTCTAAATAAATTTGTTATCATTTTAAAAGAAATGAATTTTTATTATTTTGTTAATATTTATTTTAGGTAAAAAAGTAAAGTAAATGAATCATATTATTATAAGTAAAATTAGATTAAAATATGTAAATAATTGAAGTCATAAAGAATCTGAAATTTGTGGTATAAAAGAATATTACTTTGTAATTTTTGGTCGTTGTCGAGTTTCAATCTCCTTCACGTGGCTCGTATCAGTAGCATGCGGCTTGTTGGACGTCCAACGCAGAAACGTATCTGGCATCTTCTGACGAGTGGGGAGGCTTCGGGCCTTCCAGTTGGTTCCGAGGAGTCACATGCACCCCTCGAATCGATCGACGATCTGTTGATGGAAGAAAACTCCATACTCTCTTCGAATTCGAATCGAGGACGTTTCCGGGAATGTCTTATGATCTACCAATTGTTCCACTAGTAATAATCGAAATTATATTATAATAAAATCAAATGCGATTGTATATCTTTCTCTTTGTGCAAAATGTATGCATTAGTGATAGCAAGGTCAAGAAAAAACCAAAATAATCTAAACCACCTCTTTCTGGATTTACGATCAATTTTATAAATCGAGATTAATCAATCAGCGCAGTCCACATAGTCCATGTGCTTATTAGAATCTTTACAGAGTACAGGGCTATTGACAGATTTTAGAGAACCATCTTTTTGTTTGCGAATCAAGATAGTTACTTCAGAGGGATCATAATACTTCGATAAAAAACAAGCAGGTTTTTTATCCATCCATTTAATCCAGCCGATATATCTATTTGTAGTCTGGAACTCATACTCTTCTACTTCCATTTTATAATCTGACTTTTTATCTTCTGAATTATTTAGTTCTCCCGAACGTTTCAAAGATAACGGAAAGTCAACTCCTGTAAAGAAATTATCGACAAAATACATGATGGTTACCGCCAGTAAGTTCTCGTGTGAGGTCCAGTGTAGATGTGAAATTCACAAACCTAGCCAGATTCACCCGCACGAGTCCACTTATATCCACGCTTCACAGGTTTAGCTGGCATGCATTGCTTCATACTGTTTCTTCCTTTGAACTTTATCATAGATTCATCAACAGATTAGTACTTGCCTGGCTTGTAACATTCTTTGAAGCTCTGAGGAAGCTCTTCCAAAAGCGGTCTGAACTTATAAAGCTTATCACATTTTGGATTATTGTTTTTTGGTTCTTTAGAATTATCGTTGATGTGCATATGTAACAGAATATAACCGAAACGATTAACTGTCATGAGAGGAGATACACTGGGTGTCCCATTTTAACTTGCCCAGAAAGATTTCTCAAAAGTGGTTGGGTTTAGTGAAAAATGTTTCAGACAAAAGTTGGTGGACTTGGAATGGGACATATGATAGTGACCTTGACTTTGACCTTGAAGATCACTTTCAAGGTCATTTCAAGGTTAAAGTAATTTTTTTAAATGGAAACTCCCCCTTTTGACATCGGCAATCGATAGAGCGGGAAATTTTACGTCCAAATACGCTTTTGGGTCATAAGTCTAATTCGACCTTGAAGAACAGCAGGGTCATAAGAAAAGTCCCGGGACGGTCCAATAACTGGGAAAAATAAGACTCGTAGAAAAAACTGTTTTTGATAAAAGTTTTACTATTTTTCCCGAGCTACCAGATGGTGAGATTAAAATTGACCTTGATTATGACCTTGAAGGTAATTCGAAGGTCAAGATCAGTTTTTTAAAAGGGAACCTCCCTGTTTGACATCGGTAATCGATAAAGCGAGAAATTTGATATTCAAATACGTACTTGCCTGATGCATCAAAATGAATTAATTAGGGGTCAATTAGGGGTCAAAATGTGTAAAAAGCGCTCAGAGGCAACTAGCTCGAATTTTAAAGACAATCTTGGCATAACAAACGTTGAAGGTGCCTCAATTAATTAAATAAAATGCAAAAGTGTCATCGACCTTTAACATATTGACCTTGAAGTCAATTTTTAAGGCTATTTAAATTCTAGATCAATTTTTAAAATTGAATTTAGTAGACTTACTTTTAGCATTACCCGGAAACAACGACGTGGACGTAGTAAGTTCTGTTTCTTTTAGGGTGCTTGATTGACGCGAGTCCCCTTGCCTCTCACTGGGGTGCTTGTTTAACGTGAATCCCCTTGCCTCTCACAGGTGTGCTTGATTAACGTGAGTTCCCTTGCCTCTCACTGGGGTTTTTGTTTAACGTGAGTCCCCTTGTCTCTCACTGGGGTTTTTGTTTAACGTGAGTCCCCTTGCCTCTCACTGGGGTGTTTGTTTAACGTGAGTCCCCTTGCCTCTCACTTTTCTTATATTACATTTGTCTCGTGAATTACGCGATAGTCCGCAATTCATTCAACAACCTCGACTTGTGTGTCGAGAAGAATTCAACTTGCACTTTTACTGTAATACAGTTGTATAAGTTTATTTAAATGATTACAGTTATGTCGTGGACATGTACACTTTGAGATATGGTGAGAGACTGACTATATCGTGTTTTTCTAGCTTACAGTACAAATTTTAAGATGTATTAAGAGGAGGAGTTTAGCATTACAGTTAGTTCTGATTGGATGTGGCAATTTGGGAAAAACCAAAAAAACTGAGTGCAGAGAGAGGGTGGTAGGGAAAAAGGTTTAGGACAAAGTACCGTAACTACATGTGTTTTAGGTGCCATAAAAACATAAAAGGCTGAAAATTGTCCCTTTGGCTACATGTGTTGTTCACGTGCGTCACAGGTAAAAGGTTATTTTAAAAAGCCATAAAGAGATTAAGATATTCAGAATTTGAATTGCACTGATGAAACTTTCCAGGATAATAAAGGGGAGAAGGTTTCTAAAGGATTTCTTTTTCCTTAAACTAGTGAATGTACAAAGTATAAAATTTACAACTTAGGACTACAAAAAAAAACTTCAAACTTGAGATTAAACATGAGTGAACATTATAACTAACACTATCACAAAAAATGTACATATATATGCGTTCACGCAACAACATTAAATGTTCAAAATTCCCTCCATTAGCTTGAAGACACAAATTTACACGCCTTTGAAAATGTTGCACTGTCCTGAGCAATGTCTCTCTTGAGATTGCTGCGCAAGCTTGACGAATACGGTCCATCATGTCTTCTTTAGTTGTTATTTGTGCAAAAACAACATTCTTTAAGTAGCCCCACAAGAAAAAGTCGGGGGATGTATCCACCTCTCCTTTTCATTTTGCACGAATAGTACGGACATTTCTAAATGAAAATTATAATACAGTGCTACATTTTCAAAGGCGTGTAAATTTGGGTCTTCAAGCTGATGGAGGGAATTTAGAGCATTTAATGTAATATGAGGAAAGTGAGAGGCTAGGGGACTCATGTTAAACAAGGACCCCAGTGAGAGACAAGGGGACTCACGTTAAACAAGCACCCCAGTGAGCGGCAAGGGAATTCACGTTAATCCAGCACCCGAGTGAGAGGCAAGGGGACTCAAGTTAATTAAGCACACCAGTGAGAGGCAAGGGGACTCACGTTAATCAAGCACCCTAAAGGAAACAGAACTTACTACGACCACGTCGTTGTTTCCGAGTAACGCTAAAAGTAAGTCTACTAGATTGATTTTGAAAAATTGATCTAAAATTTAAATAGCCTTAAAAATTGATCTCAAGGTCAATATGTTAAAGGTCGATGACACTTTTGCATTTTATTTAATTAATTGAGGCACCTTCAACGTTTGTTATGCCAAGATTGTCTCTAAAATTCGAGCTAGTTGCCTCTGACCGCTTTATACACATTTTGACCCCTAATTGCCCCTCATGGGTCATTTTGATGCATCAAACAAGTACGTATTTGAATATCAAATTTCCCGCTTTATCAATTTCCGATGTCAAACAGGGAGGTTCCCTTTTAAAAAAATCATCTTGACCTTCGAATTACCTTTAAGGTCATAATCAAGGTCAATTTTAATCTCACCATCTGGTAACTCGGGAAAAATAGTAGAACTTTTATCTAAAACAGTTTTCTCTACGAGTCTTGTTTTTCCAAGTTATTGGACCGTCCCGGGACATTTCTGATGACCCTGCTGTCCTTCAAGGTCAAATTAGACCTATGACCCAAAAGCGTATTCGGACGTAAAATTTCCTGCTCAACCGATTGCCGATGTCAAAAGGGGGGGTTCCCATTTAAAAAAATTACTTTGACTCTGAAATAAGCTTGAAAGTGATCTTCGACGTCAAAGTGAAGGTCACTATCATATGTCTCCCTCGAAGTCCAACAACTTTTGTCTGAAACATTTTTCACTGAACCCGACCACTTTCGAGAAATCTGACTGCGCAAGTTAAAATGGGACACCCTGTATACAAATCATGCTGCTGAGGATTATCAGACCAATAACCGCGATAAGACGGGAATTTTCTGATACTCATCATAATATTGATACACAAAAATATTTGAAATTCTTTTTTTGTGATAAAACTCTTTTGCTTAAAACTGTGCTTACTATTTTTTTGAGTGGCATATAATGTAACGTTCCAGGGAGGTTTACCCTTTGGCACAACCTATGCCACCTCGCAAGACCAGTAAAGCCCTACCCTGACAACGTAGCCCTTTCGAGTATTTGTCTATGTGACAAAACTCCGGGCTGGGCCGAATTAGTATTTGGGGAAATTTATTGAAAGGAAACGTTTATAGGATGTAAAAGCCCTATCCTCGATAATTATGGAAAAACTAAAGATTTGTTGGGGAAAAGAGATAAATAAAAATACCTTTGATGGGTTTTAAATAAAAACCGAGAAGTAGTGGTTTTCCTTTAGTTTATTTTTGATGAATCCTCCGACGGGCACCAAGTGTGGGGTTTCCAAATGCAAGTCTCGCAGGATTCCTTTCAGGATAGCCCTTTTTACAGATTTGAAGCGCGGTTTAAGTCACAAATTTTTAATGGTGAACAGAGTTTCGTTGATAAACTTATGCGCACGACGAAGTAGTCCGGTTGCCAGAGCACCAAAATGTACACTTCAACCAACCCGCAATTTTTTTTCATAAATCGTTAGTTTATAGCGTCCTGAAAGTAGCCTGAAAGTCTCATCTGAAAAAAAGTTCGGCTTCTGTCTTTTTTATTGCAAAATAAGTTGAAAAAAGCGTTATACGGATGAAATCAATTGCAATCGGTAGCTTATAACGTACTTAATAAATGCTCCGAAGGGATTTTTGAAAATCTGAATTTAACAACATTTTTAAGAATAAAAACACGTTGCTAGGATCGGATTTTAGCGAATTATTAAGTTTTAAGGAAGGAGAAACAATGCATTTTAATGAAGGTAGAAAAACATGAATTTAAAAAAAATCCACAGATTTCACGAAGTGAGAATCAGTGAGATTGAAAATCAATACGCAGAGGAGACAAAATTTGCAGGGTAACCCAAAAACAGTCGACAACGTCACACTATCTAAACGCTACCCAAAGCCACACCACCTACCGCACATCGACGAGCACGAACCGATACGTGCACCACGTTTCCATCGCTTACCAATAATGACGTCATAGCGTTATGTGACTTTTCTCGATTCGAGCCTCCTACCGAAAAATGACGTCATAGTGTTGCTATGCCATTTTCTCATTTACCACTCCCTATAAAATAATGACGTCATAGCGTTATGTGACATTTCTCGATTCGAGTCTCCTACCGAAAATAAAAAGTTTTTCAATCTTAAAAAATCATTATGATCGGCCCTGTAGGAGCTGAGATCCGCAACTTTTGATTTACGAACGATTGCGTCGAAAGTATTTAATATTTTTACTTGAAATTTGGCACAGTTATTGCTGAAATAATACTTTAATATTCCATTTTTCCCGATACTTGTAGATAGCTTAGTTCGTCTGCAATGAGCAATAAACGAACATAAAAAATACGCGTACCGACGGAGAGAGCCTGGTGGAGCAATATTTCCGAATCTTAGTTAAAAATTGATTTACTCGGCTATGGAATGTGCTACGGCAATAATTGTTTTTTCATTCAACTTGTTTTTTTCCCATCTTTTTAACCGCTTCAATAAAAATTGCATGACTACACTACAAACGTTAGAAATGTTCATTTTTCATAGCATTTTTCGTCTAAATAAACTTTTTTTTTATAAATGAAGTATATTACCCTGCAAGGAAGTAAAATGTTCTATTCTTTTAGTTTCTTGCTGATTGTGAGTAAGGGATAAGGTAATAGATAATGATTTACTTTAAATTGTTCGTATTTTTTTTTAAACTTTTCCAATTTTCGGATAAAAATTGTATTATTAAATACACGTATTAATACACGAAGAAATTTGAAAATATGTAATAATTTGAAGAAATGCTAGCACATGAAAGCAAGTGTAAAAGAAATATTCGATAAATATTTTAGACGTACATCCTTTACTCAGCAAGAAACTGAAAGAATAGAACATTTTACTTCCTTATAGGTTAATATACTTCATTTATAAAAAAAAGTTTATTAAGATTAAAAATGCTATGAAAAATGAACATTTCTAACGTTTGTAGTGTAGTCATGCAATTTTTATTGAAGCGGTTGAAAAGATGGGAAAAAAACAAGTTGAATGAAAAAACAATTATTGCCGTAGCACATTCCATAGCCGAGTAAATCAATTTTTAACTAAAATTCGGAAATATTGCTCCACCAGACTCTCTCCGTCGCCGATCGGTTCCCCCACCAGCGCGTCGATCGGTGCGGGGAGCCGCGGCGCGGTACGTGTATTTTTTCTGTTCGTTTATTGCTCATTGCAGACGAACTAAGCTATCTACAGCTATCGGGAAAAATGGACATATTAAAGTATTATTTCAGCAATAACTGTGCCAAATTTCAAGTAAAAATATTAAATACTTTCGACGCAATTGTTCGTAAACCAAAAGTTGCGGATCTCAGCTCCTACAGGGCCGATCATAATAATTTTTTTTTTAAATTCATGTTTTTCTATCTGCATTAAAATGCATTTTGTCTCCTTCCTTAAAACTTAATAATTCGCTAAAATCCGATCCTAACAACGTGTTTTTATTCTTAAAAATGTTGTTAAATTCAGATTTTCAAAAATCCCTTCGGAGCATTTATTAAGTACTTTACAAGCTACCGATTGCAATTGATTTCATCCGTATAACTATAGTTGCCCAATTTTTATAGCTACTCGAAGTTCAAACTTCATATTTTTGCAACAAGCCACCATTTTGAAGTACGGCATTGAGGTTCGGGTACATGTTCTACTAACTGAAATACATCTTTCAGAGAAATTACAGTGACATTTAACTATTTTTTGCAACTGTTTCCTAGTTACAAACTTTTTCACATTTTTTTATTTCTATAACAATTTTGCAGTATAAAAAACCAAATTCAACATATACTACCGATCCTATCTTGTAGGAAATTTAATTCTGGACAACTTTCCTCTCTATACTTCTTTGCGTAAGATCAATAACAACAGAGATATTTTGGAAAAACTAAAAAGAAACGCTTTTTTCAACTTATTTTGCAATAAAAAAGACAGAAACCGAACTTTTTTTTAGATAAGACTTTCAGGTTACTTTCAGGGCGCTATTAACTAACGATTTATGAAAAAAATTGCGGGTTGGTTGAAGTGTACATTTTGGTGCTCTGGCAACCGAACTAGAAGGGGTTGAACATCGAGGATTTCGGAAGAACTGATCCTCTCGTAAATTTGATGAGTTTATATATCATTGGAAACCCGATATTTAGGAGGCGTAGTGATTATTTATGTCGTTCGATTTTGCCTACAAGTCATCGCTGCTGCTCGTCTTCCGCATGTTACAATTGTTCTTTTTACTATTTCTAAGACAATGGTCATAAAATTGGTTGATAAACTGACATTTGGACATTTTTCTAGTTAATTATTCCTCCTTGTTCTGTTGAGAGGATGTGCTCTGTCGTTCGTCGTTGTCGTCAATTTCTGATATATTTTTTCGTTCTCATTTCCTCTTTTAATTGTAACGGGGAAAATTTCTCCCGTTCCGTTATATCGTAAAAATCTCGCTAATTTTTATAATTTGTGTCTTTCTTTTTGTCTTCTCGGAATTCTCTCGTAAATTCAGGCTATCGGAAATAATTGAGAAAAAACCTAGTGCTCAGAAATCTCCCGGGAACCTGAAGAACTGTAATATCGCATTTATTATTCTTGTAATTGTATTTTTATTTTCTATTATGTTAACGAATCGCATCATATCATTCTCGCATTATCGAATATTTCTGCCTAACGCTGTCACCTTATTCCCTTCCCGTCCAACTTCCTTGCCAATAAGACCACGAAAATCGGCACAAAGAGGAAACGGAGGAAAACAAGGAGTATCCAACGCTCCCTCAACATGGGAGAGAAGGAGAAAAAAGATTCCCGTAGCTGCTCTTGACATCGCTAGAGCTGAGAAGGAAGGAAGACATACCGATTCTCGAGAGAGACAAGGAGAAGGACGTCACGGATCTATCGCTTACGGCCATCTAGCGATTCGCAGGAGACGGGTCGATAATGGAAAAATGGGTCGATGCCCTAATTATCGCCCGAGAACTTGTCGTAATATCCGAATCCTGCCGTGAAAAGGATGGCGCTAACGCTAGCAACGCGAGGAAGCCGAAATCAGCTAATCAGAGATTTCTGAACCTTCAGCAAGTGCGGACGCCCATTCTTCTTTTTCTGGATTACTCTTACGATTATTTGAGAGACTACCTTTCGCTTTGGGAAAATCCTGTCGTGGGACGAGATTTTTGGATTAATTCCGGGGCTATCGCCGTGTACGCGGAATACTTGGAATACTTCCGTATTTACCGTCGTGGTGAGAGCCTGTACAAGGCCTTCTTTGTGTTTTTCTTTGGCATCCCGTTTACAATCCTATCGCTGCTTCCTACCGACTCCGTTTCTGTTTTTCGCTATCTTTTACTGCGCGATTTCCGATTATCGGGTATTAATTGTTCGTCGGAGGGTTCCCGAATAAACTATATTTCTTTTTTTTTGCTGGTTCTTTTGTGTAATTATTGATTCTCGCTCTTTTCTTTTGTGAATAAATTCGAATTTTTGTCAATCCCGAGAAAAGTCGTCTGGATTTTCTTTGGTTTTAATTTTCCGATTAATCTAGACAACGGATTCCCTCTGGGAGGGTCTTTCAGGTCTCGTTGAGTTAGACCGGGCCCCCTCAGAGTCAAATCCGTGTCTGTAAGGACTGGCGCCCAATTTCCGGTTTGTTTTTTTTTTGTCTTTCGCATTTTTGTTGAGTAAAAGGCTCTGAGCGAGGAAATTTGCAGCGTCGTGGCGTGTAGTTAGCGCCGCGCTACATAATTAATAAGGTCTAAATTGTGAAATATTTAGAGTGCCGGAAGCGCAAAATCGGTTTCATTAAATTGTGACGTGGTGATTTCACCAGTCACATTTAGAGGCTATGTTTTGCATTAAACTAACGTTCTTTGAAGAGTTTACAGAAGGCTGGCCCAGGGATCTCTCCAAAACGCAAGGAAAGTATTAAAAACTTATGTAATTAGTACCGACCCACGAATCCTTAACACATCCCGACACCTACTATACCGACCCCGTAGCTACGAGATAACGTTCAACCAAAACTCTACTCTCTCCCGATGTCAACCTTCCACAAGGGGAAGAAGCTCGGCGAGGAACCACAAATCAGAGGACTGCAGCCCATGTCGATTTCGATCCACGAAAGGACTTGCAGGCGCCACCTGTCGTCATTGAACGGGACTAGGAAGATAGATAAGGCTGATAGCCTATCAGGATCTCGATCCACTACGCCTGCGGAAAGGATTACGCAGGATGAGAGCCTCGCGATAGACCTGGACATGACGGGAAGGCAGAATTCCTTGGGCTGTCTTATAGGATAATTCCAGTGCTCATAGCCGCAGCTGTTTGTTTGGATTAACGTGAGATCCGGGACGATAAATAGTAAAGGAAAGGACGAAAGAAGGGACGAAGGAAAAACGGGATAGGGAGAGAGAGAGAGAGACGAAAAGGTGAGCCAAGCTTGGGGTCCTCTTCTTTTCCCCAAGGATTTTCTCAAAGTCCTATTCTTATAGACCACCTTAACCCCGTTCGGAATTGATTACAGTCCCTTTCGGGACTATCTTAAGTTCTTAACTCTTTTTGTGTGAGTTTGGTTCCGGCGTAGGTCAGACTTTATATTTTTGTGATCCCGCACGTATTGTTTGCGAAATAGATTAAGAATCATTACGAGTTCTTACGTTTAGATTCAGATCGCCGTTATTGAGCTTTGATATTGGTAATAATTGCATAGATAATTTTGCTTGTTGTTCTTTTGTGAGTCTCATAATTACGGACTAGAAGTAAGTTAGAGTTTAAGTCCATTTTCGATACGCATCGTATGACCTCAGTGAGATATTGAAAGTCTGAATCCCGCGAATAGAAACATTGTAATTTTTCTTTTAGATTGGTCTCCTCCCGATTCATTTCTAGCAATCCCGCGTTGCCGAGTGCTGACCTCCCCTGAGGTTCCCGTGCCCTCCATTGAGCAACCCGAAGCCTTTTCCCGGGTTATAGGCTACCTATAACTGGAGCCCATAGTTTTTTTTTTAGTTGAGAAAAACCGGGAAGAGGGTTCGGGAAGCCCGCCTTGTGCCCGGAAGGTCCCGCGTCTGAGAGGGATGCCTGGACCTTTCGTCACAAAATATATAATTGAATGGTTTCTTAGCATGACTTGTCGTTCTAGATTTTATAATCAGGAAATGGCGCGCGAAGTAATCCTACAATGAGGTATGTCGCGCGACGTGACAATAAATTTCTTTGTTCTACAAAATGATCCAGTAGACGCAAAGTAAATAGGCAAGATAATATTTCCAATGGAGATTTTGCAGTTTCTGGAATTTTTGGGCAAACGCTTTTGGAAAATAGAATGTTCATGGTCTGGTGATGGATTCCCAAATATGACTTGCTTTAAAATTTTGGTGGTTTGATTCATTAGTATCTTCTTCTCTTGATTCCCTATCTTAAGAGACATTATTCAAAATAGGAATAAATTGGACTGTAAGTGATCTTGAATTTACAACCTCTTCTTCACCGTCAGAATTGGCAAGTCCATCATCTCATTCCAAATCATTAGGGATTTTGGCTACATGTGTCCTGCCGTTTGCCGGTGTCGGCAATTCCTTATATGTCTTTCCGCTTGACCGACGATTCCTCATTTATTGTTTTAAAAGCTACGTTTCTAGATATTTCACCTTTTATAATTGAGTCTCTAAAGTGATATGTTAATCTCTAGTCATCAGCTGCTACCATTAGTAGTCTTTTTTGTTCTCATTTCCTCTCTTAATTTATTAGGTTGCTCAATGGGCTTTTAAATTGTGAAATATCTAGAGTGCCGGAAATGTCCAATTGTCAGTTTAGATTTTATATATTTCATTATTTCGGAGGTGCAAAATCGGTTTTCTTAAATATTTAATATAATTTGAATGCTTTCTTAACATAAGACTTTTGTCATTCTTAGTTTTATAATCGGGTAATGGCGCGCAAAGTGATCCTACTAGGTATGTCGCGCGACGTGACAGAACAAACCTGAACATATCCAAGAACTGTTTTGACAGATTGTTTTCAGTCTTATAAATTTTATATCAGATTCGTAATAAAAATTCGTCCGCGCCTTCAATTTTTTATATGCAATATTTAATAGAAAAAGATATCGATCTCGTACTCTTTAAATGGCTTTCGTTAAGCTAAAAAAAAGTAAATTTTCAATATCATCGACATTTTCGAAATTCACACTTCCGTGCCCATTTTGAATTCCGCAAATCTAAAATCGGATTCGTAGTCAACAATCCCGAAAGCCCCGAAGTAAAATTTTTCATTAATATTCTCAAAGATTTAAATTTAGGAGTCCACCATTTTGTATCCGCTATCTTGAATTTCACAAATCTGAGATTGAAAACCCCTGAGTACTAATTTTCATCAATATTCTGGAAAACTGTTTTGGATTTCGCCATCCTGGATTGGCCACCTTAAATTTTGTAAATCTGACATCGGATTCGTAGTCGGCGACCCCAAAAACTCCCGAATAAGAAATTCCAGGCGGAAATAGTGAATAGTAAAATGTGTGCTTCAAAGGGTTAACCCTAGAACAGCACACCTCCAAACTCGAACGTAAAGAGTACACTAGGGGCTCAGTGACCCCACGTGAAAAAATATCAATTTCTCCGCGAATTTTCAATATTTAAGGCTGAAAATTTTTAGAGATATATTTTGACATTCCTTGAATAATGTTTCATCATTGGGAAATTAAAATAAATTTTCTAAGGTATTGACAAAAAATTCGGAATAAAAACGGAAAAAAAACAGTTAAATTGACTTTTATTACATTTTTGCTCGTAAGTTTTTCAATTTTCGATATTTTTAATTGAAATTTTGTAGACATACGTAAGAGATAGTATTGTGTAAGAATCAACTTGTCCCAATAATCGATTTTCCAAAAAAAGGTATTTATTTTGAAAAATGAAGGGTGTGATTTTTAGAGAATTACTAATTTTCGTAATATCGCACATAATTACAGATTTATTCGTTAATAAAAGTCTTCTACATGAAAATAGTGATAAAGTTTACAATAATATAGAATAACATTTTTCAGTTAAGTTGAGATAGTTTTACATTCAATCTTCGCCTCCACACTGGACACACAGACTCAAACGATGTTCGTCGCATACGGGTAGCAAGCATACAGTGCAGCAAAAGTATGTTTTTTTGTCAGATTCACGTGTACAAAGCCTACATCTCGCTCTTTTCTCTAAGCGTCTTCTTTCTGGAAGCTCTGGAGTATCTCCTTTCCTTGCCTCAAGCATTGATGATATTGTCACACGAAGTGTATTGCACAGAGTTGGATTGCACAACCTGTTTTTTAGATGTGACTCCATCAAATAAAAAGCCAATTTTTTCAAGAAATCCGCAGTACGAATTTTTACATGAGTAGCATTTGTATTTATTTTCATACAATGATATAGGATGCGAGCATTGACAACTGCTTGATCGAGTATACCGTAGAAATATCTCATCGGCCAACGATTAGTTTTCTTGGTGGCAGTATATGCATGGCATAATTGATCAAAAGTGTCGGTCCCACCTTTAGTTTTGTTATAATGTAAAGTGATTTTTGGTTTTCCATCAATGATTTCATTTGATCTAGAATAAGTTGAGGCAAGTAAGACAATTTTATTTTTCTTCGGTGTAAAAGATAAAAGAGTTGTAGTGTCTGAAAAAGCGAATTTCGTGTTTGGTACTTCCTTTGATGCAAGTTTCAATTCTGCTGGGATTTCTTTCTTATTTTTGCGTATTGTGCCTGTGACTGAAATATAATAAGGTGGATGGAGGAATCGCTCAATCCCTGGAATAGACGTGAACCAATTATCACATGTCAGCGTGCGACGAGTGTTATAAATTGGAACGGTGATTTTTCTGAGATAATAATCTGGAATACCTTCTTCTGGAGTCTTATCTTCAAGAACTATTTTTTCCAAATATGGTATAGCATTATATAAATATGACGTTTTTGTATCGTTGAGCGTTATTATTTTCAAACCATACTTGTCGGGTTTAGATTTCATGTAAACACGAAATATACATCTCCCTCTAAAACTGACAATGAGTAGCTGCTCGTCTACGGTACAGAGTTCAGACACGTTATAACAGCTCTGACAATTTTGTATAAATGGTTCAAAAATCTTTCTAATAGGCGAAAATCTATCTTCACGATCCCTAACAGATTTATCATCGAATCTTAGACAGACAGCAAAATACAATAGGCCGACATAAGCTCTCAATTCAGTTACATCTGTGTGATAGTGATAAGTTTGTATAACTAAATTTTTCTTGATAAGCTCAGCACAATAATTTTCTATTTCGGTGTTTGTATGTTCCATTATTATTTCAAAAATACTGTTAGGTAACAGAGCCTCCCAGAACTGTTCAATAGATGTACAAGAAGCAGCTGGACCACATGGACCTGGAACTTTCTCTTCAATACATCGTTCTAGTGCTAATTCATGGTGTTGCAGTCGATCTGAAATTCTTGTAGATTTCTGTGTTCTCCATTTGTAGCCATTTTTCCCTGCCAAAATTGTAAAAGGTCGACCTCGAGCCCTGCTCCGTACTTCTTGGAGACGTTCGTTGCAAGACGCATTTTCTACGTGACTTTCGTCAATATCCATGGATTCATCGGAGCTGGAGGCGTTATCAGCAACAAAATTGTCGTCCTGATCATCCCCATCCGATAAGTGATCTTCTTCTCCCTTTGAAGCTGCGTCTAAGGCGTCGTCGCTCTCTTCGTCGAGAAGCACCTCTCGCATAGGACGAGATCGTAGATTAAACGCCATACTACTATACGAGTAATTAATGTATAACCACGCACGAAAAAATTTTTTAAGGTTTATGTCCTTACTTACAATCAAGATTGATGTTTCCAGCCCAAAAATGACGAGAAAAAAATTTGCTCCGAGTTATACTCGAACTAACGTTGACAGCACATATGGGGTCAAAGTGACCCCATCAAAATATACCTGCTATTCGATCAGCAGCTGCGAGCTAATTAACGGTATGGAGCGCGGTGTAACTATTTGAAAAACTAGTTGCTACCTCGAACTTTTCATAGATGGCGCAGAAGGTCGATTCTACAACGGTAACACATCTAGAACGGAGTTCGAAAATCGCGTGGGGTTATATTGACCCCATGTGCTGTTCTAGGGTTAATATATTCTTACATGCTATTACTCTCTCATTTGGCTTCGAGCGATTTCATAATATACGAATTTATAACATTTAACCATTTCATTACGAACCCGCCGCTTAGTACGTTCGACTACTGAATCTTTTGCATAAAATCATTTCTACATAGAAAAAGAGAACGTCTACTCTTCTACGCGACAATCGTCTAGCTATGTCATCACAGCGATCGTCATCACGCAGCTACACAAAAACCAAATCAACAATCTAAGACAATACTTCCACAACAAACAAGATAGTTCACTGCACAGAGCAATAAGCGCATCAGACATTAATATAACACCACTCAACCTCAGCCAACAACAAAAACCAGAAAACCAAGATACCAACAACAACCATGAAACGCACACAACAGATAAGGCAACAAAATGGTCACAAAAACACTACACGGCAGACACTACAACATAATACAACAACCACACATCAATAAATGATACTCATACACATGGTTAACAGAAGGAGAACTACAGCCAGAAACAGAAGGATTTACAATAGCAATACAAGACCAAGTGATAGCAACTAAAAATTACATGAAACACATCTTAAAAGATTCCAACATACAAGATGATAAATGCCGAAGATGTGACCAACTTCCAGAAACAATGGACCACATCACCAGCGGGTGTAAACTCCTCGCCAGTACAGACTACACAGATAGGCACAATATAATAGCTAAAATATTTCATCAAGAAATAGCACTAAAACACAGACTCATTACAGAACACACGCCATATTACAAATACCACCCACAGACAATATTGGAAAACAACTACACTAAACTGTACTGGGGCACTACATTAAACACAGACAGAACAGTTGGACACAACAGACCAGATATAACACTCACACTGAAGAAAGACAAAATCACTTACTTTCTGGACATAGCTGTTCCAAACGTCACAAACATAGAAAGAAAAGAACAAAAAAAATAGATAAATACACGCCACTAGCAATAGACATAAAACAAACATGGAAACAAGACAAAATCATTATCCTACCATTTATCATGTCACCAACAGCAGTCACACCAATCTCATTTACAACAAAACCTACATAAACTCAATGTACACACACACATACACACAGTCATCCAAAAAGCCGTAATACTGAAAATATGTCACTTAGTCCGAAAATTCTTTAACCCACTCCAATAATCAACAGGCCTCCTGTCTACTTGGTACCCACCCGTAAACAGGAGTATAAACCAGGGAACACTGCGGCGACACACATACCGCATAACAACAACAACAACAACAACAACAACAACAACAACAACAATAACAATAACAATAATAATAACAATAATAATAATAATAATAATAATCCCGGCTTGGTTGAGTGCCGACCGGGCGCGTCCCCAGGTGGCGGATAGGGGAACGGCCCAGTCTGCCACGGCCAGACCCGCGCCGGAACACGGTTCCCATGCCGTGACCGGACGAAGAGGCCAAAGCGACTGGGCTAAGCGGGAGTTATACGGCACCCGGCTGGCGTGAAACCTGGCTCAGGGAAACTAAGGCTCCCGCCGCGGACCAACTCCCTCAGGAGCCGTGGCTGCGATTGATATGATCGAGGCCATGGTGCGGGCTTGGCGACCCCGAGGTATTCAAGCTACCCGTACGAATGTGTGAGTGAATGGGCTGCGGTCGGCGACCCGTGGATATTCCCGAGAGACTAGCCAAGGGGGGAGTAGTAGCCCCTCGACCGGAGTGGAGAGTGATGTTAGTACCTGACCTCTGCGTTAGTAATAAGGGTAAACGTAAGCCCGATGTGCTTCGGTACGTCGGCAAAGGTCCCGTGAAAGCGCATGTTAAACGTGGGAAAACCGCTCACTTAACCGCTGACTGGAGCCAATCTCGGGGTTGAAACGGGATAACCGGGCGCAGGTATGGAGGTTTAGCTGGTCAGTATTACCTCATACCCTGAGCTGCGGGGGGAAAACCGCAGCACCGTCTAGCCCCTTTCGATAGGGGGTGACGTAAAACCTTTAGCATCATTTATGGCGCGGGCCTATCCCGTAACATTTTTCTTAGAGTCACTTCGGCATCGATAGGGTGCGACCGCCTGACAAACCGCTTCTCGGTTTCGATGTCGCTTAACTTTAGGGTGTAAACCGGCGGGGATAGTAGCCACACTGCGGTGTGGCTCCCATGATGGGCGAACCGTCGTAAGACAAAGAAACATATAAAATGGCAGACCAAAAAAACAACAATAGTAAGAAGAAGAGTAGTAATAGTGGAACAACAACAACGGCATCGAAAGCAACAGGCGCGGACGCCCTTTTCGAAGGAATTATCAACCCCTTCGAGAAGAGAGGATCCGTGGCCCGAACACCGCCGAGAATCAGGTCCGGTTCGTTCTCGGCTTTCACCTATCCCGAAAAGGAACCGAGCCAAGAGAGCACAGGGCTAATTTCGGAGCGCAGCGTGGGCCCACAGAAACAGCACGAGGAGGATAGACTGCGGAAGCGGCTCCTCTTCATACAAGAAACGCTGAAGGGGATGATGGCACAAGCCGAGGTTCAGAGAAACATCAGCGCTGTCATCAAAAATGGTATGAAAGAAATCTTCGAAACCACAGAACTCGCGCTGATTGAACAAGATGAAGAAAGACAGGGACGGCTGACAGGCGCGCAAGCGGTTTTGCCTAAAAAGGCAAAACGCAAGCGCGACCAGACGACCCCGGAGACGGACATTGCCGCAGGAGCAAGTGGACAGCACGCCACCGACGGGACGTGGAAGACCGTCAAGCGGAAAAAAGAAAAGACTCCACCAAAACCGAAAACGGACGTCACGCCGAAGGACAAGGCCGTGAAGGACAAAGCTCCTGCAAAGGGGCAGGAGCGCGCGCTGCCCAGGCCCAGGAGTAGCGCGGTCCTGATTAAGCCGACGACGGGAACGATGTACGCCGACGTCATACGGACGATCCGCAAGACGGTAGACCCGGACAAAGACACACAAATAAGGACGATCACGAAGACGAGGACAGGCGCGGTACTTCTCCGGCTTGGAAAAGGGCAGGAGGGAAGATTGGACCTCCAGCAATCCCTCCAGGATGCCCTGGGAAAAGCGGGAGAGGTCCGTGACAGGACCCCTAAGGTCACCTTGGAGATACTGGACCTTGACTTTGTGACCACCATAGACGAGGTGACCGACGCACTCCGGACTAAGACGACGTTACGGACGCCTCCGAAGGTCCACATGTTCGGCCCAAACAACCGTGGGCAGGTTATGGCCGTATGTGAGCTGGACGAGACCGACGCTAACGTCCTGCTTCAGGCGGGCAAAATACGGATTGGCCTGGTGAACTGCCGCATCAGGCTGACAAGGGCTCGATACGGTTGATGGGACACCGATTTTCCTCAATCTTTGCACACTTTAAGTAGTCCATTAGGACAATATAATGTGCAAATCCTAAGGTACACTTCTCAAGCGTTTTCGAGAAAATCGCAATCAAAGTTTGTGATTTTCGACGCGACGCGTGTCTTCCCTGGCGTTACGATGCTTGACAAGCAGCGGCGGCGGCCGAGTGGTTAGCGTACCAGCTCTGTAATCGCTAGGTCGCCGGATCGAATCTACTTGCGTGCAATTTTTTTTTTCACTCATTTCATGCAAATTACAATTTAATACTAGAACTACCGACAGTTGAGACACAGCTATCTCTACTTTTAAAAAATGACTCTTATTTTAAATGAATAAAACAAAATTAAAGTTCATTACATTAGTCCTTTAGCTATCTCTCCAAAAATCATTACATTATTGCGAAGAAAAAATGTAACATGAAGTAGGAATAATAAAGTAAAATTGTCAAACCAGTCAAAATGACTGGTATGATAGTTCTAGTGTTAAACCAAATATTACGCGAAAATATATTTATTTTCACGATCTTTTATTACAATAAACATATTTAAAATCGTGGACGAATAAAAGATGAAAGGCATTGATTTTAATTCATTATTCTTATTTATTAAACAAATAATTACAAAAAAATAAAAAACAACCAAAGATGATTAAATTTTAATTGCCTAATGCATCTTGGGGATTGCAAATCGTGGGATAATACTCATCATACAAACAGGGGAAGCATAAAGTGCAATGGCATCGGCTACATCTTATGAAAGATGCTTTCCCACATCCACACGGCTTGTTTGGGATATGTACCGGAAAACAAATTTTTAATCTGCCTATAAAAATAAACGTCGCAGGGTTGGCATATCACTTTCAATGTACAACTAGGAACACGTAGGTCATTTCTAAAAATTTCATCATACAATGCAGGGTTTGTTTGACCCCCCCAAGAAACAATAATTAATAAAAACTGTTTCATTAAATCGTCCACACTTTTCTGTACTCTGGGTCCAAACTTTCCTGTGGGTTCTTGCAAGCACAGGAACACGCGCGGTACTAATTCTCCCGACAAGAAAAGTTTGGACCCAGAGTACAGAAAACTGTGGAAGATTTAATGAGACAGTTTTTATTAATTATAGTTTCTTGGGGGGTCAAACAAACCCTGCATTGTATGATGAAATTTTTAGGAATGACCTACGTGTTCCTAGTTGTACATTGAAAGTGATACTTCCTAAATGTAACCCAATATGCCAACCCTACGACGTTTATTTTTATAGGCAGATTAAAAATTTGTATTCCGATACATATCCCAAACAAGCCGTGTGGATGTGGGAAAGCGTCTTTCATAAGATGTATCCGATGTCATTGCACTTTATGCTTCCCCTGTTTGTATAATAAGTATCATCCCACGATTTGCAATCCCCAAGATGCATTAGGCAATTAAAATTTAATCATCATTGGTTGATTTTTATTTTTTTGTAATTATTTGTTTAATAAATAAGAATAATGAATTAAAATCAATGCGTTTCATCTTTTATTCGTCCACAATTTTAAATATGTTTATTGTAATAAAAGATCGTGAAAATAAATATATTTTCGCGTAATATTTGGTTTAAATTGTAATTTGCATGAAATGAGTGAAAAAAAAAAATTGCACGCAAGTAGATTCGATCCGGCGACCTAGCGATCACAGAGCTGGTACGCTAACCACTCGGCCGCCGCCGCTGCTTGTCAAGCATCGTAACGCCAGGGAAGACACGCGTCGCGTCGAAAATCACAAACTTTGATTGCGATTTTCTCGAAAACGCTTGAGAAGTGCACCTTAGGATTTGCACATTATATTGTCCTAATGGACTACTAAAAGTGTGCAAAGATTGAGGAAAATCGGTGTCCCATCAACCGTATCGAGCCCTTGTGAGACTGATGGTGCCGAGGTGCCACAAGTGCCTCGGCTACGGACAGGGAGGCAGTGCGAGGCCCAAGCGTGCTGCTTCCTGTGTGCCGACCTACAGGGACAGGACAGAAAGCATGTCCCGGGAACGGCAAAATGTGCCGTTTTCAGGGCGGCGCTGACTGACGCCAAACGGAATAACAGATGACAGTAGTCCTGCAGGGAAATCTGAATCGGAGCAGTGCGGCACACGCGCTGCTCCCTCAGATCGCTGCAGAACTTGACGCAGACATACTGATACTGAGTGAACAGTACAGGGACATGGACGGAAAGACATGGCTCGCAAACGGGGCTGGTACCTCCGCGCTTTGGGTCACGGGGCGGAGTGCCTGGATCACAACAAACCGAGGGGTGGGTGAAGACTACGTTTGGATGACGGTTGGCGCTGTCACTTATGTCAGCGTCTACCTGACTCCAAACTGTAGCATCCGCGAGTTTGAAGAAAAGCTGGACTCCCTAGAGGACGCCCTGAGGGAAATCGCGGGTGACGTCGTCGTCGCCGGCGATTTCAACGCACGGGCGCTCGAGTGGGGAATGACTACGACTAACAAACGTGGACGGCTGCTGTTAGAGATGGCCGCGAGGCTAGATCTGACAGTGGCAAACGACGGAAACACGCCGACATATAGACGCCCGGGATTCGGGGACTCGATTCCCGATGTCACCCTGATCTCGAGCGGACTTTTGACTAAAGTAAGGCAATGGAGGGTGGTCGAGGACTTCACAGCCAGCGACCATCAGTACATTGTCTTCAACGTAACGGACGACACGAAAAAGAACAGAGGAAGAAGCCGGGGCCCACTACGCTGGGACGTAAACCGACTGGTTGAGACAGACTTCTGGAGAGTCTCCGGATGATGGAAGGTCCGTCTCTGGGGGCTCCCGGGAGTCGTCCAAAAGAAACAGGGTGGAAGCCCTAGTGGAGGCGACAATGAGTGGTCTTCAACGACTCTGCGACGACTCCATGCCATGAAAACGGTACGGGACGAACCGACGGACATGCTACTGGTGGACGGAGGAGATTGCGGACCTTCGCCGGGCCTGCCTGGCGCTCCGCAGGAGGGTGCAGCGTGCGCGTGCCCGCGGGGACGCGACCTCACTCGCTGCGGAGTTAAAGGTGGCCAAAAAACGGCTGAAGTTCGCGATCAACACGAGTAAAAGACAGAAATGGACGCAGCTTATCAGCGACGTGGACGGCGACCCCTGGGGTGACGGTTACAAGATTGTAACCCGAAAACTGGGGGCACGTGGCCCGCCGTTGATAAGAGACCCCGACTCGACGAAACGTATTATAGACGGACTTTTCCCCACCCACCCTATACGGGCGGATGAGGAAGACGACGAAGACGGACTGACGGAGGTCCCGCTGTTCATGGGGGAGGAGCTTCTCAGAGCAACTTCCTCGCTGAAGAACGGGAAAGCACCTGGACCCGACGGGATTCCCAGCAAGGTTATCCGGCACGTTGCTTTGCATAGACCGGGCATCCTCCTCGGAATGTACAACGATTGTCTGACCGAGGGCGTTTTCAGCAGATCATGGAAGGTGGCGAGGCTAGTCCTTATTAGTAAGGGCAAGGGAGATCCTAACTCGCCGTCTTCCTACAGACCTCTTAGCCTGCTGAATACAGCGGGGAAAGTCTTTGAGCTGCTGATACGGCCCAGACTACTTGACGCTATACGAGACGCTGGCGACCTATTCGACCGACAACACGGATTTCGGAAAGGACGATCGACGATAGGCGCTATACAAGACGTAATAGACATTTTTGAAAAAGCACAGGAGGCGTGCCACGCGGCTAGACCCATAGTCGTGCTGGCCACGCTCGACGTACGTAACGCGTTCAACTCGGCGAGGTGGGTGGATATCCTGAAGGCGTTCAAAACGACCTTCCGGTTGCCCCCCTACCTCCTCCGGGTTGTACAAGACTACCTTAGAGACCGACGGATTACGTACGAGACGAACGATGGTAGGAGAGAGAGGATGGTATCCGCGGGAGTGGCCCAAGGATCGATCCTCGGCCCCGACTTCTGGAACGTACTGTACGACAGTTTGTTGAGTCTGGAAATGCCCCTGGACACTTCCCACATCGCCTACGATGACGACGTGACGGTCATCATCATGGAGCGGGACTCACACCTAGCCCAACTCAAATTAAACCAGGCGATGAGACGAGTGACCAGGTGGATGAACGAACACGGACTGGAACTGGCACTTCACAAGACGGAACTGCTACTACTGACAAGGAAACGGATCCCCACGATTGTGCCAATGACCGTAGGGACGGAACTGATCGGATACCAGGGGGGAGGTCAAGTATCTGGGGGTCACCTTGGATACGAAGCTGAAGTAGTACCGCCAAGCCATTACCGCTGTCCAGAGAAGGGTTGCGTTGCGGATTGCGTGTGCATACCGCACGGTATCGGCTGAAGCGGTACTTGTAATCGCGGGGGTTATACCCATAAACCTCCTCGCACTCGAGCGCAGGAGGATATGGGAACGGAGGACCGAACTGGGGCGAGTCGACGCCACGGTAGACGAACGAACCAGGACGCTCGACGAATGGCAGAGACGCTGGACGACGGACGTGTCTGGAGCCTGGACGAGACCACTGATCCCGACGATACGTCCGTGGAAGGAGAGGAGCTTTGTTGAGGTGGACTTCCAGGTAATACAGTTCCTCTCCGGACACGGATACTTCCGGCAGTACCTGCACAAAATGGGTAAGGTTAAAACCCCCCATTGCAGGTACTGCGGATGGGACAGAGACGACGCGGAACACACCTTTTTCAGGTGTGACCGCTGGGCCGACAGAAGGCGGCTTCTGGAGATGAACGTTGGGTCAGTCAGCCCGGACAAGGTCGTCGACAGAATGCTGCAGGACAGAGACAAATGGACAGACGTGACTACGTACGTGACGGACGTACTGAAGACGATAAAGGACGATGGATGCCTGGAGGATGTGTGAGTGAGTGAGAAAGTGAGGAAAGTATGAAAGAGACGAATGAATGAGGTGTGGAGAGGACCGCTCCCGCGGTCTAGATACCGCCGCACGGACTGTGGACATGCGAGGAGCAGGGAGAGGAGCCGGGGGGGGGGGGGGGGGGGGGGGTTTAGTGGGTAACCTCTGCCGAGGAGTCCCACACACTGGGGGAGGCATCCCCCGACGGCACATACAGTGTTTTCCCCTCCTTAAAAAAAAATAATAATAATTATAATTATTATTATTTTGGAATACAGTACGATCGCTCTACAAGATACCAAAGGGACCGAAGGGGAATATGATTCTGAAAACAGAAGAAACCTACCGTTGCCCCACTCAGCGGCCTGTTACGCCGGAGAGAAATAGATCTCACTATTTTTTGTCATTTATTTCCGTGGTACATACATTGTATGGAGCGAGCGACTCCAACATTCAAAGGCGAAGAGGCATTAGAAGTGGGAGTAGTGAATAGCGAAGGGGAACCCGAGGTATCTTGTAGACCGAGAATCGAAGGTATCTTGTAGAGCGATCGTACTGTATCCCTTCTTTGACCGTAGATATTAAATGAATATGTAATTTCTTCAGTCTTTCGGTCTTAAAATTTTTTTTATTAATAAATTTGTTGCGTTGACGTTTCGACAACTAATACGTTGTCATCTTCCGAACACTGATTCTATTTATATTTTTAATTTCATATTATAATTTCTTAGATTTAAATTAATTTAATAATTCGAAAGTAAGATATTAAAGGTGTTTTCGACTACATCGTTAAATTGGTAGTGAATTATTATTAATTATTTATTATTATTAATAATAATAATAATAATAATAATAATAATAATAATGAGCAGCTATAATAATAGTTATAAAAAAGTAACTCTAATATAATACTAAAAGAATATTCTATATTACTAACTTATTAAATATAAGTAATTTTAGAGAAAACAAATTTTGTTCATCATTTATATGCGCTGTATTACTTTAAGAGGTAGTTTACGGTATTCGGGGGCTGTTGCGTAAAAAATCCCTTCGTAAAAAAGATAAATCTTCCATTACAAAATATTAATAAATATCGACTTATATTGAATAATTCACTTCTGAGGGTGGCTTTTATCATCCCTTTTATACTACCTTATTGCAAAAAATTTATAAAATAATTGTTTACACACAAATTACATTTTGTTTCCACGTGTAATAAAACCCAAGAACAAAAAATTTTTTTCATCATTTGCATGCGATGTATTACTTTAAGGGGTAGTTTACGGTATTTGGGGGTAGTTGCGTAAGAAATCCTGAAACAAGACAACTGAAATATTCGATAGAGAGTAAACGGAAATGCTATTCTTTATTTTTGTCAGTTGAACCCCGGTTTTTATGAAGAAAAAAAGCGTAAAAAATCTAGTTTGTACTTTGCTTCTTTAAATATAAAATAAGGGTTGTAACCCCTTGGGTCATAAACACACCTAATATCTTCGACTTCTTATGACAAATATTTTCCACTTTGTTTTATTAAAAAATATTAATAAGCCGTGATATAAAAAAAACGATTTTCGGATAAAACTTTAAGGGGGGGGGGGGGGTTTCATCGCTTTAAAGTGGATGTCAGCACATAAAAGAAATACGTGTCTCTTATTTTTTCGAGTACTACATCATATCGAAGAATTATTGAAATCGGTGAGGTCGGGTTGGAAACCCTTCCTTGTTGGTGAAATCGGGTTCCGACCCACCCGGTAAAAACACATGCGCCGGACCTGTGATTTAAATTTTCGTATCGTCGACCATGAACCTAGCTAGCATTCGACCAAGTAATTCGCCTACTTATTTCCGTTGAGCGCGTCTATTTCGCGATATTCCACTTCGCGGCGCTAGAGGAGGGACAACTTTCGTTCGGCCCACTGTAACCATGTCTATTTTATATGCATACCTACTCAATTAATCTTGATTAATAGAGGTAAAAATAGGTCGGTGTTTTTTTTACCTTCCTGAAATTACATAGAAATCTGCATTCAAGTGCTAGCACATTTATACCACAATAGTAAAATTGTCAACTGCAGTTCTTGATTTCATTTATGTCGCTGCTGAATTATTCTGTGTCAGATTGTATCTTTAGCAGGGAAGTTCTTTGAGTAACCAGCAGATTTGTATAATCCTACAGTATACAGTGAGCAACGTAAGTATTCGAACGGGATAACAGGAAATGATCAATCATGAGAATAGCGTACAATGAAATGTAATTTATTGGAACAAAATATTGTTGGATTTGTCTAAAAATTTATGCACATTTAGTACTTGTATGTACGCTACTATAAATACATTTTCTTCCAATATATTACAGTTCATTGTACGCTATTCTCAGGCTTGATCATTTTCTGTCATCCCGTTCGAGTACTTACGTTGCTCACTGTACTACTAAAGCTTGGCTGTGAGAACGACTCTTCGCCGTTCAGAGCATAAATTTCTTCTTTTTGATAACGATCGTTCGATGCACTTACCCCAATAACTTAAAGTAAACTTTTTTCCTTGTTTGGCAAATGACTCCAATATTTTTTTCTCTTGTTCATGTTGAATACTCGCTCGATCGATCACCATCGTCTGCATAAGATCATACACCTGCACAATTGAAGAAAAACGTTTATAAATTACTGCTGTAGTATGCATATGCTCCTATCAAGTACTTTGTATTCCAGACCTTCTTTTCGTTGAGTTTTAGGTTCGTGATTTTAATACTCATCACTAAAAAAACTGACACAGGGCTCAACCCGTACATTATGAGGTCGAAGTCTGGATGCTTCCATGTATTAGCCTATTGAAAAATTACCAACGTTCATTTAATGGAATTTTATTGGTCATTAGGATTCTTTCCGTCGATATAAAGGTCTCGTTACCAGAGCTTAAAAAGCCAATCGTAATTTACTGAGAGACGATAAAGGGGTATAAATATTGTCGCTTTTCATACTGTTACCCTATATTTCGAGGTGTTTGCTGTAACATTTTATTTCTAACTTCTCGGTATTCCAGTTCAGCCTGTCAATTTCGGTACTAAATATGTTGTTCTTCCGACGGTGGTTGGGGGAGTTTCGATGCTTCCCCAAGAACCGTGCTTGTTGGGGGGGAGGGACAGAGTTTGGAAAGGAGAAATGCAACGTAAAACCCTCACAACACCTGTCTTCAAATAACTTTATTCCTCCTTCGTTCGTGTGTATATGTATGCGCGTGTGTGTGGGTGGGTGCCTGTGGCCAGATCGCGGTGTCTCCTCTATTCCCATGGGTGCCGGGTAACTTACGTTGTGGGTTGTCCCTGGTTAAGGTGTTGTGTCTCTCCTATAATAGAACCTTCCTCGGGTCCAGGGTACTGAAGATTCACAGGTGTCTTTTCTTTGTTAGTTCACTCTCACTCTTTTCTCTTAAGGTGGTTTTTCTCATCAAAATACACATTGAAATACTGCTCAAGTCAAATACGGCTTAACACCCGCCTGACTAGCTACCTACCGATAGTACTCTCTTAAGAACATGTTACGAAAGTATTAACCTATTAACGGCGGTCAATTACGAGTGAATTGAATAGTTACATATACTATACCAGTTGGAGCCTCTCGCCAAAATATACTCAAAACGAAAAAAAAAGTCTTTTTCACTCAAAATTCAATATGGCGGACCACCATGACGTAACTAAAGTTAAAAAGTTCTGCAATTTCCATACAAATTTTTATCTATGAGCATTTTTGTATCGATGCCAAAGGTTGAAATAGTTACGGAAAAATTTCTGTTAGTCTTTCTTTCGTAACATCTTTTGACGACTTACATTTAATTAATTATTATCCGTTTTCTTTAAAAGCTTAATATATTTTCTGAAGTTAAATACAGTCATTGAAGAAAACAATTCCATTGTGATCTTGCGGTTATAAACGAATCCAAAAACTGATTTTCAAAAGTTCAAGATGTGGTTTGGGTCATGCCTGAATTTCTACCCGCATGCCAGTCTGAAAGGGCTAATATTTCCAAAACGGAAGAATGGTATATTAATGAATTCGAAAACCATTGGTGGAATATTGTGTTACGCCAATGTGACTGTTGTGACGTGGATCTCGCTATCCTAAGACAGGGGACCGTAACCCCTGTCACGTCACTTCTTATCACCTGAAAATCTTCTAAAAAGGAAAGGAATCCAGGTCGCGGGCGCCAGGTGCAATGCACCGCGTCGACCAGCTCAGGTCGTGAAAATGGTAGAGGGGAGGGTTCGTTAGAAAACGACACGAAGAAAAATAAATGAAAATAAATATATTCAATAATAATAATAAAAAGAAATACTATAAAAATGCAAAAAAAAGAACTAAGCAAAAAAAAGAACTAGAAGGGGGCGAAGTCCTGTCGGCCCCTTCGAGACAGCTGGGGTCGAGCACGTAATGGGAGCTCGCTCGGAGAGGGCCACCCGCAAGACTTGGGTGGCTCAATCCCTGAGCTCGCTCGAATTCGTTGAATAAAAAAAGATAGCCGTGGGGGGACTCACGATGACTCCCAGGTCGCCGGAACTCCTGCGTTTTCCCTCCTCGAGTTCTCGGTCTCGGCTCGGACACGGCTCTCTCGTTCTCTCTCTCTCTCGGTGCCGTTCTCGGCTCTCGTTTTCGCCCGTTTCGGATTGCGAAGCGTCTCGGTTGGCGTCCAGCACAGAAGTGAAGACTCCGGTGTCGTCTCCGGCGTCTTCCGTCGAGTGGGGAGGCTTCGTGCCTCCTGATTGGCTGCGAGGGGTCACGTGCACCCCTCGAATCGATCGACGATCTCTTGATCGAAAGGAACTCCGTGTTCCTTTCGAATTCGTATCGAGGGCGATTCCCGTAACCTGCAGGAAATCGTCCCTCGATTTGTGGTTCTCAGCCGGGGCCTGGATGACTCCCTGGAATGATCCCCGGCCGGTATCGATGCTCGATTCAGCGTCATAGATGACCGTCGTGGTCCCTCTTCGTTGATGACGTCATTCCTCAGTCGTTTCGGTTGCGGAGCTCCCACGTGCTCGAAACGGTAATTCGTATCGGTAGCGACGGATGTCGCGACGTGTCTCATAATCGCCGAACTTCGCCCCTTCGAACGATCGCTCTTATCGATCTCGCGATTCTTATCCTAAACCTATTCCTTAATAGATGTCGCAATATACATGATTTGATTAATAATATACATGATTCGATTTCGCTCTTACACCGCGGATCAACTTAACCTAAGAGTTTGTTGACTTCCGTGTTGGACGATAATTCGATCGATCCATGCTGATCGATCGATACGTAAATGTATTTATTAATCACGCGTCGCGAACGAGGAAAGAAAACGGTTTTTCGGAGTCCGGGACTTTTGTGACAGAGAATCCGTGTTCTCTATCACAAACTCCCCCCTCCTTAGCCAACAGCTCCCCCGGATCAAGCGGAGCGCCCCCACTGAACCCGAACGAGCGTCAAAACTTCCCCGTTGCGAACCCCACCCGTGCTCGATTAGGGGTCAATCATGTCTGCCAATTATTCGGACTTAGTAACCTATGCAATCGGCCATAGTCACTGAAGTTACGCTAAAGAAAACTGTAAAATTAACATTATTCACAGATCAATAAGTACATTACGAGTCGTTTTCTTAGGAAGGGTTATAAGGAATACGGTTAGGATCGGTGGACGGTAAAATTAGACATACGATTCGATCTATTTTTACTAAGATATTACTCGTTCGTAACCCTCTTCTCAAGAATCGACCTTACCCTTCTTTTGCCTAAGGTTATACCGACGTTCGGTCGGAGGGTCAGACGAAGTCCCTGCGGTGGCCTCGATTTGAATTTCCCGCCCCGGTAAACTACGATTCGCGGTAAATTTTCGAGGACGGCCTCGTTTGCGTTTGTCCGTCCCTGCCGGTTTGCTCTTTTCCGGCGTCTCTTCATTCGTTCCCGATACCGGCGTACGTGAGTTCTCGAAATCGACGCGCGCAGGTTTTAGATCGGAAATATGTTGTTTTCCGATCGTAACTCCATGCTGGTTTTGGAGTTCGTACGTAGTACGCGAGAGAACCTTCGAGACGGTATACGGACCGTCGAATTTCGGCGCGAGCTTCGCGGAGAAGGCCTGCGAAGCTGACGACAGCACTCGATTTCGCTTCCAGACGAGATCGCCCACCGAGTACGTTATATCACGTCTCCCACGATTGTAATATTTCGCCTGTTTATCGTGGGCCTCTTCCAGGTACTGGAGCGTCAAGTCGTGAAGCTCGGACATGTGGAGCATACGTTCGGTCCACTCTTTCGCGTCCTGGACAGGGATTTTAACGTTCCCTTCCAGGATCCTTCGAGCAAATCGTGGTGGCGAGGGAAGTCGACCAAAATTTAAAAACGCGGGACTCATTTTCAAGGTGCTATGCACCGCCGTATTATACGCAAACTGAAATTGATGCAAATGTTCGTCCCAATTGGAGACGAAAAGTCAAATACCACTTTTCGAAATTCGGAATAATTACCGAGTTATTAATTAAAACTTCTGACCAATCAGAATGTTTCGTTAGAATTTGGTGGTCGTGATAAAAGTAAACTCGACCTACTTGTCGTCGGAAAGAATGTAGTAGTAGTAATAATAACAACAGAAGTAAAACGGTGACACCAACACATTGAAGATCTTGCTTCTGTTATTACCACTAACACACTACTACGATTATGATACGATATCGTTGGAAACAAAACATGTACAGGGTGTAATAGCAGTAGTAATAACGTAAGAAATTAAATGACAAAAATCAGATTTTCAAATTCTTAATCCTTTTCGGCCCAAGTGAACTGATTTCTGGCGTTGGCTTTGACTGTTCGCTACATTTGAAAAAGTAATAATTAGCTATTCAAATGGCCATATTTTATGTTTTCGAGGTCGCTCTATTGATTGTCGCTAAGAAATTTTGAAAAAAAATTGAACCTCTATTTTTCAAAGAAAGTTGAAAAAAATATTGATTTTTCATTCCTTTTTTCTCTTTATTCATACAATACTCACAAAAATTAAGGGATATTAAAAAAATTCCAAATTTTTGGGTGATTCTCAACAAGGGATAACTCAGAGAATCATGACCGTATAATAAATTTGAAAAAAGAAAATAGTAGCCTTAAGTCTTTAGTTTTTGAAGCTGAGCAGTAAATTTTTTTAATATGAGCGGTTCACGAGTGATCGTAAGAAAGCCAACGGAAAAAAAATTGTATCACAATTTTTTTTTCATCATCAAAACGATCTACGGTCTTCAAAAAATTTTTGTTGATTTCGCCACCACCAAGCATTTTTAGAGAATCTAATTCTCTTTACTTTGACACCTTGTTGAGCACCCGTTGATCAAAGCAAAAAAATCATTTTTGACTTTGATGATCGATAACTCCGAAAATAATCATCGTGCAAAGAATGGACGTAGGGTTTTGAAAACTGCAAAACATCCTTTCTAAGAGGTCATTAATGTTTTTTGATGAAAACAGTTTTTTTATGTGACAACGTTATCTGAAAAAAAGGTAAAAAATTAAAAATGAAAGGATATTTGCATATTTTAGTATAACTTTGGATATAATGGATAAACGACGGATATTGTCGGTAATTTTGTAACCTCAAAGTGCCAAAAGAAAACCCTTAGAGTTTCAAAGCGCTACGATTCTTTTTTTTTACAATTAGTGCCCCGAAAGTTTAAATTTATCGTTTTTGCCGAAAATCACCATACCGAACAAATTTTCAATTTTTATTCACTTTGTGACGTGGAATTCGTCACGTCACTAAAGGGGGGTCTCGCGACCCCGATCTCCGACGTTCTCGATCCTAGAAAAACTTATGCATGCAAAGAATACTAGGGGGTTTTGGGCGCCAGGTACTGAGTACCACGATTCCGGGGATCTAAAATCTATCCAGGAATGCCTCCCGTACCTCCGCTCCCAGCGGGGTGGCTTGACCCGTCGTACTCGTCGTCGTCATTGTTGTTCCGGTACTCATCGTTACTGTTGTCCCGGTCGCGAGGGTCACTGGGGGTAACCAGTGTTGATCCCGAAACGTCACGGTCGGTTGTCGTCCCGTTCCTCGCCGCTCCAAGGATGATGTACTCGCGGTATATGTCGTGCTTGTAACCGTAGTTAGCGTCGAGACGGCCAACGACACCAGCACGTCGGTAGTCACCGAGATAGTCGGTGTCCGGGTTTGCGTTCCCGTCCCGATATTCGGATCGGTAAGAAACTCACCCCCTAGGGAGGAAACCGTCCAAAAATCGGTCGCCCTACCACGGGTTCCGCCGAGCAATCGATGCTCGTATTCCGCTAACAGCGTCAATAAATCGCGGTGACGCTGTCGACTAATATCTAATTCCGATAATTCGCCTATCGACATCATCGGCGCGAGTGCCGCTTCCGTCGCTACCGCTTCGGTTAAGCGTCGCCTATGCTGGAGGAATCTCGACCTTAATTCAACTAAGGTACCTTCGGTATCCAACCCTAAACGTTGCAACGCCTGCCGCAAGGCTTCCTCATCATAACCTAACAAAAGTTCATCGCAGGACGCGGTGGATTCGACATAATCGGGTACCTGTGCCATTTTTCGATTTCAAAAAAAATTAAATAAATGGAAGGGAAAAAAAAATTTTATTTTTCCCGCCGATACGGGTTCTCTAAAAAAAATGAAAATTCGATTCGATCTCGATTGTATCCGCGACTCCGCATTCGATTCGGTTCCGCGGGCGATTCGATCCCGCGGGCGATTCGGTCCTCACGAACGGGGAAGAGAGAGGCAGCAAATAAACAAAAGAATACTAGGTACGCGCTCCTAAACTCTCCCGATAATAACGTATCCTACCTTCCTTCGGATGCCTAATTTCGATTATTATTATTCCCGAATTCCGATCAAATATCTTTCCCTTTCTATTCTATTTTTCGACTATAAACAACGAAAAAGAAAGATAATAATCACTCGCACACTACGACGGCAACCCGAAAGAAAATCGGTACACTATTATCCTAGCGACGGCCGGTTACTCTTCCCGACCTGTCACTTTTCGATTTCGCGAGACTAAGTTCACTTCGGAGAAACTCGGTCGCGTTCGGTTCGGTTCGGCTTTCTTCTATTCGAACGATAAAGCTACGGATGAACGTAACGGTCGGTGCGATCTCAATGGCTGAAGTTTCACACTCGCACTCCCGAAAATTTTCGATGGAAAAGAGAAAAGGGAAATAAAAAAAAAATGGATGAATTTTTATTTATTTTTATCTTTTAAAACACTCCGCGTAATCCTCTTCGCACTATTTCGTATTGGGCCCCACGTTGGGCGCCAATTTGTGACGTGGAATTCGTCACGTCACTAAAGGGGGGTCTCGCGACCCCGATCTCCGACGTTCTCGATCCTAGAAAAACTTATGCATGCAAAGAATACTAGGGGGTTTTGGGCGCCAGGTACTGAGTACCACGATTCCGGGGATCTAAAATGCTCCGGCTGAGCCAGTATATGGAAGAGGGGAGGGTTCGACACGGTCAAGCAAAAAGAAAAACGCAAAATAAATAAAAAAAAAGGAAGCAGCTATATTCAGTTCGAACAGAGACAAAAGAAAAATAACAAATAAAAGAATATTGCCGACCAGGGCACGCTGAGCCCGCTCAAAATCGATTTTGGGCTCCCCGTTGGCATACGGGAAGCACCGAGCCCACTCGGTCGTCTTTATATGGAAGATGGTGGCCCTTACCGTACACCGGTCGTCTTCGGAAACTCGGTCGTCCGGGCTTCAATATCTCCCGGTTCCTCCTTCTGGTCTATTCGGGTAACCTCCGAACCTCTTGGGCACACGAGAGTTTCACGTAACGTCCCTTTTCTGCTAACGTCTCCGAGAAATCGGCAAAATTTATCGCGGAGAGCGATCGAGCGTGCAGCTACTCTCCGATCCGACGTGGAAGTTGCCTTTTCCGGTTTCTTCTTCGATTTGGCGAGAACCTCTCGAGTCGTTGAGAGTCTCGCCCGATACGACAGGGATCGTATCTCTCCCATGGGAACCGGATGCGGCTGTCGGGGACTCCGCCGAATATTCGGCCTCCTGTCCTGCGTAAATCTTGTGGCAGCGAGTATTTCCCTCGGGATTTCGGAACTCTCAATCGTGGAGTTGAACTACGAAGTTTTCTCCCCGGAAGTGTCGTGCTCCATGGCTCTCTTCATTCGTCGTCGCTTTTGAGGGGTCAGCGTGCCGTACGTAACATTTCGGGTTTCGGCCGACCGATGTCGCCATCGGTCCGATTATACAATATCGATCTTATCATTCTAAATCATACGCTGTTTCGAATCTGGCGTCGGTTCTAATACATGTTACCGACTGAGTCGGGACGCAATAGATTATCTTACAAGCTACTACCTTACAGACTAGAGGGACTTCCAGGTCGGATCGATAATTGTCAATCTACCGCGGTTTCTAACCTCAATTATCGATCCGAGTTTCCGCGTGTCACGGGTTACGGGACTTTTTGGGGCAGAGAATCGTTCTCTGTCACAACTTTTCCAATTTTGAAATGATCTTTTCGGCAATAATGCGTATTTTCTGTATTCAAAGACATCAATTATCGAGAAAAAATGAAAAAAAAATTTTTTTTCAAATTTTTTTTCGAATATTTTTTTGAGGACTAGTAAAAAAAATGAATCGATTTTTTTCGACGAGAAAAAGTCATCGTGAACACGTTGTAATGTCCGGAGACATCACCCGAAAGACCCCCACTGCCTTCTACAAAAACTAAACATTTTAGAAAGGACGGGGCCAGAAACCAAAAGAACACTGTAACCCATAAAATAGACATTAAGTTAAGCGACGCACGTATCCTTACTTAAAGGGTCAAAAATTTTCCTAAAACAGACTTCCTCTATAAAAATTTTACGACCCTTCTTAGAACTCAAATGCATTTACTTAGATAATTCAAACAAAAATTCTGTGCAGGAGAACTTTAATCCAACCATTAGAATAGTCTAATTTTACGACCGTAAAGCCAATAGAAATTAAGCTACAAAATGTTTATAAAGGAAGAAAAACTTCCAAACGGTGGAGTTGTACCCCTGCTTCATCGGAGGAACTATCGTTTGTAAATAAAAATGTAGTTGTTTTAAAGTTATTTTGATCTTTTCTTTTGGAATTGTCCATTTCGGATGTCGGTTTCGTGTTATTTCTCATTTTTTCCATTAAGCTGGTCGATGGGAGCTCCAGGAGTGTTTTTCCCCTCGTCATCGAGATTACTCCAGCTGCATCATTGATTCCACAAATGGGTAATCCTCGATCTCTTTATTAAATTTTAAGATTCCAAACCGAGATATTTCTCCACAATTGGGGAATCCTCGGCCTCTTTACTAAATCTTAAATCCAAGTCGAGATATTTCTCCACAAATGGGGAATCCTTGATCTCTTTATTAAATCTTAAAATGCCAAACCGAGATATCTCTCCACAATTGGGGAATCCTCGGCCTCTTTACTAAATCCTAAATCCAAATCGAGATATTTCTCCACAATTGGGGAATCCTCGATCTCCTGATTAAATCTTAAATTCAAACCGAGATATTTCTCCACAATTGGGGAATCCTCGATCTCCTTATTAAATCTTAAATTCAAACCGAGATATTTCTCCATAATTGGGGAATCCTCGGCCTCTTTACTAAATCTTATATCCAAATCAAGGTATTTCTCCACAATCGGGAAATCCTCGACCTCTTTATTAAATCTTAAATCCAAATCGAGATATTTCTCCATAAATGGGGAATCCTCGATCTCTTTATTAAATTTTAAGATTCCAAACCGAGATATTTCTCCACAATTGGGGAATCCTCGGCCTCTTTACTAAATCTTAAGTCCAAGTCGAGATATTTCTCCACAAATGGGGAATCCTCGATCTCCTTATTAAATCTTAAATCCAAACCGAGATATTTCTCCATAGTTGGGGAATCCTCGGCCTCGTTACTAAATCTTAAATCCAAATCGAGATATTTCTCCACAAATGGGGAATCCTCGATCTCCTTATTAAATTTTAAGATTCCAAATCGAGATATTTCTCCATAATTGGGGAATCCTCGGCCTCTTTACTAAATCTTAAATCCAAGTCGAGATATTTCTCCACAAATGGGGAATCCTCGATCTCTTTATTTAAATCTTAAAATTCCAAACCGAGATATCTCTCCACAATTGGGGAATCCTCGGCCTCTTTACTAAATCTTAAATCCAAGTCGAGATATTTCTCCACAAATGGGGAATCCTCGATCCCCTTATTAAATCTTAAATCCAAACCGAGATATTTCTCCATAGTTGGGAAATCCTCGGCCTCGTTACTAAATCTTAAATCCAAATCGAGATATTTCTCCACAAATGAGGAATCTTCGATCTCTTTATTAAATTGTAAGATTCCAAACCGAGATATTTCTCCACAATTGGGGAATCCTCGGCCTCTTTACTAAATCTTAAAATTCCAAACCGAGATATCTCTCCACAATTGGGGAATCCTCGGCCTCTTTACTAAATCTTAAATCCAAGTCGAGATATTTCTCCACAAATGGGGAATCCTCGATCCCCTTATTAAATCTTAAATCCAAACCGAGATATTTCTCCATAGTTGGGAAATCCTCGGCCTCGTTACTAAATCTTAAATCCAAATCGAGATATTTCTCCACAAATGAGGAATCTTCGATCTCTTTATTAAATTGTAAGATTCCAAACCGAGATATTTCTCCACAATTGGGGAATCCTCGGCCTCTTTACTAAATCTTAAATCCAAGTCGAGATATTTCTCCACAAATGGGGAATCCTCGATCTCTTTATTTAAATCTTAAAATTCCAAACCGAGATATCTCTCCACAATTGGGGAATCCTCGGCCTCTTTACTAAATCCTAAATCCAAATCGAGATATTTCTCCACAATTGGGGAATCCTCGATCTCCTTATTAAATCTTAAATCCAAACCGAGATATTTCTCCATAATTGGGGAATCCTCGGCCTCTTTACTAAATCTTAAATCCAAATCGAGATATTTCTCCACAATTGGGTAATCCTCGATCTCCTTACTAAATCTTGAAACCGAGATATTTCTCCACGTCTGGGAATTTTCGATCCTTTTACGATCTAATTCCAAATCCAACGAATTCTCTGAATAGGGAATCTTGACCTTCATTTCTAAGACCCAAGATTCCTCTTCTCGAGGAATCCTCAAATTCCTTTTTCTACCTTCTCTTCCAAAAATTATAGGTTTCGATTTCGTTTGTTCCGACAATTTCCTATCCCTGAATCGGTTTTCTACATCGATTAAAAAATGGAAACTAAGTCTTGAGTTGCTCTTGAATTACCATTCAAAACCCCAACTCTAGACGTAACAACGTTAAAAAAATTTTTGAAAAAAATTTTGAAAAAATGAAAAAAACATCGAATTTTTTTTTCATTTTATGTCGATAATTGATGTCTTTGAATAAAGAAAATACGCATTATTGCCGAAAAGATAATTTTAAAGTTGAAAAAGTGAATAAACATTGAAAATTTGTTCGTTATGGTGATTTTCGGCAAAAACGATAAATTTAACATTTCGGGGCACTAAAAAAAAGAATCGTAGTTCATTGAAACTCTAAGGGTTTTCTTTTGGCACTTTGAGATTAAAAAATTACCGACAATATCCTTCGTTTATCCATTATATCCAAAGTTATACTAAAATATCCAAATATCCTTCTATTTTTAATTTTTTACCCTTTTTTCAGATAACGTCATCACATAAAAAAGAATGTTTTCATTAAAAAACATTAATGACGTCTTAGAAAGGATGTTTTGCAGTTTTCAAAACCCTACGTCTATTCTTTGCACGATGATTATTTTCGGAGTTATCTATCATCAAAGACAAAAATGACTTTTTTGCTTTGATCAACGATAACTCCGCGCAAAATTATCGTATGGAGCTCAGCAAAGTGTCATATTAAAGAGAAATTCTTTGAAAAATCTTGGTGGTAGCGTAATCAAAAAACATTTTTTGAAGACCGTAGATCGTTTTGAAGATGACAAAAAATTTGGAAAATTTTTTTTCCGTTGGTTTTTCACGATAACCCGTGAACCGTTCATATTAAAAAAATTCACTGCTCAGATTAAAAAACTAGAGACTTAAGGCTACAATGTCCTTTTTTAAAATTTATTATACGACCATTATTTTCTGAATTATCCCTTGTTGAAAATCACCAAAATATTTGAAATTGTTTTAATATCCCTTAATTTTTGTGAGTAGTGTATTTTTCAACGGGAAAGCAATTTTCTATCGCTACAAAACTCATCAGAAAAGTGATCCCGATACTCTAGGAATAAAATTCAGCATCGAAAAATTATTTTTTCAACATGGCAGTTTCACAACGGCTGCAGAAAGAATCAATTTTTTGCGATTTATGATTTGTCTTGTTAACCCATTAACGCCCGAAAGGCCACTCTGCAGACCACTACTTTTGAGCTTACTGTTGTGTGTTCCTTTCACAATTCTAAGCTTTTTTTATAATTGTTAGTTTTTTTTTCAAAGTTGATACTTTTTGAGTAAAAAAATCTGCCACATTCGATACGTGTAAATTTTTCTGCCTATTTATATATTTTACTCAAAAACTATCAACTTTCAGAAAAAATTGATAAGTATAAAAAAAGGCTTAGAATTGTCAAAGGAACATACTAGAATTTTTTTAGAATTTTCTGTGAATTTTTTTAAATTTATAAAATTTTTGTGTTACATTTCTTTAAATGCGTCTTAAAAATCTGACAAAATTCTGGAGTATTCTATGATAATATCTAAGCACTTTGAATTCTTAACATTTTTTTCGAATAACTAATAGTTTGTTAGTTAAAGCGTCCGACAGATATTGAGTTAAAATTGTTCACCTTGGACGCCATTTTGGATCGTCCAGGTGAGGGAAAAATTTTTTCCATGATTTATATGCGATGTATTACTTTAAGTGGTAGTTTACGGTATTTGGGGGGCAGTTGCGTAGAAAACCCTGAAACATGACAACCGAAATATTCGATTGACTAAACGGAAATGCTTTTTTTTATTTTTTTCAGTTCATACCCTGGTTTTTATGAAGAAAAGGTGCATAAAAAATCTAGTTTTCTTCAAATATAAAATAAGGGTTGCAACCCCTTGGGTCATAAACATACCTAATATCTTCGACTTCTTATGACAAATATTTTTCACTTTGTTTTATTAAAAAATATTAATTAGAAGCCGAGATATGGTAAAAAAACGATTTTCGGATACAACTTTAGGGATGTTTTTCACCCCTTTAAAGTGGATGACCGCACATAAAAAAAATACGTGTCTCTTATATTTTCGAGTATTACAACATATCCAAAAATTATTGAAATCGGTGAGGTCGGGTTGGAAACCCTTCCTTGTTAGTTTGGTTTTTAAGAGTTTTTTTCCCAAACCTTAGTAAAATCGTCAAATTCGTCCGGTTATTCTAGCATAGGCACGCATTTGGCACTCGGCATTAAAAGGATTAATAATAATAATAATAATAATAATAATAATAATAATAATAATAATAATAATAATAATAATAATAATAATAATAACAACAACAACAACAACAACAACAACAACAACAAATAAAGGTAGCAGTATTGGTCGTGGTAATAGTAGAAATAATAACAAAATTAAGAATTTGAAAGTTTGGTTTTCGTCAGTTAATTTTTTACGTTATTATTACTGCTATTACACCCTGTACATATCTTTTTTCCGACGATACATCATAATCGTAGTAGTGTGTTAGTGGTAACAACAGAAGCAAGATCTTCAATGTGTTGGTGTCACCGTTTTACTTCTTTTGTTATTATTACTACTACTACCTTCTTTCCGACGACAAGTAGGTTCGAGTCTACTTTTGTCACGACCACCAAATTCTAATGGAACATTCTGATTGGCCAGAAGTTTTAATTAATAACTCGGTAATTATTCCGAATTTCGAAAAGTGGTATTTGACTTTTCGTCTCCAATTTTCACCCTCTACCACCACCTTTCGCCTTCATGATCTTATACCAAACACCCTGTATACATGGTGTGAAAAATAGTTTTGAAAAAAATGGAGTATAGGGTCAATCTTCCATTAAAAGGTTTCATTATACAATTTGCGGTATTTGTGAACCGTTAAATATACAGCGCTCTTATTAGACAACTCTAAAGTAAAAAGTATACGATTTAAGAAAATGAAACGATATACGCTTTAACAACGAATAGAAATTGTGAAAATTCACTATAAATATGGTGAAACTTTCGCGAAGACAATTCATAGAGCTCGTGGTGTTTTTGTCGCTATGAAGCACCTTCTCGCACAGCAATTGTGAACCTAATTAAGGAATTTGAAAAAAACGGCCAAGTTACTGATGTAAAGACCGCAGTTCGTACTCGTCGTGCCACGTAAATCGAGAACATTGCTGCTGTAGCTGAAAGTGTCGCAGAAAACCCAGGTTTATCCATTGCAAGACGTTCGTAATGATTAAAGATCTCACAAACCGGCCTACATCGCATTTTGCATAAAGATCTTGGCTTGCATGCGTACAAAGTGCAGCTGATGCAAGAATTCAAGCCTACAGACCATGCACAACGCCGTACATTTGTTGATTGTGTGTTAGAAATGCAGGGAGGTAACCCTGATTTTTACGAGAAAATCATTTGTGCAAAAACGTGATGCAAAACTTCCTAAAAAGTATGACTATTTATCAGAAATCCCGAGGTGGCAATTTACCAGATATCGTGTTCCACACTTAATCGTAAGGTTTGTACTTTAAGTTGGAATAAAGATGTCAGAATTTTTCTTTAAAAAAAGGTGTTATTTTAATCATTTAAAATGAAACCTGTTAATGGAAAACCCATATATACAGTGTCTCAAGTAGTCGTATAAAAAAACGAAAAAACATAATACAAAAGAATAGAATAAAATAAATGAAATCGCGAAGAAAAAAAAGTTAATAAAACAAAAACACAAACAGGGAAAGAAAGAAAAATTAATAAAAAAGTACAAAAAATAACATCGACAGTGACTACTACAAATTAAAACCAAATATTTCAAATACAAGATAGACAGAATAAAAAATAGATGAAACAAAGAGCGGCACAAAAAAGACAGAAACAGTATAAAAAAAGAGAAGACGGACAAATTATAACTATAAAGACAACGATCATCAGCAAAAGGACAGCAAAATTAATATTATGACGACAGAATAATGACAGGAAGGAAGGACGAAAAAATTGACGATAACTGATAACTAATACAATAAAACTAAGGACAAGGACAATATACGGAGGAACGAGATTGAAACGGACAAAACAAAAAAATTGTTGCACATGAAGCACGTAATACTTTTCTGGTATAATTATTTACTACGTGAATAAATTGCTTTAAAATCAAGTTCTTTGACCGACAAATTTCTGTATTTTTCCTTCCTTTTTTCAGAATCTTACCTTAAAGATAGTATTTACAAAATTTAAAAATTTGGAAACATGTAAAAGGTAATAAAAAAAAAACAAAGAACTTGCATACTAGACTATACATTGCTGCATGCTTCTTTGCCTTACGCTAACCCTTTATCGGGCAAGCATTGAAATTTCAAATGAATAAATTTTAGAATTATCCAAGTTAAGTATGTTGAGACGTTTCGCATGACGTCACGAGTTCTTTTCCCACTCTCGTGGTGGTCGTGCGTGCGAATCAGTCTAAAAATAAGATTCGTGTACTGAACGGGTAAAGAAGAGCGACTAACTTAGGATTTTTAATCGATAAAGAGCGCGAACTTTTTTATCGGTACTTACAGAAAACTACCCGAATCCAAACTCACCGATTTTGATAATTTTTATATATGTTATAGAGCATGAAAAAATACTAGACACGTATTTTTTCTTATCTGCTAAAAAACGCTTTTAAGGAGTGAAAACTACCCTCAAAGTTGACCCCAAAAAACGTTTTTCTGATATATTTCGGCCCCTAATGAATATTTTGCGATGGGACAAAATGGAAAATGTTTCTTCCGAAAAACGCTAGTTAATGAATGTTTTTTTTACTATTGGGGTTGCGACCCTTATTTTTTATTTTAGAATAACGTTATTTTTCAGTAATATGTTCACTGTAAAAGATCAAAACGCCTCGAAAAATAAGAAACAAATATTTTTGTAAATAAAATAAAATAATTCAATTGACATATTTCAGAATTTTGCAGAAAACCACCCCTACAAATCGTTCACTACCTTTTAAAGCGAATATTCACTTGTCACAATAACAGCACATTTCCCCCATGAAACATACTCTCCATGTGAGCTAAATATTATTTTCTATCGAGTACGATAGTGCAAAAAAGACTTAAAGGGTGACAAATTTCCACCCCCAAATAACTTTATCCAGATATATCTCGGCTCCTAAAGAATACTTTGCGATGGAACTAAAAAAGAATATTTATTATGGAATGCATGTAGTCTCGATTTTTATTTTTAGTCTAACGAGTGGAACTTATAAATGGTCCCATTGCGCATATAAAAAGAATTAATATTCGTGAATAAAAGCAGTCTTATGCGAAGCATTGAGTTTTTCTGTTTGTTCATTTGTGTTTAAAAATGAAAATCAATCCTCTACATGTTATAAATTTATTATTAGTGTACTTTCAACAATTAAAAATACAAGAGAGTGCGACAAACTATAGAGAAATCCAGTTAGCAGAATTAATTTAAAAAATATTGATAGAAAATATTTAGTTTTCATATTCTCCAAATTTGCTAAAATAATGCAAACGGCACTTATGCTGACAATTTATTATGCCCTATTTCATAGTATCATTAATTATGGAATAATTGCTTGGGGAGGCGTGTATAGAAGCAACCTAAGATCACTGCAAAGGCTACAAAACAGAATCCTCAAAATAATATACAAAAACACCTTTGTAACTGACAACCACCCATTATACTTAGAACAAATGTTTATATTTGAGTCATTAAGGTACCACTATGAAGATTTAGCCAAAGAATATAAAAACCAAAATAAAATCACTAGGAACAAGAGTATCCAGATACCTAAAACCATAAAAAGGATTAGCGATAAAAATAGCTATAATGCAGCAATAAAAAATTTCAACATACTCCCTATAAATCTGAAAACCTTAGAAGGAAACAAACTCGAAATCAGAAATAAACTAAAAAAGTGGATAGGATGCAATATCTAATGTGAATTTTCATTCTAAAACTAAAAATTATCAAAATTGCACTATTTGCAGTTTCTCTAACCAACATGGTGAATTAAAACTACAATAGCATAGCACACCGACACTGTTAGCCTTCCTTCTACTATATAAGTTAGTATGTAAGATAGTTTTGTAAGTTAATTTAATGCCAGCCCTGCTCTCAGACAGCCGACTTTGCCTATGCAGGATTGCTCTGCTTTGTATTTTACATTGCTTGTAATTCTCCTGGCTTGAATAAATGAAATGAAATGAAAAAATGATGGATGCAACAAACAATTTCAACGATATCGATTTGATTGTTGAAGAGACATTAGATTTCCAAGAAGAATACAAAGATATTGACGCAAAAATAATTGAAGATTGGAATTTTGGAGAAGCGGCAAAAAGAAAAACTTGAGCCTAGAAAGTGTACAAAACAGATTTCGAAAAGTAACATCCATTAGCCAAATGCGACGTTGGGCTCACACGATAAATAATGGTGGTACATACAGGGAAAAAATTGGGAAAATTTGTCAATATGTAGTGGACAATTTTAATGCTGTTATTGATGGTGGTTCTGTTATTCATGATCGTGATATACGTCGATGGGCTTTGCAAGCTCAAAAAGAAATTGGCTTTGAAGATTTTAGATTCAAGGCTTCTAACAATTGGCTATAAAAGTTTAAAAAGCCTCATCGAATAGTATCCAGAAAAGTGAATAAATTTATTACAAGAAAAACCTTGGAGAGTGCGTCAGAACTTGAAAATAAAGCAAAGGAATTTGTAACCGATATTAAAAAATGTATACCTGCAGTTGGAGTTCAAAATTTATATAATTCACATCAAAGTGGATTTCAATTAGAAATGCACTCTGGAAGAACACTGGCTATTGAAGGAGAAAAGTAAGTGCAGTGTTTGGTGCAGTCAGTTTCATCGACAACACACAGTTATACCATACAACCACTTATATCAGCTACGGGGCAACTCTTATCACCACTTTTTTTAGTGTTAAAGGAGCCAACGGGTCAATTTGGCCCTATTGTAGGAGCAACTTTATTTCAAGCATATAACGTACACGTGGAAGCATCTAAATCTGGAAAAATAACCACAAATAAATATTTTCAAACTTTTTCAAGTAATATTTTGCAACAATTAATCAAAATAATTCGCAAAAATGTCTTGTAATTACAGATCTTTTTAAAATTTGGTTACAACAAGTATTTTATCCAAATGTGCGTAATCACTCTGTACTATTACTTGATTCTTGGAGTGGACACTGTGACAGAGTAATAGAAGAAACGATGCCTGCAAATAAAATAATAAACGTGAAAAAATTACCAACAGGAACCACTGGCAGAATACAATATGGGTATCGTATCTGGAAAAATTACGCCCGACATTTTTCAGATAACGTAATTTTAATGAATCATGATTTGAATTTTCATTTAAGAAATAACATCATTAAACTTCAATCACTAGTTCATAACCAACTATCTTCTCTTAGATATAAAAATCTTTTTAAATACTCTTGGTTTAAAAGCGGTTACATTGATGAAAAACCAGAGACATTTAATAATCTTGTAGACTTTAGTTTTGGAGATTCTTCTAATACACATTGTGAAATAGAAGGATGTAAAAATATTGCTATTGTACGATGCGGATGGTGTAAAAAATCATTATGTTTTCACATTTCTATGAAGTTATTACCATTATTGTCACAACCATGTAGACTAATATATTTCAGACTGAAAATGTACAACATATAATTTACAATAAAATTATTTCTGTTATTTCATATTTACAGTTTGATAATATAAAAAATTAAAAAATAATCATTTAATTAGTTACCTACCTTACAAATAAATCTAACAGTATAAATTATACGAACATGTAAGGGGTTATCTTACCACTACACCATACTCCACAAACCCCATAAGCTTCCATATGCTCCTGTTTATAGAAATAAAAATCGAGGCTACATGCATTCCACAATAAATATTTTTTTTAGTTCCATCGCCAAATATTCATTAGGAGCCGAGATATATCTGGATTAAGTTATTTGGGGTGGAAATTTGTCACCCTATAATTCTTTTTTGCACTATCGCACTTGATAGAAAATAATATTTAGCTCACACAGAGAGTACGTTTCATGGGAGAAATGTTCTGTTATTGTTACAAGTGAATATTCGCTTTAAGAGGTAGTGAACGATTTGAAGGGGTGGTTTTATGCAAAATCCTGAAATATGTGATTTGAATTATATTATTTTATTTATAAAAATATTTTTTCTTATTTTTCGAGGCTAAACTGATCTTTTACAGTGAACATATTAGTGAAAATAACGTTTTTCCAAAATAAGAAATAGGGGTTGCAACCCCAATAGTCTGAATAACATTCATAAACTAGCGTTTTTCATAAAAAAGATTTTCCATTTTGTCCCATCGCAAAATATTCATTAGGAGCTGAGATATATCTGGATAAAGTTATTTGGGGTGGAAATTTGTTACCCCATAATTCTTTTCTGCTCGAAAATGTCATTTCACTCTCGTAATTGATTGAAAACAATATTCAGCTCGCATAGATAGTATATTTCATGGGAGAAATATGCTTTTCATTGTTATAAGTGGATATTCGCCTTGAAGGGTAGTGAAGGAATGTAGGGGTGGTTTTTCGCAAAATCCTGAAATATGTCAACTTAATTATTTTATTTTATTTCCAAAAATATTTTTTTCTAATTTTTTAAGACTAAATTTGATTTTTTACAGTGGATGTATCAGTGAAAAATAACGTTTTGTCCAAAATAAAAAATAGGGGTCGCAACCCCAATAGTCAACAAAAAATCCATTAACTAGCGGTTTTCGTAAGGAACATTTTCCATTTTGTCCCATCGCAAAATAATCATTAGGGCCCGAAATATATCAGAAAAACCGTTTTTGGGGTCAACTTTGAGGGTGGTTTTCACACCTTAAAAGCGTTTTTTAGCAGATAAAAAAATACTTGTCTATTATTTTTTCATGCTCTACAACATATATAAAAATTATCAAAATCGGTGAGTTCGGGTTCGGGTAGTTTCCTTGCTAGTACTAAAATGTGAATTGTGTATGAGGGTGTGGATGAGTAAATTTTTATTACATACAAATTTCTTTTCCTTTGAAATAGCAAATAAAAAATGGAAGGGAAGTCTGTAAAATGACTTCCGGTTTCCTTTATTTATTGAATTTTTTTATCCCCCACCTCTTGCCGTGCTAGGAGCCCTGCGAGAGGATCTGGAATCCCTAGGGATATGGATAATAGATGGAAATTAGGTTCCTCTCGAAGTCGAAGGGGCTAGGCGTAGTGCTAGGGGCCTTCGATCTCTTTACTCCTCTACGAGGGGTTAGGCGTAGTGCTAGGAGCCTCGCAAAAGAATTGAGTATCCCTAATTTTGTGGGTAAGGAAACGGGAACTAGGTCCCTCTAGAAATCGAAGGGGCTAGGCGTAGTGCTAGGAGCCTCGCAAAGGAATCAAAAATTCCCTAGTACGGGATAATGATCCAGAAACGGAAATTATCGGGACTTTCGGGAAGGTTTGTATTCTTTAAAAGGGTTGGCTTTTAAACCAGATCCTCGAAAGAATCTCTTAGTGAGATGTGATCCTGTATCGTTAGATCGCAGAATCAAGCTGAGGATAGAATCAAGCCGTTTTCCCTTTCCATCAGTTTCTGTACTGTGATTGGTTTTTCCTGACGGTGTTGCCTCATTTGAATCTCGCACCTCAGGTGTCTCATTGGAGTAATTCAAATGGCGCACCGTCAGTCGCAAAATCCGCACCTGCTATAGGCTGCTCAGGAGTTTCAAGGGGCAGTTAGACACGCCTTCAGTTGATTCCGTATCTTGACTCTCGGTTAACGATTTTTCCGCTTAACCGATGTCATAACGAATTTTTCTGTTATCGTCGTAACGATTTTTCTCCTTATCGTTGTACCGACTTTTAATCTTAATTTGAATTTTGAGTTTTGAATTTAGCTCTTTCAAACAGCACAGGCGCTGCTGTAACGAGGACAGCCATCTTGCCTGACGTTGCATCATCGAGTAAGAAAGGTAAAAAGAGAGCGTATGCAATCTATAAAGTGCATTCATAGTGCATGGTGTAAATGCAGTTTGTGCTTTCTTTAATAGAAAAAAAATTGTGCTTTCTTTATAATTTGGATATTGTGCTTTCTTTGAGGTTCGTTTTTATTTTAATTAATATTATTTTTCAATATTAATTTTGATTAAAAGACTTTTCTTACCCTCAAAACATAGCATGTTTCGTTTTGAGGTTATGTCTTTTATTTCTACATTGATTCTTTGAAATACTTCAGAGAATCAATGTAATTCATTGAATGTTATTGTAAATGTTTGGTGAATTCAATTTGTTCTTCCTATTTGCAAGCAGATTCCTCATATAATGAGTCGAATCTGCTGCATTGTTTTCCTCAGAACGGATGCATATCCGTTTTGAGGTTATGAAGCTTTTCATGTTCTCAAATTATTAATTCTCAATCATTAATCATTGGTTAACGCGATAAATTCACCCGGTTAATGTAATTCCCAACACCAATTCATTCCGATGAATGAATTGATGTTAATCATTCATTGATTCGACTCATCGAACGAGTCGAACTTTCTTATTTACTTTCCTCGGATCGGGTACTTCTCCGTCTCGAGGTTGCATTTTACTTATTTCTCGTTCAATCATCATGAATTCTAAGATCAATGATGATTGAACTTAAGAAAAATATTTATTTTTAGTTATCAACGTTCTAACAAGCTCGACTTGCCGGAACGTTACAATGTATGCCCATTCCAAGAGTGTAAAAAACTGAACAAACTTTATTAGCATAATTTATGCAAATTAGGGCATGTTGCTCGTAAGCAACATTGCCCATACAAGAACATACTATTAAAGTTTATTGTTTTGTATGAAATGCTTTAAAACAGTTTCTGTTTGGTACAAAACAGAGAATTAAATTGTATTTAGTGCACCTTATTGTTGAATAACCACTAGGGCAATATCTGCATAGTCCTTTGGGTCCATGGTCGGACCAATGCTTAAGACCATCTGTAACCGGGGAACCTCAGGATCGGCTTCCCGGCACAAACTGACACCCTTTCCCGCGAGATCCAAAGCCAGAAGGGCGCCAGGGACTTTTTAACCTTCTAAAAGTCCCAAAGGACTCTCCGAAGCAACCCAAAAACTACAAGACCCAAAACCGACTATCTCTTATCTCCGGGACTTGAAGATTCCGCCACGACTCCGCCGACTGCCGACCTAACCTGAAAAGAAAAGGCCAACCCACAGCAAAATCCCCCAAATGAATAAAGCCAAAATTCGTAATAATATAGACTTTAATATAAAGAAAAAGACATATGAATAATAATAATAACAATAATAATGTGGGGGGGAAATCCCTGTAACAATTCGGGTCCTGTTCCGCCACGTGGTCCCAAATGGAAAGAACCAAAAACTAGGTGGCGAAACCAAAATGAAAATCAAAAAGGACCAATCTGAATGAAACCAATACAAAAGAAAATAATCATTTACAACTATGTCCAAATCAAATACACAAAGAAAGAAAGGGGGAAGCCAAATCCGAAAATGTTCGAAGCCAATCTGGGTTCGTAAGCGACACAGGCACCGAAACCAAGATGGTGGCTCTAACGGTTGTGGGGAAAACGTGGTTTTCACCCAACCGACCGAACCAATCTTTCTAAATCGTAGCGCAGCTCTCTCTCTTCCCTACTAACTCTAAGGTCGAGAGAAAAGCTCGCTTTATAACCAAATGAAGTCCGCGGGCACTCACCAACCGAAATACCAAAACGAACTCCAACGTATCAAAGAAAAGAATCCCCGGGCTCAATGCGTCCAAAATGTCGGCTTCCACAAGTCCTCGTGTCGTGACGCCGTCCAAAGGAGAAGTGAAGATCTTCTTCTTCATCGTCTCGATCCTCGGGGCGTGGCTGCGTTTGCGCGATCGTGCACTCCTTGGGTGGTCGGAAGGTGCTGCCACTAATTAGGAATCGGTACTGTGTAGTCCCACGGATTCCGAAACTCCCCGAGGATCCAACAGATGTCTCAACAGATGTTCGTTGATCGATGACGAGTGACCCCAATGGTGAGTGCCCTATGGGCTGGTTATTCTCCGATCGACAAGACGAACCAATCGTATCCTATGGCTTCCCCTATACGCCGCTTACCGCTATCTTATATCTAAACGTATCCTAAGCTTAGCCTAAGGGATCTAGCCCTTTACACGATTCTGTAGCGAAAATACATACCGATCCAACCAACTTGACGTCTCCTCTGGACGGGTATCTTCCGAAATATCACTTGTAACGTAGCGTGCGAAACGCCACGTTACACATCATAACGCACATCCTGAACAGGAACAGGAACAGTTGCCGTTTTCTTCTTGGGTGGTGCAGCTTCATGTAGTAAAGGTATTCCAACCTTTCTCTTCCCTGCTGCCATCAGGCCGTTTGCAATGTCCAACAAAAACGCTTTCAGAGACATCTTGTCGTCGGCAGTCTCCCGACGATACAGCAACCAACCATTAACCACACATAGATCCAATACAAAACCGAAGAGTCGCAAGTATCAGCGTTTAGATTTCAGTGGTGCTCTAAACAACTCAATTAGCATACCAGCTAAATTTACTCCCCCCATATGCTTATTGTATTGTACAGTGTTGAGACAGGGCACGTCATTTTTCTTTTTTTCGGTACTGTTCCATCTCTTCGCAGTGGACAGTGGTTCAATATCACTGAAAGAACTAGCCAGGCAGACAGCTTTAGTATCTGCCCATCTGACTACAATCAGGCCTGAAGCTGCATCCATTTGGAAGTCGTAGCTGCCTCTACCACGCTTCAGAAGTGTCTTCTCATCTTCAATTGGGCATCCATGCAAACGATTCTTTTTCAGAGTGCCAAGGGAATAAATGTTTAGTCGTTTCAGATAGATGAGCAGGTCTAGTGCGCAAAAAAAATTATCAAAATAAATTCTAGCATGAATGTTTTGTGGAAGAGTTTTACACGAAACGATGACCGCTCGTCCACCAATTCCAAATGTCCTTTCCTCATCTGTGAGGTCGGTAATCATTCCTTTTCCAGTGTAGGAAAGAAAATCATAAATGATCCCAGACATTCCTGCTCGGTTTGTTTTGAATATATTGTCTGACAAGATTTGTGAGATTTTCTGCCCTTGTTCCTTTGTAAGGCACTATCATTTTATCGATAGAATGTTCACTTTCTTGTTGTTATTTGCGGCAATTTTGAACAACTGAATCCAAAACTGACAAATCTTAAAAAGTATGTCCTGTGAATTACCTTCCAATTCATTGTTTGCTAAGTGTATAAACCTCCGCAATTTCTGAAAACGTGTCCAACTAAATAAGCTCGCAATTTTCTCACATCTAGCTGCCTGTGCCCAATAGTATTCTACTGAAGGCATCGTAACTACTCTCATATACAGGAGAGCACCACAAAACTGTTAAATTTCACTTATATTGATGTTGACGGACACTGTTGTCTTACACAGAGTATAAATTAGTTCCATTAACTATTTTGTCCATCAACTTAGTGTCAAAGTTTCTCCTAAAATATTCAAGGGGAGTATTATCATCATCCACAATGAATTCTGTTGGTTGCACCTCTGTGTTATGGTTTGAGATGTCCTCGTTTATCCAATTATATTCCCTCCTCCTCCTCCTCCTCCTTCTTTCTTGTTGGGGCCTCCTATTATCTGTATCTCCTCCATCAGGAGTAGCATCAGTAAATCCTAAAAATTCTTCTTCTGAATCAGAGTCAGATTCCGGTATCACCAACAAACCTCTTCTGTTCAGTTCTGGTGTAAAATAGGGATCCTTATCACTGTTGCCAGTAAATATCTCTGGTTCTTCATCTGATCCATCAACATCAGATAAGCAAGGTTTCTATGGCGGAAGAATTGTCCTTGGACGTTTTCTTGTATCATAAAAAACATCTGGATCCATATCTAATATTTCGATATAAATAACATTTCACCACTGTAAACATTACATAACCTACAAACAAAGCAGGTCCTGCTGCAGGCAATGATGCTTGTGAGCAACATGTACATTTATAATCATATAGGCAAGAAAATAATACCTTATAAAAGTTTAAATACCTTGCAAAGTTGTTATGAAGCATTCATACCAATTACAACTAAGTTTCCTTTTTATTTTTGTCTTACTTTAGCACACAGAACACAATAATTAACATGTGGTGCTTGGCTTTTAGAACAGCTGATACAGCATGGTATTACACTTTCACCTGGTAATAAATTGTAGAAGCTCTAAAAGTTCTGACTGTAGATATGTTTGAATTGAATGTGGCTTGAGAGGATCAGTGTCAGAAGAGAGCAAAAAATGGAATTTCTTTCACATGCAAGTTGCTAGAAACACATGTTGCTTGAGGTCAACATTACCCGATAAAGGGTTGATATACAGTGTGGCCATAAAGTAAGTATCACTTTCAAACTTCGATATCTCAGACATCGTAAGAGAAAACTCTATAGTCATATATATTATTTTATTCAGAGTAAAATCGGATTTCTTCCTAAATTTTTCAGATTTTTTGGTGCATTTTGAAAAATCACTTAAAGACCATTTTTCCTGATTCTACTCGATTTATCGCAATTATGAACATTTTTGACCAAGATGACATTCAAATTAGATTATGATAACATAATCTGAAGAAAACGCAATGAATCACGATGAGCTTGGTACAATAATTGTCAATTTCAATTAATTTTTTATCAGAAAAATATTAAATTATGCACTAACGTTATGAATAATTTTAAAGGTTAGCGATGAAGAAGGGCTTCGCTTGGTTCGATTCATCAACTCAAATCTGACTAATGCGGAAATGATAGTGTAGATTTTTTGAGTGCGAAACTTAAGTTCTACCACCACGACAAGGTGAAAGCCCGTCAATGAAGCTTTTTTTTTCTTTTTCGTTTTTGTTCTTTTTTTCTATTACTTTTTCTTTTGAATTTTTGGTTATATCCCTATTTTTTATTACTCTTTTTTTCTGAAATTTGCTTTTAATTTCGTCCTAATTGTGCAAAATTTGTTCAGTGCGCCTCCCTTCATTTTCAATAATGTGTTCCAATCATGGGACAATATAGGACGCAGCAGCGAACAACATTTCGGAGAGGATTGTCTGGACGGTAAGTGTTATGCTGTTTTTAAATGCATCGATTGGTTGGGGATGGCATAAAAAGACTTTTGACTGTAAGTTGCCCCAAAGCCAAAAGTCCGCGGGTGACAAGTCTGGTGACCGAGCCGGCCATTCTATCGGGAAGTGGCTCACCGAGTTTCCAGTTGCAGTTGCGATAGAAGTCCTACGATTGGAACGCATTATTGGAAATGAAGGGAGACGCATTAAACAAATGTTGCACAACTAGGACGAAATTGAAAGCAAATTTAAGCAAAAAAAAGTAATAAAAAATGAGAAAGAAAACCAAAAATTCAAAAGAAAAACAATAGAAAAAAAGAACAAAAACGAAAATAACCAACAAAAAACCTTCATCGACGGGCTTCCACCTTGTCGCGGTGATGGAGCTTAAGTTTTGCGTTCAAAAAATCTACACTATCATTTCTGCATTAGCCAGATTTGAGTTGATGAATCGAACTAAGTGAAGCCCTTCTTCATCGTTGACCTAAAAATTTATTTATAACGTTAGCGCATAATTTATTGTTTTTCTGATTAAAAATCAATTAAAAGTGACAATTATTGTAACAAGCTCATCGTGAGGCATTGCGTTTTCTTCAGATTATGTTATCATAATCTAATTTGAATGTCACCTTGGCCAAAAATATTCATACTTGCGATAAATCGAGTAGAATCAGGAAATATGGTCAAATTTAAGTGATTTTTCAAAGTGCACTAAAACATCTGAAAAAATTTAGGAAGAAATCCAACTTTACTCCGAATAAAATGATATATATAATTATAGGGTTTTCTCTTACAGTGTCTGAGATATCGAATTTTGAAAGTGATACTTACTTTATGGCCACCCTGTACAGTATACAGAGTAGTACTGGAAAAGCGATATTAATGTTTGATTTTTTGACTCTTTCATTTATGACTTTTTCCTTAATTTTGACGTTTGTGAATTTTGACTTCATTGAGTTTGACCTTTTTTTAATTCTGAAATTATTAGATTTCGAGTTATTTGACTTAATTTTTGTTCACTTTTGACCTTTTCCGAATTTCGACTTCGAATTAACATTTTTGTTTTGAATTTTAAATTCTTAAGATTGAAATTTGATTTAAAAAAATAATAATAACAAAATACAGAAATAAAATTATTTTTACAGAAATAATTATTTTGACATCTTTCGCGACATTTACCTTAAAATTTTTACCAAAAACCACGCAAAATGGTAAATGAAGGCCAAAGTGTACGCAATCCAGCTATGTCAACATCTACAATTAATTTTGAAGATATTAATGGATATATTTCCACATTCGATGGATACAATATGCCCATCGAAGACATTTGCGAAATTTGCGAGACGGCACAAACAATTCTATCAATATCGGACAGGACGAAATGTATTAAAGTAGTACCCTTGAAACTGACAGGAAGCGCAAGACAACAAATTTTTAACAAAACCTATAACACCCTATCGGAATTACTAAATGACCTTAGAAAAGTATTTAGCGAGAATTTAGAAATATCGGATCTTGAAATTGAATTAAAAAGTTATAGGCAACAATATAATGAATTGGTATTAGATTATACACATAGAATCCAAAGAATACTAAAAAGAATTTTGAAAATGGTAGAAAACACATACAATAAGAAAACCAACGAAAAATTATTAACTGCATGAATAGCAGGAATAAAGGAGTTAGCAAGAAAAACATTTATTCGCGGATTAGATGACAGAATTCACCACCTAATTATGATCCTAAATCCCAAAACATTTGAAATCGCAACAGATATGGCTTTTGCAATAGAACGACAATTACAAAAAATACAAAAATGAAAATTGTCTAACACCAATTCAGCAATAGAAACATTCAAAGTTAGATTTACAGAAACGCATTCCTTAAATGACACATATAAAAGAGACACTTGTACTTTGCGACAGAATAGGACATAAAACAGAAAATTGTTGGGAATTACAAAAATATAAACGACAGGAAAACTCTCAAGACAGTAGAAATAGATACAATTCCTCTGACGTACAAAGTTATTCTCATGAAAAATTTAATTATTATCCTGGTAATCCTTGCGAATAATTCAGTCATTTCCGTGGTGGACGAAGAAATTATTACAGAGACAAACATGATAATCCTAGGGACAGATACGACAGATTTCGAGACGATCGTAGCAATTCACGTGATAATGAAAACGATTTCCATTATTCGGATAATTTTCAGAATAAAAAAGATAATTTTACAGAATTTCTTTCCACCAATACGAATATATATTTAAATGAAAATTCTCGAAATTTAGAATTTTTAGAGAAGTAGACCTGATTCGCGTAAAAGAAACATTAAAACAGATGATGTTGTAACAATTTAAGAAAAAATAAGGATAGGCTTCGCGGAAAAGCGTGACGCGAAGCGAGAGTCAAGAGAGCAAATAAAGCCTATCCAAACTTTTAATATCAAACATGAAATAAATATTCATCATCAGCCTCCATTGATAATATTAAAATCAAAAAGTCTAAAAAATAAACATGCACATTTCCTGATAGATAGTGGAACTGAAATTAATTTAATAAAAGAAATTAAACTTAAATCGGACGTTATAACGTTTCCCATACCGATTTATGAATTAAACGGTATCATTAAAGGCAGCACTAAAACTTTAGGCAAGTGCATAATTCAAGTAAATTCGATACCAACTGATTTCTACATAGTTCCGAAAGATTTCCAATACCAGCAGATGGTATTTTAGGTAATAAATTCTTTTAGGAAAATGAGATAGAATCAAGAGACACGGTAGTGTCTCGAGACAAGTTCATGTATGAATTGGGAGCGAGCGCTAACGTGTATCTTTTCTCGATCGAACTAGGTGCGGGCACATGAAAAACAGCCGAAGCACGTTATACACAGCTTCAACCTACGTATATACTCAAAAGCATTCTGTCCGCATCAGTGACGCCTCATTGGTTTGCTATGCCTTAGGCAATTAAGACGCTCCCGTACAGACGTAGGGCGCAGGGCCGTCTATATTTTTTTCCTACGATCATGCGCAAAGTTCAAGTTTGCGCACGCATTTGCATTCGCAAATTACCATTTTCGCACACGCTATTAACCCTGTAACTGAGCGTGCGGGAATGTATATGTATAGATATACATATAAAAGCGTTACGGTCTTGTTTGTTAGAGTTTGTTGTTTGTTTTCAATATTTGACAGCAAACGTGACAGGGTGTATTTCATTGCTACGCGTATTTACGTTAAAGTGTGTAGTGAAAAAGTATGGCATCAATTAGTGATCGTGATAGTGATAGTGACGATGTATCCGATGATGTGCCACCAGAAATGCTTAAAGCAGCAAAAAACATCGCCTTAAATTCGTTGCCAGCTATTTCGAAACAGAAATATACAAAAGTATATAACGAGTTCAAAAAATGGCGTAGTACAAAAAAAAACAAAATCATTCGCAGATAACGTTTTGTTAGTTTATTTTAACGAAATATCTGCAAAATACGCTACACCGACACTGTGAGCTAGATTTTCCATGCTTAAAACGACAATTAAAGCTTACGATAATATTGATGTCGGTAGTTATTCACAAGTACTTCAATTTCCAACAAAAAATAATGCAGGATATAAACCGAAAAAATCTAGTGTATTTACAACAAATGATGTATCGCAATTTCTCAAAGAAGCACCGGATGCACAATATCTTGTAATGAAGGTATATATATACATATTTTTTCAATTAATCAATTAATTGACGCAGGAGCAGACATCACCGCATTAAAAAGACACGGAGGATGGAAATCAAATTCAGTTGCCGAAGGTTACATTGAAGACTCCGTGTCAAACAAAAACAAAATTAGCCGTCAGATTGAGAGCGCAATACCATCCACATCGAAAAATTCAGAGCGTTTAAAATTCAATAACATAATGAATGAATCTATGATAGCTAACGAAGAAATTCACACTTTCGATAACACATTGTACACGAATCCCTCAGAAAATAATGTAATAAGCGAAGATTTCCCTACACCAATCGTGATTCCCGAGACTCCCGAGAGTCCCGAAATACCATTAGAACAAAATACGCATGAAAACAATAAAAATATGTCGAATATTAAAAGTAAAAACCTTGATCGGAACAAAAATGCATATGTAAACGCGGTTGATTTGAATTCTTTAAAAAACGTACAATTTCTTAATTGCAATGTAACGATTAATATTATTAAGTGAAATAATTAATAAAAAACATGTATTTTTTAAAATTTCTATTTCTTTTAATCGGCGGGCTCCCCCCCCCCCCCCCCCGTCTCCTCCGCCCATTCCACCCACCCACACAGTGCCGCTCAATTTTTCGAACTTTTCGCACTTACGATTAGTAGAAAATAGTACATTACGATACGAGTGCGCAAAGTAGGTCACTCGCTTCGCTCGTGCGGGATGACCTACGTGCGCACGAGTATCGTAATGTACTATTATGATTTATGTATATCATCAAGAGACACGGTAGTGTCTCAAGATTACCATTATAATTTTTCAGTACGCTTTATTAAACGCGGCAAAATTAAATTTTATGAAACCAAACCAGAGTTCTATAAACAATTAATATTTAATTATGGCGCGTTTACTGAAGCCCGTAAAAAATTAACGGAGGCGTGCTTTTATGAACACAGCCAGAGTTTTATTGTAAATTTATTGAATTTTGGCGTGTTTACTAAAGAGCGTTTAAACATTTATTGTAATGGCGTATAATTTAATTTTGGCGCGTTGCAAGAGTGTGTTCAAAATTTCATTTTCCTAACGGCGAGCGCAAAACTCAACTTTGCGCACGCCATTTCCGTGCGCAAAGCACCTCTTTCCCACATACATTAATGCGTTCGGAAAAAACATTCTTCCCGCACGCTTCCTGTATTTTCCCGCACGTTACCTGAACAACGTCAAACAAACAAACAAACAAACAACGTCTGTCAACTCTTGTCTAACCTAAAATTTAAATAATCATATCTTGCTCGACTCGTGTGATGGTCGCCCTCGCTTCGCTCGGCCGACGAACATCGCACTCGTCGAGAGTATCATCCCCCTATTCTCTCGTTTTGCGCTCGTCGTTAGGAAAAATAGACTTCGATACATGAACCCAAAGCTGGTCTTCCGCGAATGGGGAATTGGCGCCCGAGCGTAGCGAGTTTTAGTTTCCCCCATGCGGGAAAGACCCACTTTGGGCTCTTGTATCGAAAAATACTATTTTCAATACGCTTTATTAAACGCGCCAAAATTAAATTGTATACCATTACAAGAAAGTTTAAAACATGGTATAGTAAACGCGCCAAAATTCAATAAATTTAGAATAAAATTCTGGCTGTGATCATAAAAACGTACCTCAGTTAATTTTAAAACGCGCTTCAGTAAACACGCCTAATTAATTAAATAGTTTATAGAACTCTGATTCGATCTTATAAAATTTAATTTTGGCGCGTTTAATAAAGCGTACTGAAAAATTAAGTATTGAACACGCTCTTGCAACGCGCCAAAATTAAATTATATATGATAAAATTTAATTTTTAAATGCCCTTTACTAAACGCGCCTAAATTGAATAAATTTACAATAAAATGAAGGCTGTGTGCATAAAAGCGCGCCTCAGTTAATTCTTATTGCGCTTTAGTGAACACGCCTAAATTAAATAAATTTATAATATTTGCAAAAAGGAGACAAACTCCCGTAAAAAAACACCCCTGGTGCAGAAAAATTGAAACAAGTTCATGTATGAAAAGTGATACCTGTACCAAAAGCACAGCTGATATGTGCCGGAGCGAAAGGGTTAAATAAAGAAAAAGGAATCGATCCAACTAGAACAGTATATGGTAGAGGAGGGGCTTCGTAAAAATGCAAAAAAAGAAAAGCAGCCGTATGAAAATTAATAACAATAAAAATATTTCCAAGAATAGTAAAAAAAGAAATAACAAATGAAAATGCGATAAACAACAACGAGTCGAAAAAACGGGACCTTGGCGCGCTGAGCCCGCTCAAAATGAAAAATCTACTTGGCTATGGCTACCCGTTACGATTGCGGGTAGCATCTCAGCCCGCTCGGTCGCAGGAAAAAGACAACCGCTTACCGCCTATGTCGACAGATCGACAATTCGGATTTTCTTAGAATTTTCCCCGTCCTTCGGGTCTCGTTCGATTCCGATTAGGTCGGTTTTCCTTGGAATTCCTCGATTTTCCGAGAATCGTCTCTCTCTCTCTCTCTCTCAAAATTATCGCTCCTGCCGGGCGTATGTCCAACGTGGAAGTTGCTTCTCTTCCGGTTTCTTTTCCGTCGAGGCGAGTACCGCGCCAGTCGTTGAGGGTCTCGGCTGTGAAGCAAAATATCGTCGCTTGTAACGTGGAGTTTCGCACGCTACGTTACAAGCGTATTTTTTGGAAAATACCCGTCCAGAGGAGACGTCAATTTGGTTGGATTGGTATGTATTTTGGATACGGAATTATGTAAAGAGCTAGATCCTTTAGGTTAAAACTAGGTTAAGTTCTACAAATAAGATAGCGATAATTGGCGCATAGGGGAAGCCGAAGAATACGATTGGTTATTCTTATAGATCGGAGACTAACGGACCAATAATAGGCATTAGGGCACTCACCATCGGAAACCGTAGTAACGATCTTCAGGGGACATCTGTCGGAATCTCGGGAAGCCAGGACGATCGGTAACTAGGAAGTCACTGATTCCTAATTAGTGGCAGCACCTTCCGACCACCCAAGGAGTGCACTATCGCGCAAACGCAGCCACGCCCCGAGGATCGAGACGATGAAGAAGAAGAAGGTCTTCACTTCTCCTTTGGACGGCGTCACGACACGAGGACTTGTGGAAGCCGACATTTTGGACGCATTGAGCCCAGGGATTCTTTTCTTTGATACGTTGGAGTTCGTTTCGGTATTTCGGTTGGTGAGTGCCCGCGGGCTTCGTTTGGTTGTAGAGCGAGCTTTTCTCTTTGCCTTAGATTTAGTAGGAAAGAGAAAAGGCTACGCTGCGTATTAGGGAGATTGGTTCGGCCGGTTGTGTGGAAACCATGTTTTCCACACGACCGTTACAGCCACCATCTTGGCTTCGGTGCCTGGGTGGCTTGCGAACCCAGATTGGCTCCGAACGTTTCTGGATTTGGCTTCCCCCTTTCTTTTCGTATTTGATTTTTGGACATATTTTTACACGATTATTTACTTTTGTATCGGTTTCATTCGGATTGGTTCTTTTTGGTTTTCTGTTTGGTTTCGCCACCTAGTTTTTGGTTGGGTCCGCTTGGGACCATGTGGCGAAACAGGACCATCCGCTAAAGAAATTTTCCCCGACATTATTATTGATATTATTAATATTTCTTTTTCTTTATATTAAAGTCTTTATAATTTCAAAATTTGGCTTTATTCATTTGCGGGATCTTCCTGCGGATTAGCCCTTCCTTTTCAGGTTAAGTTGGCAGTTGGCGGAGTCGTAGCGTGATCTTCACGTCCCGGAGATAAGAGTGAGTCGGTTTTGGCTCTTGGAGCTTTTGGTTGCTTCGGAAAGTCCTTCGGGACTTTTAGAAGGTTAAAAAGTCCCTTGCGCCCTTCTGGCTTTGGATATCTCGGGAAAAGGGTGTCAGTTTGTGCCGGGAAGCCGATCCCGAGGTTCCCCGGTTACACGCTCTCTTCTCGAAACCGGAAAGCCACGTGATGGAATTCCGCCGATTATTTGGCCTTCTTTCCTCGTTGACGATTTTCATCCCGACTCCTTCCCACAGAATTTCGGGATTCAGAGTTCTGAAGTTGGGCTGTGGCGTTTCTTCTTCGGAACGTTCCCGGAAATGTCGACAGTTTCGGTTATTTCGAATGGCTGTAGCTCTGCGGGTCAGCGCGCCGTATCGAACGCTTCGGATCGGCACCGAGTGATGTCGTCACTGGTGCGATTTCGTAATACAAAAATCGATTGAGATCTGTCCCATAATTACGATAATACAATTTACCGACTGTGTCGAGGCGTGATAACATATGAATGCTTAATTCTATCTTACGTGCTAAGTGGACTTCCAGGTTGGAGCGATTGCAAATCATGTGTTCGTTTCGCAAATCAGGTTGCGTTTCCTTCCCTGACCCCTATAGCCTTTCCTTTCTGCGGTGCCTCCCTTATCTCAAGTTTTTTTGTGTCCGGTTTCATGAGCCTTTTTTTAAGTAGCGATTCTTCTTGTTTTTCTTTTTTCTCTAGTTTGCGGAATTTTCTCTTCCGCGTTCCTCCCCTTCCCTCTCAGATTGCGAATTTATTTAGTTGTTTTTTTCTGGGTACGATTTTGGGTTTTTTGTCTCGCGATCGCATCTGTTTCTTCTTTTTTTTGTCTTGCGCTACGATATTAGAGTTTTTTTTCTTGTATATTTTCTTTCGTTATTTACAATAAATCGCGTTGTTGCGCATTTTTTTGTGTTAAAAAAATATACCGCGTGAGTCCCCTTTTTTTGTAGAAAAGGAGGCAGAACCTCCTCTGATTGTGAGACTCCTGCTCTCCCTAAGTTAGTCGAGCCCCCCCCTTTTCTCCCTCTCATTAGCGTTGTGTCGTTTTTTTGTGTTGTTGCATTTTCTTTTTTGTTGTTTTCAGGATTTTTTTTGTTTTTGGTCTCTTGCGTTTCCGCGCCAGGATCTTCGGAAAGGATCTTGACTGGCGCCCAACAAACCCTTTTGGGCTCTTGTGAGCCAGGGTGTCAACCTCTGTACGACCCTTACCCTCGCGGGAAGGGACAAAGAGGCAGTATTTGGAGACCCCGGTCCCTCCGTTTCCGCCTAGGCAGGGACGACGAAGAGAACGGCGGTCACAGCAGAACTTAATAATTTCCATTTTGTTTTAAAGAAGTATTCACAACTTATCTTACCACAAGTTACCTTTTTAAACTTCTTGTCTAATGTAATAATAAAACTTTACAAATACTTATCGTTTCATACCTGATAAAATCGGCGTTATAGGAAATATTTGAATATCTCTAATATTAACGGATTTTACTACTTTTTAGGCAGAATATTGTAAAAGTATGCTACAATATTTCTTTTTAATCATTCATACTACAAATATGACGTACTTGTTTTACATCATAACTGTTATTGATATTTTTTGTATTCTGGGAGAAGAACTCGTTTTCGTGGTATTTTGCATCATAGATTCCTTTTTTAGCCCTTTGAGCGCTGAATTGCCCAAAGTTAAGTGTGCTCCATGGACTGCCAACTCCGTACGAAAAAGCCTACCGTGGGCCGCCTGCTTTTTACGAAAGAGCGCAAGTTGAGCAGACTGAATTTTCATTGCAAAGTATATTGATTGTAACTATAATAAATTATGTGGTGACCTCAAAAGGGTTCATAGCCAAAACCGAATGGTTATGCGAACATGCATATATGGGTCCATAGCCAAAATCGAATGGTTGTGTGAGAACGCATATGGGTCATTCTTTTACAAACCGTACAAAATTGGACAAAAAATGACCAACCCATTTTTTATTTGGCTGAAACTTTTTTTTACGGGTTCTATATCGAAAAAAAGAGACACCTATTCGAGGAATTTTTAAAAAAATTTTTTTTAAATAGAGATGGTTGAAAATTTGAGATTTTGGTGATTTTTGCTTGAAGACTCATTTTCAAAAATCTATAACTCCGGTTCACTTCAAGCTAGAGAAAACTTTTTTTTTCATTTTGAAGGTAAAAGAATGAATTTTAAGAAATAAATAAATCCAAAAAAATTTATAAGAAATTTCATATTGTTATAAACAATTTAAATGTTTGAATCAATTTTTAACAACGAAACCCACCACTTAGCGTATTTTAAGTATGACCATCGTATTCTACGTTGAATTATCCATCGAAAATGCTTTTTTTATAAATGGAGAAACGACTATTACTATTGCAAAAAAATCAAATAAACTAGCGCGGTACTTGACGTCAGCGCCCCAAGTTGCAAAGTACACGTTGTTCTCTGGATTATAGTATAATATATATTATGTAGTGTGTAGAAATGGTGTATAATGTAATTATTATTTAATTATTATTTAATTAGATAATATCATTTATTAATAAAAATTTTAAAAATTTAAAAAAATAGTGATCATACAATATCTGTCGTTTAATAAGAAAAAATCTTCGTTTTTAAATTGGAATCTTTCCGCCAACAAGCGTCAGCTGATGCAGCAATTGTGCCCAGTCTCTCACCAATCCATGCGACAAAGTGACCTCGTGTTATTTAATGATTTTTTCAATTAAGTGGCTTAAAGCGTTTTGTATTCATTTTCTCTTCCATAGTGTCGCAGTTTTTGTTACAATCATCAGTAGTTAACTTATTTACCTTCACTGTGCACGCTAATACTTTTAAGTATTAGCGTGCGTTCCTTATAACGAAAGATTCAAATTTAAAAACGAAGATTTTTTCTTATTAAACGACAGATATTGTATGATCACTATTTTTTTAAATTTTTAACATTTTTATTACTAAATGATATTATCTAATTAAATAATAATTAAATAATAATTACATTATACACCATTTCTACACACTACATAATATATATTATACTATAATCCAGAGAACAACGTGTACTTTGCAACTTGGGGCGCTGATGTCAAGTACCGCGCTAGTTTATTTGATTTTTTTGCAATAGTAATAATCGTTTCTCCATTTATAAAAAAAGCATTTCCGATGGAAAATTCAACGTAGAATACGATGGTCATACTTAAAACACGCTAAGTGGTGGGTTTCGTTGTTAAAAATTGATTCAAACATTTAAATTGTTTATAACAATATGAAATTTCTTATAAATTTTTTTGGATTTATTTATTTATTTCTTAAAATTCACTCTTTTACCTTCAAAATGAAAAAAAAAAGTTTTCTCTAGCTTGAAGTGAACCGGAGTTATAGATTTTTGAAAATGAGTCTTCAAGCAAAAATCACCAAAATCTCAAATTTTCAACCATCTCTATTTAAAAAAAATTTTTTTAAAAATTCCTCGAATAGGTGTCTCTTTTTTTCGATATAGAACCCGTAAAAAAAGTTTCAGCCAAATCAAAAATGGGTCAGTCAGAATGGTGTTCGGTTTGTAAAAGAATTACCAATATAAGGGTTCATAGCGCTGAAAGGGTTAGCGATATCAATCTTCACACATTGAACTTGTCTCGTTTTTTCACCAGAGGTTTTCATTTCGAAATTTCACTTTTGATGTCACTATTTCCGGGAAAGTGAAAATTCTGCATCCATGAACTTTAAACATTCAATCATACGAGTGAGTACATTAAAAATCAAGATGAAGATATCCAATATGGCTCGAAATCGAAAATTATACACTACTTTTAAAACGTCCAAGCATAACTATTTATTTTTGTCTTTATTTGTTGTGTTTTGTAGCGGAATTACCCCTGGTTTAGCCAAGGAAAGAAAAAAAAAGAATTTGATCGGTAATCCCGGCAACAAACTTGCACACTCGGAAAAATTAATGAATTTATGGGAAAAACTGATCCCAAAAAGATGTAGGTTTGGCGCCAATCCGTATTTCGGACACGAAATTCTTTTGAGGGAGGCCCAAACTAACTCAAGAAGGACAATGTGACCCCTCAGAGGGAATCCGTTGTTTCGACAGGGAAATAAAAGAAAGGCCCAAACGATTTCGTACTACGTTCTCTAATTTATTCTATAGAAATTGCATTCTATAGAAAAAAAAATGAAAGTAAGATTTACTCTATAACTAAACTGCTTAATCAACAAAGTCATAAACGTTACATTCTTACAATTCGCGAACATATTATTGAAAAAGAACACGTAATTTCTCAAAGATATTAAATTACAACCCAATGAGCCGAAAACACTCCGAATTACACAAAGCAATTCTATTCTCAATATTAAAATTTCTATTAACTGAAAATTCAGGAAAAGTAGTTTGGAGGACTAGACGGGAGTTTTGGCCTGTAAGAACAATGACGAGTGGTTATCAGACAGTGATCTGAATCTGTAACGGATTTTTCTGTACTTTACCGGAGTCAGTATGGACGGGATTAATAAGGAATTTACCCGGAAACACTTGCCACTGATCTCATGCGCGAGAAGCAACCGCACTCACAGTAAGAACGTCTTCCAGGGATTGTAACAAAACGAATTGTTTTCAGCCCACGAAAGTTCATAAATTTATTTTTTCTACGTCCGGTCTCGATCGTCGCTTAAAAATGTCTCTCGAATTTAAGGATGTCTCCTAGTGTGCCGTGTTAGCGCCATCCTTAACTTATTCGGATTCCAGAATTACAATACTCAAGGGATAATTAGGATAGTATCTCCCAATTTGTCTTTATTCACCAGTTATCCGTTTGGATCTCTAGGTGACCTTAAATGATACAGCGGGGGCATCATTTTCCTTATCCTCGAGATTTGGTCTCTATCGCTTTCTTTCTCTCCGATAAGGCTGTCAAGAGTACGATAATACTTTAGCATAGAGTCTCCCTTCTTTCTTTGTTGCTCGTAATTTCGGCAGGCGAGATCCTCTTTGTCTTTTTCTTGTCTCCTCTTCGTGCGGGCCTTCGTATGAGTCTCTTGGCAAAGAGACGTAGAGGAAAGAGAATAGGTGCGGGAACGTCGATAGGAAAGGGTAAAACCGAATAAACATGATAAAAGTGCCTCTAAACCAAATTGAACTTATGTTACGTCAATCGAAAGAGCTTTCTAGGAAATCCATTTCCACACAGTTTTAACCACTTACCCCTATTACTAGGGTAGTTATTAACCGAAACATGATTTATAGTTTAAACTTAATTCCTTTTTTTCTATTCCAGCAAAAATTACGAAAAAAATCTGCAATACTGTAATTGAATGGGTCTCTAGAAGAAGGGCATATGTTAAGGGCATAAATATGTAACATATGCCCTTCTTCTAGAAACACATTCAATTAGTGTGTTATTTATCATGAAATTTTTACAGAATTTTTGGCTGAAAAATCTATTTTTTTAAAATTACAAAAGTTTCAATATTCAATTTTTTAATTGATATTATCAAGTGACAATCTTGATATTTTTACGGTAGAAGCTTTTTATAATACCTACTAATTCCTAATTTTTTCTGATTTTCGGGAATAGTACAACAAAATGAAAAATATTAAAAATTAATTTTTTCTTATTTTACTGTGTACAGAAGTAACCATTAGTGATGGTTGTAAATCTTGGCAATTCTCTTTGATATACTTAAGTGAGAAGCTAATTGGTAATGATGGATCGAATTATCGACCAACTGTTACAAATACTTTTTTATATTTAAAGTATTGGGTTGGCAACTATGTAAGTAATTGTCGATTTTATCATTTATTTGCTTTGAAAAATCCGCAATTACTTAGTTGCCAACCCAATATGTATATTAGATAAAATAGGTAATTCAATCTTACCAACTATTACGAGCAGATTTTTGTTTTTTGAAAAACAGAAACCTACCCGTAATTGTTATACGAATAATAGTTGGTAAAATTGAAATGCTTATTTAAGTAATATAAAATATGTATATTTCTTACAGTATAATCATAATACCAGAAATATACGTTCCTTTGAACGGATTCATCTTGTTTTGAAATTTGATTACATTGTTGTGCACTAAATAATTCGATCCATCATTACCAATTAGCTCCTTACCTATATAAAAAAGAATTGCCAAGATGTACAACCTTGACTAATGGTTACTTCTATACACAGTAAAATGAGAAAAAAGTAATTTTTAATTTTTTTCTTTTTGTTGCACCATTCCCAAAAATCTGAAAAATTAGGAATTAGTAGACATTATAAAAAGCTTTTACCGTAAAAATAACAAGTTTGTCACTTGATAATTTCAATTAAAAAATTGAATATTAAAATTTTTGTAAATTTTTAAAAATAAATTTTTCAGCCAAAAATCCTGAAAAAATTTCATGATATATAACACACTAATTTCAGTATTGCAGATTTTATTCATACTTTGCTGGAATAGAAAAAAAGAAATTAAGCTTAAATTGTAAATCATGTTTTGCTTAATAACTATCCTAGTGATAGGGGTAGGTGGTTAAAACTTTGTGGAAATGGATTTCCTAGAAAGCTTTTTCGATTGACGTAACGTAAGTTCAATTTAGTTTAGGGGCACTTTCATCATGCTTATTTGGCTATACCCTTTGTACATTAGTTGTAACCGAAATTTCCGTGGATTAAAGTTATTTCCGTATTTGTGGTGAAAACCAAAAAAGAGTCGTCCGAGTTCGAATAATTCTCTACCGAATTCAGACAACGGATTTCCTCTGAGAGGGTATCATAATAGCTTCTTCTGAGCTGGACCGGGCCCCCTCACGGAAAATCCGCGTCCGAATCATTGGACTAGCGCCCAATTCCCGATTTCCTTCCTTTCGATATCGCTCTCTAGTTCGAAAATTCGCTCAGCGTGGAAAGTAAAGCGGCTCCCCTTCCGTCTTAACGATCGGAAGCGACCGGGAGTTGCGCTTATATGTATCAATAAATTGCAAAAATTTGTGTACAATCTTATGTATTAGGAACATTTTTATATACTTTTTATTATTCCAAGACATTAAAAAATTATCATATCATTTGAGAACAGAATCTACTATAAATTAATTGTCTTTACTTTTTGAAAATTTATAACATGGCATGGTCACATTAAAAATATTACTTGTTATTATTTTCTTATTATTGACTCATTACTATTTTCACCTTTTTTAGAGGACTCAAATATAGAAAGAATATATGTATGTGTCTGTTAAAATGGTTACTTTCGAATTTCAACACTCTCAGGATCATAAATGCTTCGAAATAACTACAAACAAATTCCTTAAAAATAAGAAAGAAAACTTCTTGCATTCTGACTTTTATATTTTGAGAATTAAATAACTGATATACATTACCGCTCAAAAGTATGTGGACACTTCCTCGATTCTGGTAACTACCTGAAAAAAGTTATGATACTTTGGATTATTTTGTACGAATTCAATTGCGTAGTGTTAGAGAACATATTTTTAAAATAATAATTGATTAAATATCTCACCGATAATGATAAAAAATAATCATATCTTCGTTTCATCCACATACCCACCGCATGCTTTTATTACTGCGTTTACTAGACGTGGAATGAATAGACGTGACCTGGCTAGAATTGGGTTGGCAAATAAGTTCGTTCAGTTTTTAACAGTGGAATAAAACACAAAAACCGAACGAACTTATTTGTGAACCCAATAATTTGTCCAGTATTTCACCGTCAATTAGATTCCACTCGGATTCTAAAATTTCCCATAAATGTTTCTCTGATTTGGGACATCGTTTTCGAACTTGTCTGTCTAGATGATCCCATAGTTTCTGTGTGGGATTTAAATCGGGTGATTGGGATGGCCATTCCATTACTGTCAATCCAGAGTTCTCTTGTATTTGCAACAAATAATTTTTACATACTGCAGACGTGTGTTTCGGATCGTTATCATGCATAAATGTAAAGTTATTGCCGAATATTCGTTGTCCAAACGGAATTGCATTTTCTCTTAAAATGTTTAAATACCCTTGTTTTCTTAGAATACCGTTTATTTTTACTAAATCTCCTGTCATATTGTTGCCAAAGCATCCCCATATCATAACAGAACCACCACCATGTTTTACTGTGGACACTACACAATTGTCATTGAATTTTTCTGCAACTTTTCGCGAACAAAAACATGTTGCTTGGACCCAAACACTTCGAACTTGGATTCATCGCTCCATAATACTTTTTTCCAGTCTTCAAGTGTCCAATTTTTATGGCGCTGAGCCCATTAAAGCCTGTTTGTTCTATTTTGATGCTTTAATAATGGTTTTTTTACTGCAACACAGCCTTTAAGACCGCTCTCCTTGAGACGCCTTTTTACCGTTCAAACCGAAATTGATTTGTCCCTCGATTTATTAACTTCTGCAGCTATTTCGGGGGCTGTGTCTCTCCTATTTCTCTTGCTTATTGACATAATATGTCGATCTTCGGCCTGAGTTGTTTTCCTAGGTCTTCCAAATCTTTTTGCAGAGGAACTAATTCCTGTATCACCATAGTTTTTCACAGTGTAGCTCACACAAGATTTGGAAACTCCTGTTTTTTCTGCAATATTTCTTACGGAATATCCTTCTTTTGATAATGTGATTATTTGCGAACGCATTTCCACACTTAATTCAGCTGTTTTGGTGTCCATCGTGCACTCACAAATGTTTAAACTAAACTGAATTCGACAGAGATTGAAACACTGTTGTTTACTCTTTACGCTTTAAAAAGTAAACATTGCACTACATTGATTGCTACGCTGTTGTCTACTCTTTACTCTTTAAAATGTAAACATTCTAAATAAAAATATTAAAGAAAAGGAAATATTGTTAACTGTTAGAAAGACTTACAAACTGTACGCACGCAACGCAATTTTCTACCAACCGCATAGATGTTTATTTATTTAACAAAATTAAATAACTATTTTGTTAATTTAGTACTATTAGAATACTTTAAATACATATTTGTAATAGAATTTAGTAACAAACGTTGTTTAATAATAATAATATGTATAATATGTCACAAATTTCATGAACCTGGCAAGTGCCCCAGTAAGAAATTTCCGAGGCTCGGCCGATGGTACAATAAAATAAAGCATGGCCCAGGCTTGGCAGCCGACCATTGGCACTTAAGCATCTGTCAACGTTTAGAAACAATGGGATGAAGCCTGGCCGAGTGTTGGCTAATCACCTATCTCGACTGTCAGCCAATCATCGGCCCAACCTAACCCCTATACTCATATATACATTTTCCCAATGTTGCCTAGCAAAAATATTTTTATAATGTTAAACTTGCATAAGATCTACTTAAGCACTGTCCAAAGGAAGAAATTACGTTTTATTTAACAAAATATATTTGTTAAAATCAAGCGTTGCCCCAAGATTGCTTCAGCGCCGCGCCAACAGTGTCTCAACTACAATGTTGAGCATACAAGCAGCCTAGTCTAAAGATTCATTCAATCTTGCTTTTGTTGTGGCGCCCATCACAATTTTTTGTATCAAATGAGCTTTGTTCCAATGCTGACTAAACATTTAACCACTGTTGCCTCAGCAGATGTATAGATTTTTTGTGGTTTCAGTATATAGCGTGTCTAATTGTAAGCACTGGTTCAACGTTACCGAGTAAGAAATTTACCACCGGCTAAAGCTTGGCCCAGGGCTGGCGAGGATCGGTTGATGCTTGTCCGAGGCTCGGCAACAAGCCTGGGCCAGCCTCGAATGATAACGTCGTTTGAGGATTTATTCATGACCAACCATTACTGACCCGATGCTAATTAATAAAATAGAATGTAAATTCCTGTAAACGAATTATTAAATTGCCATGCCACTGTTAAGCCCGCCTTGAAAGGTAGCTTGAGCCAACGTTGAAAAGTGCGCTGAACCAACGTTCGGTATGAAACTTGACCCAACACTGCCAATGTTCAGCCAGTCTTAACAGCAAGCTTTGGCCCATACGCATAGTTCAATCGGTGCTCAGATAACACTGTGCCAGGGCTGGGCCAACATAGGTAAGTATACAAAAATTTGGTTCTTGATATATTCGTTTTAAGTAGATGCCGCGAGGAGCCAACGATGAAGAGTATTTAAATTTTCGCGGGTGCCAGACGAACTGTTACTTCGGTAAGTGAACACTAGATGACAGGTTTCCCGCAAGTGGTCGGGTTACCCATCAGGTAGTATATAAGCCCGCAAATAAGTTCCTCGAGATATTATTTAATTCTTAACTGTTTCAGATTTCAAGATATGACGACATTAATGGCAGAGGCGTGTGTGGGGCAATCCTTCGTCCATCAAACAACAGGAATCAGCACACAACTTTACACATACGCAGCTAAATACCACGAAATCATATATATGTATGAGTATTATAAAAATTGTTGTGTGTATGTACCTTTATTAAGTATAATTAATAATAAATTGTAATGTAAAAGAAATTTTTTTATACTTACCTGTATTGACCCAGCCCTGGCCCAGCCCTGGCCCAGCCCTGGTCCAGCGTTGTCTGAGCACCAACTGAACTATGCGTTTAGCATCTATGAACTCAGTTCATACGCAATTGTTGAAGCTATTTTGCGTAGCATGGGTCACTAGTGCTACTAAAGCCTGGTTGAAGCCTGGCACGTAACAGTAATAGAGCTTCAAACGACGTTATCATTTAAGCATTGCAGCAAGGCTAGATGCTACAGCTGGGCCACTACTAGTAGCCAAACGTGCTACGAGGTTCGTAGTGAACCTTGAGCCAATGCTTGCTGTTAAGACTGGCTGAACATTGGTTTTGAGTGTTGGATCAAGATTCATACCGAACGTTGGTTCAGCGTACTTTTCAACGTTGGCTCAAGCTACCTTCCAAGGCTGACTCAACAGTGGCATGACAATTTAATAATTCGTTAATAGGAACTAATTCTTTTATTAATTACCATTGGGTCAGCACTGGTAATCATCATGAATAAATCCTCAAATGACGTTATCATTTCACTGCTGGCCCAGGCTTGTTGCCGAGCCTCGGACAAGCATCAACAGATCGTCGCCAGCCCTGGGCCAAGCTTTAGCCGATGGTAAATTTCTTACTGGGTGTTCACATACTTTTGAGCGGTAGTGTATTATGGATGGTATATTGTTATAGGAAACCGAATACCCTCCAAAAAAGACTCGTGTACATATCTTGTAAGTTTAACCAATATGAAGTTATAGGCAGGTAAACTTGAAATTGTAAGAATTTGTCTGTTTAGATAAATTTTTGATATATTTTTTAAAGTCTTCTAGTTAACTTTTTTGTAGTTACAACGTTATTCCAAAAATTATTTAATTTGACTCAATTAGTACTCATAGTTGTAGATATTTAATAGAATTTTATCAAAGTTGTTAAACCGATTCTTATAGATTTATATCTCTTAACAATAATTACTTTTTTTATTGATTTTTCAATCAAATTTTATTCCATCATAATTTCTATAATAATAATATCGAAAGTTAAAATTAAATTAATATAAATATGGTTCAATTTTTCAATCCTTCAGTTGACTCTTGAGGAGTTTCTCTGGTGGATGAGCTTCCTGAAGGTTCTTAGCGCAATGCCAGGGGCATTCAGTCGACTCCAGAGGAATATTTAGAATTTGGTATACCAAAGGGAGCTTTTTGGCTATACCTTTTGGTGTCTGTTCAAAGAAGAAATATTCTAAGTCAGAATTTTTCTAGCCTCAGAATATTCTAAGCTTCCTGAAGGGGCTTAGCGCAATGCCAGGGGCCTTCGGGTAACTTTTATGAAATTCTAATCAAAACTATACAAGTACTGGGCGCTGTGCCAGAGACAGTGAATTTTTCGAGTTACAAAAGGGGCCTGGCGCAATGCTGGGGTCCTCTTGGTTCTCTTTGAGACGATTCTTTTCTCGATCTTGCTTTGATCGAGGAAAGGATCGATCTGAATTTTCGAGGCATCTGGGGTCCTTTTATATCCACCCGGAGCGCATTGAATCCAAGCTAGTGCTTACCTCCCCAATGGTTCTTCATTCGAAGGAAATATTCCTAGAAGACGTTGGCAGAAAGCTGGATCTTGCTATAAGAATCCACTCTGCGCGTCGACTAGTTATGGAGTTGAACACCGTTATTGGTTGCTCCGAGTGGATTGTGAGGATCCATTGGCTCGAATGATTCAAATTGTTAAATTTCTTATCTCTTCCTCGAGAAAATTGTGTAATGGAAATTTTCACTAGGTGTCTAACGGCTTTTGCGCTTCCGTTAGTACCTTTTTCCGTTCAGCGGCAGCGTTGACTGCTTATCTTCGCCTCAGTTCAAACGCCTGGCGCGAAGGTAAGGTAATCGTCCTTCCTTATCGATTATCTTAATCGATCAGGAACGATCTAATGTTAGTGTTAGTAATTGCCCCCAGACAATCTAGGCGTTGCTGTGTTAGAGACAGCCAATCAAGCCTAATTATCCATCATCGAGCAACGAAGTCTAGATTTTTTAGGAGTTGAAAAATGATTCTTTTTTGAAAGGAGGTTTCAGGATAGATAGGAAACCTGAAACGTTACAAAATATTATTCTGACAAGAAAGGTACCTGAGGTGAAAAAATAATCGATAGATTTTTTTCGTTTCGGCGATCAAAGGGGTGAAAACCACTCTCAAAGTTGACCCCAAAAAACATTTTTTTAATACACATTTCGGCCCCTAATAAATATTTTGTGATGGGACCAAGTGGAAAATGTTTCGTATGAAAAACACTAGTTAATGGATGTTTTTTGACTATTGGGGTTGCAACCCCTATTTTTTTATTTTGGAAAAACGATATTTTTCACCAATATGTTCACTGTGAAAGATCAATTTAGCCTCGAAAAATAGGGAAAAAATATTGTTGTAACTAATTCAATTGACATATTTCAGGATTTGTCATAAAACCACCCTCATAAATCATTCACTACCTTCTACAACGAATATTCACTTGCAACAATAACAGCATATTTATCACACGAAACTTACTCTCCATGTGAGATAAATATTATTTTCTATCAAATACGACAGTGCAACGATATTATCGAACAAAAAAGGATTATGGGGTGACAAATTTCTACCCCCAAATAACTTTTTTTATACATCTTGGGTCCTAATGAATATTTTGAGATGGGACCAAATGGAAAATATTTATTATGGAATGCATGTAGGCTCGGTTTTTATTTTTATAAACTGAAGCATATAGAAGCTCATGGAATTTGTGGAGTACGGTGTAGTGGTAGGATAATCACTTATATGTTTGTATAATTTACACTGTTGAATTTATTTATAAAGTAGATGACTAATTAAGTGAATAATTTTTAATTTTTTTTACAAACTAAATATAAAATAACATGACTAATTTTGTTGTAAATTATACATATGTTCCACATTTTCAGTTTAAAATATATTAGTCTACAAGGTTTTTACAGTAATAGTAATCTTCATAGAAATGTTTGAAACATAATGATTTTTACACCACCCGCATCGTACAATAGCTGGAATCGCACATTTTGTTGATGTTGGATTTTTATGGTTTTGAATAATTTTTCGGAAAATAATTTTAAGAGGGCATACCACAGTAAAAAAAAATTTTTTTTTCAATTTTTTTCATTTTCTGAAAACTGCATTTGTTAGGACTACTCTCACCAAATTTTGTAAAGAAATTCGTAAAATTGACGGAGATACAGGTATAAAATTTAGTTTCTATGTTGTATTATTATCCTTTCTCAGCAAAACTTTGAACGCGTTTTTCTCGAAACTATGTTTTTCAACCTCGTTGACAGCAAATTTAAAAAATTATTCATCGGATTTACATGTACAGAGTCTTAAAATGTTCGAAAATCCAGTCTCTATGACCACACGTACCTGAATAAGAGAACTCAGACTGAAGAGGAGACCGTAGCAGAATTCATATGCTGCATCGAGAGCATTGCAGCACGACTAACGCAACCACCGAACGACGAAGAGCTTCTGGATATGGCGTATCTACATCTTCGGCTCAAATACCGGAAACATATCCACCGGCACCGCATTCATACAATGGAAGAGTTGCTGGAACGTGCACAGGACTTGGAGACGTCGTGGGAGAGCTTCCGGCAGTTCAGGGCATCACCCTCGAAGGAGGACGCGCACATCCGGGAATTCGCTCCCCACTCCAAAAAACGAAATTCCCCGGCGAAGACTGGTAAGGTCGCCTCCTTGGATACCGACGTTAAGAAGCCAGCGAGGGACGATAATCCGAAAGGATCCGGACGAAAACCAGAAGCGACCCCTTCTTCCTCCAGCAAAACCCGTCGGGACAGTGCTGGACCATCGAAACCAGCGGAGAAACGAAAAATCGTCTGCTGGAACTGTAAAGAGGAAGGTCATGGGCTTCGGTCGTGCCCGTAACGCCGTAAACCGGACCATTGTTACCAGTGCGAAAATCACGGTTCGGTACTCCCGTCGTGCAAACGGTGCGCGGGAATCGAGAAAAGGGAGTGACCTGCCCGATCCCGGCACCATCTCCCCACGAGAACGGGATAATACACCGGAGACCTCCGGAAACGGAGTATTCTCCGGCAATACGGGAGATCGATTCTCCGGACGACACCGAAGGGGAAGCAACGAGCCAGCCCCTCGAATACCAGGGAAAACAACCGGGGGCGTCACCCCGGAACCAAGTCCACTGCGGAGATATCTCCACCCTGGAACGGATCCCACGACCGTTTCTCAACGTGGGAATCAATGGAAGAAATGTGAGGGCCCTTCTCGACACGGGATCTTCGAAGACTTTTTTGGGTTCTCACGGCGGATGGCAGCGTCGTCACGGTCCGGGAGGAAGTCATCGTCCCCGTCACCGTAGATGACTTCACCATCGAAATGCCAATCTCGATAATTCCGAATCTTACATCGGATGCGATCACGGATCCAACGACACCTGGACCTCCGCACTCACCGGCCGAAAACATCCATTCCTGCCATCCGGGACTGACGACTCCCCGGAACAAGAAGAGGACAGCACCTGCTGCGGAGTGGTGGAGCTCACCGAACCGGAAAAAACGAGGCTCCAGCAGTTTCTCGACTGGGAACTCCCGAAAGTTTCGGGAAAGACTGGGTGCACCTCGCTTATTAAGCATAATATCGACACCCAAGGGCACCCAGCGATTAAGCAGCGGTAATACCTGATTTCCCCTCCCGTCCGGGAGGCCATATACGCATAAGTCGACCGGATGCTGGAAGAAGGAATCATAGAACTATCCCAAAGCGAATGGTCAACGCCGGTCGTAATGATCCGGAAGCCTACCGGAAAATACCGGTTCTGCTTTTGTTAGATTTCCGGAAAGTCAACGCAGTATCCAAGAAAGATGCCTATCCGTTGCCGTACATCGAGGGAATTCTGGATAAACTTCGCTCCGCCAGATACATCTCGACCCTGGACCTCAGCCATGCGTACCACCAGATCCCGCTGGAAGAAGGCTGTAAAGAAGATACCGCCTTCACGGTACCGGGTCTAGGATTGTTCCACTTCAACCGGATGCCTTATGGACTCTCCGGCGCTCCGGCAACTTTCCAGAGGCTCCTCAACCGACTGATCGGCCCAGAGATGGTCCCGTATGCGTTCGCCTATCTGGACGACATCATCGTAGTTACGCCAACCTTCGAAGAGCATCTGCTTTGGCTCGGCCGAGTTCTGCAAGCCATAGGAAATGCCGGACTAGCCTTGAACCCGGAGAAATGAGAATTCTGCTGGAACGAGGTTCGATATCTGGGGTTCCGGGTGAATAACGATGGGCTACAAATAGATCCGGAAAAAGTAGCGCCCATACTCGAATGTCCGGCACCCAAAACGTTGACGCAGCTACGACGCTTTCTCGGTATGGCGTCGTGGTACCGGCGAATTCTGGAAAACTTCGCCGATTTAACCGTACCGTTAACCCGACTCCTGAAGAAGAATATCAAATGGAATTGGGGAAAAGAGCAAGAGGCAGCATTCCGGAAGATCAAAGTTGCTTTGTCCACGGCTCCGGTCCTCACTACGCCGGATTTCTCCCTGCCGTTTACGTTACAAACGAACGCCAGCAATTCAGGATTAGGGGCCGTTCTTAGCCAGTCCAAGGATGACCGGGAGTACATCGTTGCGTGCGCCAGTAGAACTCTTTCGCCGGCCGAAGTTAATTACACCGTCACAGAGAAAGAGTGCCTAGCGGTCATCTGGGCTATCCGGAAGTTCCGGCACTATCTGGAGGGATACCACTTTTCCGTTGTAACGGATCACAGTAGTTTAAGGTGGCTCCACAATTTGAAGACTCCAGATGGAAGACTGGCTCGATGGGCTCTGGAACTACTGGAATATGATTACACAGTGGTACACCGCAAAGGAGCACTGCATCATGTTCCGGACGCCCTATCCCGGATGTACGAGCCACATGCGGAAGACGAAACTGCCGCCGTAAATTCGGCAGAAACGGGAGACGAAACTGCCGCAGTATATCCGGCAGAACCCAGAAACGAAACCGCCGCATGGAATCCAGAAGAACCGGAAGACGCCATCGCCGCCCTGGATCTGGAAGAGGATCCGGAAACGGAAGAACCGGACAACGGACGACCGGAACCACACAAGGACGAAAGGTGGTACGACCGACGACTGGAAGACGTCCAGTCACATCCGGAAAGATTCAACGGCTGGAAAATCGAAGACGGCCATCTGTTCCGGTATCACCTCAACACGTATCTGGACCTAATCGTACCAGATCTTAACGCCTGGAAACTGGTAGTTCCTCCCAGTGCCCGAGACGCCATATTGCGGGAGACACATGACGATCCGCAATCCGGGCATCTGGGAGTCGGAAAGACATACGCCCATTAAACACCACATTAAAGACTTAAAATCCGCGATACTTCCGGAGGAGCAAACCCCGTTACCCCTTCGGGCAGAAAATAAACTAAACATTTAAAATTCGCGTGCTAACCCGATCATAATTAACGTCGTTTTCTTTTCTTCTTTTTCTCCTTTTTTTTTATCCATCTATCCGTACCTGAACATACACCTGGTGTCTCGTTTCCTGTCTTCGCGCCCGGGCGGAACCCGATATCTCCCTGATCATGTCCGCCACCCGCCGGGCGCTGAGGTATTCCTCCCGGGGTCCTGTTTCTTCCATTCCTCGACCTAGGGAAGGGAGATATCGGGTTCCGCCCGGGCGCGAAGACAGGAAACGAGACACCAGGTGTATGTTCAGGTACGGATAGATGGGTAAAAAAAAAGGAGAAAAAGAAGAAAAGAAAACGACGTTAATTATGATCGGGTTAGCACGCGAATTTTAAATGTTTAGTTTATTTTCTGCCCGAAGGGGTAACAGGGCTTGCTCCTCCGGAAGTATCGCGGGTTTTAAGTCTTTAATGTGGTGTTTCCCGAGATTTTTACCTTTTAGATCCACGAGTTCATACACCACGTGCGATAAGATCTTTGAGATCTTGTACGGTCCCGAGTATTTCGGCGCTAACTTAGCCGCCACTCCCTGCGCTGCGGACGAGAGCACGCGGTTCCGCTTCCACACGGCGTCGCCTAAGTTATACGTCAAGTCTCTGTGCGTCTGGTTGTAGTATTTGGCCTGTCTTTCGTTTGCTGTCTCTAAGTATTGTATTACTAAATCGTGAATTTCCGTCATTCGGGGCATCCGTTCAGCCCACGCTTCTGGATCCTTGTCTCGGCAAATTGATTCTTCCATCCAGAATGCGCCGGGCGAAACGTGGGGGTGAAGGGATGCGTCCGAAGTTCACGAATGCCGGACTCATCTTCGAAGTACTGTGTACGGCAGTATTGTATGCAAATTGAAATTGATGAAGGTGATCGTCCCAGATGCGGTGATTCCCCTCGACGTAAGCCGTAATCATCGTCTTGATCACCCGGTTCATACGCTCCACCGGGTTCGCTTGTGGATGGTAGGGCGGCAAAGTGAGGATCCTGATTCCAAATCCGCGGCAAAAGTTCCTAATCTTCCGGTTGGCGAATTCGGTTCCATTGTCGGTCAGGAATGCATCCGGACTGCCCCAGCGGTATACAATTCTCTTCTCAAAGGCCTGCAGAATGGATGGGCCGTTTGCTTTCCGTAGGGCTACGCATTCCACCCATTTACTATGTAAGTCGTGAAGAAAAAAGCGTATTGGCAGCCGTGCGTACTTTTGGGGAACGGCCCCATAATATCGGCGGCCACGATCTTCCACGATGCGGCTGCAATTCGCCTTCCCATTAGTCCCGGAGGCGCCTTCTGTTCTACCTTGTAACGTTGACAAGTCTGGCACTTCCGGACGTACCACAGGATGTCGTGATACATCCCGGGCCAGTAGTAATTTTCTGTGGTCCGGGCGTACGTCTTTCCGACTCCCAGATGCCCGGATTGCGGATCGTCATGTGTCTCCCGCAATATGGCGTCTCGGGCACTGGGAGGAACTACCAGTTTCCAGGCGTTAAGATCTGGTACGATTAGGTCCAGATACGTGTTGGGGCGATACCGGAACAGATGGCCGTCTTCGATTTTCCAGCCGTTGAATCTTTCCGGATGTGACTGGACGTCTTCCAGTCGTCGGTCGTACCACCTTTCGTCCTTGTGTGGTTCCGGTCGTCCGTTGTCCGGTTCTTCCGTTTCCGGATCCTCTTCCAGATCCAGGGCGGCGATGGCGTCTTCCAGTTCTTCTGGATTCCATGCGGCGGTTTCGTTTCTGGGTTCTGCCGGATTTACTGCGGCAGTTTCGTCTCCCGTTTCTGCCGGATTTACGGCGGCAGTTTCGTCTTCCGGATGTGGCTCGTACATCCGGGATAGGGCGTCCGGAACATGATGCAGTGCTCCTTTGCGGTGTACCACTGTGTAATCATATTCCAGTAGTTCCAGAGCCCATCGAGCCAGTCTTCCATCTGTAGACTTCAAATTGTGGAGC
>OX463766.1:9785289-9957289 GCA_949825005.1 Gasteruption jaculator
CCATATTGCGGGAGACACATGACGATCCGCAATCCGGGCATCTGGGAGTCGGAAAGACATACGCCCATTAAACACCACATTAAAGACTTAAAATCCGCGATACTTCCGGAGGAGCAAACCCCGTTACCCCTTCGGGCAGAAAATAAACTAAACATTTAAAATTCGCGTGCTAACCCGATCATAATTAACGTCGTTTTCTTTTCTTCTTTTTCTCCTTTTTTTTTATCCATCTATCCGTACCTGAACATACACCTGGTGTCTCGTTTCCTGTCTTCGCGCCCGGGCGGAACCCGATATCTCCCTGATCATGTCCGCCACCCGCCGGGCGCTGAGGTATTCCTCCCGGGGTCCTGTTTCTTCCATTCCTCGACCTAGGGAAGGGAGATATCGGGTTCCGCCCGGGCGCGAAGACAGGAAACGAGACACCAGGTGTATGTTCAGGTACGGATAGATGGGTAAAAAAAAAGGAGAAAAAGAAGAAAAGAAAACGACGTTAATTATGATCGGGTTAGCACGCGAATTTTAAATGTTTAGTTTATTTTCTGCCCGAAGGGGTAACAGGGCTTGCTCCTCCGGAAGTATCGCGGGTTTTAAGTCTTTAATGTGGTGTTTCCCGAGATTTTTACCTTTTAGATCCACGAGTTCATACACCACGTGCGATAAGATCTTTGAGATCTTGTACGGTCCCGAGTATTTCGGCGCTAACTTAGCCGCCACTCCCTGCGCTGCGGACGAGAGCACGCGGTTCCGCTTCCACACGGCGTCGCCTAAGTTATACGTCAAGTCTCTGTGCGTCTGGTTGTAGTATTTGGCCTGTCTTTCGTTTGCTGTCTCTAAGTATTGTATTACTAAATCGTGAATTTCCGTCATTCGGGGCATCCGTTCAGCCCACGCTTCTGGATCCTTGTCTCGGCAAATTGATTCTTCCATCCAGAATGCGCCGGGCGAAACGTGGGGGTGAAGGGATGCGTCCGAAGTTCACGAATGCCGGACTCATCTTCGAAGTACTGTGTACGGCAGTATTGTATGCAAATTGAAATTGATGAAGGTGATCGTCCCAGATGCGGTGATTCCCCTCGACGTAAGCCGTAATCATCGTCTTGATCACCCGGTTCATACGCTCCACCGGGTTCGCTTGTGGATGGTAGGGCGGCAAAGTGAGGATCCTGATTCCAAATCCGCGGCAAAAGTTCCTAATCTTCCGGTTGGCGAATTCGGTTCCATTGTCGGTCAGGAATGCATCCGGACTGCCCCAGCGGTATACAATTCTCTTCTCAAAGGCCTGCAGAATGGATGGGCCGTTTGCTTTCCGTAGGGCTACGCATTCCACCCATTTACTATGTAAGTCGTGGAAGAAAAAAGCGTATTGGCAGCCGTGCGTACTTTTGGGGAACGGCCCCATAATATCGGCGGCCACGATCTTCCACGATGCGGCTGCAATTCGCCTTCCCATTAGTCCCGGAGGCGCCTTCTGTTCTACCTTGTAACGTTGACAAGTCTGGCACTTCCGGACGTACCACAGGATGTCGTGATACATCCCGGGCCAGTAGTAATTTTCTGTGGTCCGGGCGTACGTCTTTCCGACTCCCAGATGCCCGGATTGCGGATCGTCATGTGTCTCCCGCAATATGGCGTCTCGGGCACTGGGAGGAACTACCAGTTTCCAGGCGTTAAGATCTGGTACGATTAGGTCCAGATACGTGTTGGGGCGATACCGGAACAGATGGCCGTCTTCGATTTTCCAGCCGTTGAATCTTTCCGGATGTGACTGGACGTCTTCCAGTCGTCGGTCGTACCACCTTTCGTCCTTGTGTGGTTCCGGTCGTCCGTTGTCCGGTTCTTCCGTTTCCGGATCCTCTTCCAGATCCAGGGCGGCGATGGCGTCTTCCAGTTCTTCTGGATTCCATGCGGCGGTTTCGTTTCTGGGTTCTGCCGGATTTACTGCGGCAGTTTCGTCTCCCGTTTCTGCCGGATTTACGGCGGCAGTTTCGTCTTCCGGATGTGGCTCGTACATCCGGGATAGGGCGTCCGGAACATGATGCAGTGCTCCTTTGCGGTGTACCACTGTGTAATCATATTCCAGTAGTTCCAGAGCCCATCGAGCCAGTCTTCCATCTGTAGACTTCAAATTGTGGAGCCACCTTAAACTACTGTGATCCGTTACAACGGAAAAGTGGTATCCCTCCAGATAGTGCCGGATCTTCCGTAACGTAAACGGCAGGGAGAAATCCGGCGTAGTGAGGACCGGAGCCGTGGACAAAGCCACTTTGATCTTCCGGAATGCTGCCTCTTGCTCTTCTCCCCAATTCCATTTGATATTCTTCTTCAGGAGTCGGGTTAACGGTACGGTTAAATCGGCGAAGTTTTCCAGAAATCGCCGGTACCACGACGCCATACCGAGAAAGCGTTGTAGCTGCGTCAACGTTTTAGGTGCCGGATATTCGAGTATGGGCGCTACTTTTTCCGGATCTATTTGTAGCCCATCGTCATTCACCCGGAACCCCAGATATCGAACCTCGTTCCAGCAGAATTCTCATTTCTCCGGGTTCAAGGCTAGTCCGGCATTTCCTATGGCTTGCAGAACTCGGCCGAGCCAAAGCAGATGCTCTTCGAAGGTTGGCGTAACTACGATGATGTCGTCCAGATAGGCGAACGCATACGGGACCATCTCTGGGCCGATCAGTCGGTTGAGGAGCCTCTGGAAAGTTGCCGGAGCGCCGGAGAGTCCATAAGGCATCCGGTTGAAGTGGAACAATCCTAGACCCGGTACCGTGAAGGCGGTATCTTCTTTACAGCCTTCTTCCAGCGGGATCTGGTGGTACGCATGGCTGAGGTCCAGGGTCGAGATGTATCTGGCGGAGCGAAGTTTATCCAGAATTCCCTCGATGTACGGCAACGGATAGGCATCTTTCTTGGATACTGCGTTGACTTTCCGGAAATCTAACAAAAGCAGAACCGGTATTTTCCGGTAGGCTTCCGGATCATTACGACCGGCGTTGACCATTCGCTTTGGGATAGTTCTATGATTCCTTCTTCCAGCATCCGGTCGACTTATGCGTATATGGCCTCCCGGACGGGAGGGGAAATCAGGTATTACCGCTGCTTAATCGCTGGGTGCCCTTGGGTGTCGATATTATGCTTAATAAGCGAGGTGCACCCAGTCTTTCCCGAAACTTTCGGGAGTTCCCAGTCGAGAAACTGCTGGAGCCTCGTTTTTTCCGGTTCGGTGAGCTCCACCACTCCGCAGCAGGTGCTGTCCTCTTCTTGTTCCGGGGAGTCGTCAGCCCCGGATGGCAGGAATGGATGTTTTCGGCCGGTGAGTGCGGAGGTCCAGGTGTCGTTGGATCCGTGATCGCATCCGATGTAAGATTCGGAATTATCGAGATTGGCATTTCGATGGTGAAGTCATCTACGGTGACGGGGACGATGACTTCCTCCCGGACCGTGACGACGCTGCCATCCGCCGTGAGAACCCAAAAAAGTCTTCGAAGATCCCGTGTCGAGAAGGGCCCTCACATTTCTTCCATTGATTCCCACGTTGAGAAACGGTCGTGGGATCCGTTCCAGGGTGGAGATATCTCCGCAGTGGACTTGGTTCCGGGGTGACGCCCCCGGTTGTTTTCCCTGGTATTCGAGGGGCTGGCTCGTTGCTTCCCCTTCGGTGTCGTCCGGAGAATCGATCTCCCGTATTGCCGGAGAATACTCCGTTTCCGGAGGTCTCCGGTGTATTATCCCGTTCTCGTGGGGAGATGGTGCCGGGATCGGGCAGGTCACTCCCTTTTCTCGATTCCCGCGCACCGTTTGCACGACGGGAGTACCGAACCGTGATTTTCGCACTGGTAACAATGGTCCGGTTTACGGCGTTACGGGCACGACCGAAGCCCATGACCTTCCTCTTTACAGTTCCAGCAGACGATTTTTCGTTTCTCCGCTGGTTTCGATGGTCCAGCACTGTCCCGACGGGTTTTGCTGGAGGAAGAAGGGGTCGCTTCTGGTTTTCGTCCGGATCCTTTCGGATTATCGTCCCTCGCTGGCTTCTTAACGTCGGTATCCAAGGAGGCGACCTTACCAGTCTTCGCTGGGGAATTTCGCTTTTTGGAGTGGGGTGCGAATTCCCGGATGGGCGCGTCCTCCTTCGGGGGTGATGCCCTGAACTGCCGGAAGCTCTCCCACGACGTCTCCAAGTCTTGTGCACGTTCCAGCAACTCTTCCATTGTATGAATGCGGTGCCTTTGGATATGTTTCCGGTATTTGGGTCGAAGATGTAAATACGCCATATCCAGAAGCTCTTCGTCGTTCGGTGGTTGCGTTAGTCGTGCTGCGATGCCCTCGATGCAGCATATGAATTCTGCTACGGTCTCCTCTTCAGTCTGAGTTCTCTTATTCAGGTACTCCTTCAGCTGTCGCTGGAGATCTCGGGTTCCGAAGTGTAGGAGGAATTGCCGCTTGAATTCCTCCCAGGTGGTGATCTGGTTTCGGTGTACCCGGAACCACTGCAGGGCGCTATCGTGGAGGATGGTCGACATTACGGTGAGGAGGTTGTTTCGGCTGATACCTCCCATGTGGGCCCTACCCTCTTGCTTCTCCAAGAATTCCTCCGCAATTACTTCGCCCCGATTGGAGTATTCCTCCTTCCACTTCCCGATCAGTTTAGTGAGGCTGGTAGCGTCGAGTCGGGGTCGTTCCCGGTCTCTACGATGAGCCGGCGAATGGGATCCGAATGGGGTCCCGTTGCACTGGCGGCGTTTCGCGGCCGGTCTCCATCTCAACCAAGAAACGGTCCTCAGCGATCAGCCGGGGGGGGGGGGGGGAAGCTCCCGCGCGATCGTACTTGAGGGTGGCCGCTCCTGCGTTGGTCCAGGTTCCTGCTCTACCAACCCAGCAAGAATCGATTCCCGATCCTCCGGGTCGGACCGAATATTCCCGGTATTCTGTGAGGACAAATCGATGCCTTCCCAAGAGAAGTGCATCCATTCGCCCTCATAATCCGAAGACGCACGACTCATATTATTATTATCCGCGCCGCGACCCGAGAAACACCACGAACGGAAAAGAAAATTTTTCGAATTAATAAAAAATTTTATTATCAAAACGACAAAAAAGAAACAGCGTACGCGAAGCTAACGTATTCAAAAATAGCGCCAATATGCGGAAAGTCGCTTTTCTAAGTCTGAATGATGCGATGTAACCACCCGTTAATGGTTTGGAGAGGAGAAGGTTGGAGAATAAATTTTATTGCATGGAATCTTTTATTAGACAGCACAAGCAAACACAAAAAAAGAAAAAAACAATTTTTAGGATCGCCTAAAAATTCACTTTCAATCGAGAAAGCGACCCCGATTGGCTCGCCCGTGTGAGAGACAAAGACAGATAGAGAGTGAGAAATTTGTAGATTATCTAACAAAAAGAATTACATTTTTTCGAAAAATTATCAAAAAGAAAAAGAATTAATTTTTATCGAGAAAAAAAGAAAAATTAATTTTTATAGAAAAGATTCTTAAAAAAGATGAACGTTAACCTTTTTACGCCGGGGATGGCCGATATATCGGCTACCTTACATGTGCCACATATATGGGTAGTTGACTGAAGATAAATAATGTTTTTTTTCTGCAAATCTATGTGTTTTATCAAAAATTGATTTTACACTTTTTCCCGGCGTTAAAAGGTTAATTTCCTCCGGAGCTAACCCAGGCGGTTCTGGAAAGTTCCGGCGCGACACCCAGCACGTTCTACCGAAATCTCCGAACACGCGTAATGTGCCGGGATTCCGGAAAAAGCTAGAAAAAGAAAAGAAATACCCGAATTATTTAAAAAGTTTTTTAATTAATGTGGGCCCCACGTTGGGCGCCAATTTGTGACGTGGTATTTGGGAGGGTCGGGTGACCTCCACCACGTGCACGTCTGATCTTCCGTTGGGCGCCAGCCAGGGTCGACCTGGCCGTGCTGGGTGCTGAAAAACTACGGAAAATAAAATTTGGGGACCGGAAAAATGAATAAAAACTCCCGGAATCTACTATAATATCACAAAACCGGATCTTTATTCCCGGCTGAATACCCCAAAAAGAAATAACATCAAAACCAAAAAGAACAGAATAAAAAATATTAATGGTAACAATCGTGAATCTTAATACTAATCCCGATCCAGGAGAAATTCCGGCGAGCGAATTTTACCCGGCGTTACGCAAAATGGCGGCCGGCACGCTACCGGCTCTTCACGTCTCTCTAGTACTCACACACTCTCTCTCTCTCACTCACACTAAACCGGGAGGAACTCCCGGTGTCACTAGGAAGTTCCCCGGGGCAACCGCTTTCCGGCCCGGACGCCAGGAACCGGAACAAAAAAACAAAGAAAAAGGATCGAAAGGGGGCAGGAGACGCGCCCTGTCTCCCCCGGAACTCTGCCGGCCACGCGTCGGGCAAATAATAAAACACAATGAATCGAAATATAAGACAAACAAAATAAAGGAAGAACAGCGAGAAGCCTGAAAGCCTCTCTCACGATCCTTTCTTTTTTTCCAACACGCCGCTCGTTCCTTTCGACGTGATTTCTCTCAAAATCCTTCAAATCTCCACGATGCGTCCTTCCTGGGAGGCGGGTAACGCGAGAATAAGCTCCGTCGCTCTCGTTGGAGAGGGGGAAATTGACCGTAGATCGCAGCGCCGGATCTCCCGCCGGCCCGTCCGGTGCTGCCCTCCGAACTAACGGCAACTCCCTAGCCGGCGCGGGACGGTTTGACATCGGTATCTCCCGGATGACGTCTTCCCGGGCGTAGTCTCTTCCGGAAAGCCCGGGTCCCGGGATAGGAGGCTTCTTGCTCTAGAACCGGAGTAGCGCCGGTGGTTTCTCCCCCGTTCCTGCGGGTGCGGGGAAAGTATCTGCCTCTTAGCGACGGCCGGAACTTTGAGCGGCTCTTTATCCTGAGCGAGCGGTTCCCGCGCTGCAATATATAAAAGAGGTTATGTGCGGTTGCCCAGGGGATACGGCGGTGCCTTACCGGTTACCCGGGATTCGGATTCCCCGATTCCCGCGTTCGACGCCTTTACCAGGTAGGACGCTGATACTACTGTAGTGGATGGGGTTCGTAAAACCCCCATCACACAAAATTTTGTAAATTTAGTCGGTATAAAGTTATAAGCGGGTAAATTTGAAATTATAAGAATTTGTCGGTTTTTCTACATTTTTAATGTGTTTTTTAAACTCTTCAAGTTAAATTTTTTTGTAGTCACAATGTTATTCCAAAAATTTTTTAATTTGACTCAATTAGTATTCATAATTGTAGGTAATTAACCCATTAACGCCTGAAAGGCCACTCTGTAGACCACTATTTTGAGCTTACTGTACCGATACAATTTGATTGACAAAAAAAACAAAACATGAAATTTATAGTTCTTTTGGTGCTCTTTCAGATGGTGTTATTGATAATTTGAAAAAAAAAATTTTGTACTACTCTAAAATGAATTCGTAGGGTAAAAAACGATGAAAAAACAAAATTTTTTTTTAAATTTCAGTTTTCGGCAACTTCTGGTTATGGAATTATCTTGAAACAAGTTTAGATGGTGGACACGATGTCTGAACTTTAAAAATATATATTGACAAATTTTTTCGCTCACCTGGATGATCCAAAATGGCATCCAAAATGAAAAATTGTACTCAATATCTGTCGGACGCTTTAACTAATAAACTATTAATTTTTCGAAAAAATAAATTTTAAGAGTAAAGTAAAAAGTGCTTAAAAGGATCATTCCAGAATTTTTTCAAATTTTTTTGACGCATTTAAAAAAATCTTTTAACTCAAAGTTTTTATAAATTTCAAAAATTCACGAAAAATTCTAAAAAAAATTCTAGTGTATTCTTTTGATAATTCTAAGCCTTTTTTATTAGTGTCAATTTTTTCTGAACGTTGATACTTTGTGAGTAAAAAAATCTGCCGCATTCCATACGTGTAAATTTTTCTGTCCATTTAGATTTTTGTACTCAAAAACTATCAACTTTCAGAAAAAAACTAACAATTATAAAAAAGCTTAGAATTATTAAACGAACACACTAGAATTTTTTAAAGAATTTTCCGTGAGTTTCTTGAAATTTATAAAAACTCAGTTAAAAAATTTGATGAATGCGTCAAAAAATCTGAAAAAATTCTGGGGTATTCCTTGACCAATTCTAAGCACTTTTTACTTTGAACATTTTTTTCGAAAAATTAATAGTTTATTAGTATATGTCAATACATATTTTTAAAGTTCAGACAGCGCGTCTACCATCTAAATCGGTTTCAAGATAATTCCAAAACGGGAAGTTGCCGAAAAATTAATTTGCAAACAAAATTTTGTTTTTTCAACGTTTTTTTACCCTACAACTTCATTTTTGGTAGTCAACAAATTTTGTTTCAAATTTTCAATGACACCATCTGAAAGAGTACTAAAAGAACTATAAATTTCGTGTTTTGCTTTTTTTTCAATCGAATTATATCGGTACAGTAAGCTCAAAAGTAGTGGTCTGCAGTGTGGCCTTTCAGGGGTTAATGGATTAATAGAATTTTGTTAGATTTGTTATACATATAACCTGATTTTTATAGATTTATAACTCTCAACAATAATTCCTTTTATATCAATTTTTTAATCACATTTTATTCCATCATCTATATAAATAAAATTCTCGTCATGTCTGTACTTTTCTTAGAATTGCTTCAAACTTTGTTTTCTTATCAATCTTGACGAGTAGAACCCGAAACCAGTCTTAGTTCAAACGTCTGTTTGTCTGTTTGTCTGTTTTTGTTTGTTTGTATGTTACGGGTTGACGTGAGAACGGCTAATGAGAATTTGATGATTTTTTATACCTAAGTACTACTATATATTGCGCAAAACATAGGCTATGTTTCGTTTGACCTTGATGCCAACTTTGACCTTGAAGATCGGAAAGGTTTTACTTGTATGTTACGGGTTGACGTGAGAACGGCTGACGAGAACTTGATGATTTTTTATACTTAAGTACTACTATATATTGCACAAAACATAGGCTATGTTTCGTTTGACATTGATGCCAACTTTGACCTTGAAGATCGGAAAGTTGTTTAGATATGTTTGAAATTTGTATAGATATGTTTCAATTTTTTACAATTGAAACATATCTACATATAAATGTTATACAATTAAAAGAAATCCACCCGTCGGTGACGGGTATTGCAGCTAGTAATTTCTATAATAATAAAATCTGAAGTTACATTTAAATTAATATAAATACTAATTGTATTTTTGGATCTGGGGAAATCTCATGTAATTCAACTTTTAAGTATTTTTCGATTTCATTAATTTTCGAAAGTTGATTAATACTTTTTAAAATCATCAACAATTATGCTTTTTCGAGTATCAGAATAATATTTATTATACCCCGATATTTATTGAATTATAAATTATTGTTGTTATAGATTTTTTATTAAAATATTATGATATTCTTCCATTAATTTTACTGCACGTTCAGCTATATCATATACAACTTAATTTTTTTGCCAGTATCAAGCTTTTCTATAAGTTTCCTTGTCTGAGAATAATATTTATATTAGGTTGGGGAAAAAGAAATCCATTATTTTTACTATAGACATCTACTGAAAAAATAATGGATTTCTTTTTCCCCAACCTAATATTATTCTGATATTCGAAAAAGCATAATTGTTGAAAATTTAAAACACGACTAATTAAATTTCGAAAATTAATAAAATCAAAAAACACTGAAAAATTGGATTAGATGAGACTTTCTTAGATCCAAAGATACAATCAGTATTTATATTAATTTAATTGTAATTTCAAATTTTAATACTATAGAAATGATAATGAAATAAAATTTGGTTAAACAAACGATAAAATAAATTATTATTGTTGAGAATTATAAATCTATAAGAATCAGTGGCCACATTTTGCCAATATTTTGCTATGCGTAATGGTAAAATGGCAAAATGTGGTGACCCACCCCGTATAATAAATTTTACAAAATTCTATTAGATATCTACAGTTATTAGTACTAATCGAGTCAAATTAAAAATTTTTGGAATAACGTTGACTACAAAAAAAAGTTTGACTTGAAGGGTTTAAAAAACACATTGTGACGTGGAATTCGTCACGTCACTAAAGGGGGGTCTCGCGACCCCGATCTCCGACGTTCTCGATCCTAGAAAAACTTATTCATGCAAAGAATACTAGGGGGTTTTGGGCGCCAGGTACTGAGTACCACGATTCCGGGGATCTAAAATGCTCCGGCTGAGCCAGTATATGGAAGAGGGGAGGGTTCGACACGGTCAAGCAAAAAGAAAAACGCAAAATAAATAAAAAAAAGAAGCAGCTATATTCAGTTCGAACAGAAACAAAAGAAAAATAACAAATAAAAGAACATTGCCGACCAGGGCACGCTAAGCCCGCTCAAAATCGATTTTGGGCTCCCCGTTGGCATACGGGAAGCGCCGAGCCCACTCGGTCGTCTTTATATGGAAGATGGTGGCCCTTACCGTACACCGGTCGTCTTCGGAAACTCGGTCGTCCGGGCTTCGATATCTCCCGGTTCCTCCTTCTGGTCTATCCGGGGAACCTCCGAACCTCTTGGGCACACGGGAGTTTCACGTAACGTCCCTTTTCTGCTAACGTCTCCGAGAAATCGGCAAAATTTATCGCGGAGGGTGATCGGGCGTGCAGCTCGTCTCCGATCCGACGTGGAAGTTGCCGTTTCCGGTTTCTTCTCCGATTTGGCGAGAACCTCTCGAGTCGTTGAGAGTCTCGCCCGATACGACAGGGATCGTATCTCTCCCATGGGAACCGGATGCGGCTGTCTGGGATTTTGCCGAATATTCGGCCTCCTGTCCCGCGTGAATCTTGTGGCAGCGAGTATTTCCCTCGGGATTTCGGTACTCTCAATCGTGGAGTTGAACTACGAAGTTTTCTCCCCGGAAGTGTCGTGCTCCATGGCTCTCTTCATTCGTCGTCGCTTTTGAGGGGTCAGCGTGCCGTACGTAACATTTCGGGTTTCGGCCGACCGATGTCGCCATCGGTCCGATTATACAATATCGATCTTAACATTCTAAATCATACGCCGTTTCGAATCTGGCGTCGGTTCTAATACATGTTACCGACTGAGTCGGGACGCAATAGATTATCTTACAAGCTATTACCTTACAGACTAGAGGGACTTCCAGGTCGGATCGATAATTGGCAATCTAACGCAGTTTCTAACCTCAATTATCGATCCGAGTTTCCGCGTGTCACGGGTTACGGGACTTTTTGGGGCAGAGAATCGTTCTCTGTCACATAATTAAAAATTTAGAAAAACCGACAAATTCTTATGATTTCAAATTTACCAGCTTATAAATTTGTATCGGTTAAACTTATAAGATTTTTACGAGTATCTTTTTTTTGGAGAGCATTCGTTTTCCTATAAAAATATACCATCCATAATATTTTCAATATTTCATTTTCAAAATAAAAAAATCAGAATGTAAAAGCTTTTCATTCCTATATAGGGTAAACTGCCTAGTGACTAACCACATTCCAGTGATTGAGCATTGCATAAATAAATGTGAAATATAAGCTTGCAATTGAATAAATAATGATAAATCTCGTTTTTGTACAAACTCAATTTTCGATATTTTTGTATAAGTGTCATGATCAAATAGTAATAATTAATATTCTTATTTTATAAAATGGAAGTTTTAGGTCATCTATTGGGCTTTTATACGGGTTACACTTTACAGTTAATTTTATAGTATATAATTGCGATTACAAAAAGTAACTATTTTTATAAATATGTTAAAAAAATTAATTCTCTATGCAATCTCAATACTTGTTTACTAATACAATATAATAGTACTAATAATACAATAAATAATAGTACTAATATTATATTATAACAATATTATATTACAAATATAATATTATAAATCAATTTGGTCATACACTGGTTGGTTTACCCCTTTTTATGTTGATGAATTCGATAATTTTTGTTTTGAACGCTGAAACAATTGCATTACCGGCGACTGCCAATGACGTAATATACGTGAAAGCATGATACATATGTGTAAGTCAACACATGTATCATGCTTACACAACGGCTGGCAAGAAGGAGTGGAGGAAACCGCCACCTCCTAAATTTCTTTCCAGCTTTTAGAATATTGCCGTGACAACACGGTGGCGCCACATTCAGGCTATTTTTTCGGTGAAAATGTGGTAAAAAAGTGTTTTCGCCCAAGTTTCATAGCTGCTCTATTTCTCAACCGATTTTAATAAATAAGGTCTCATTTTAAAGGTAAATAAATTTTGTACGAGATGACTTTTTCGAATTTTCGATTAGATGTTTCTCTGCCCTGATATATGTATATGAAAGTAGACACATACTTCATATCGAGTTTTTTTACTCAAATCATAATTTTTTCAAAATTCTAAAAAAGTCATCTCGTACAAAATTTATTTATCTTTAAAGTGAGACCTTATTCAATAAAATCGGTTGAGAAATAGAGCAGCTATGGCACTTGGGCGAAAAGCATATTTGTCGACCCCTCAAGGGGGGCGGGCGGCTGGAATTCAACAGCCTTAAAAGAATAAGCTCACAACAATTATCAACTATTGATCAAATCAAAATACCGGGGTGTGGAATTCATCACGGGCTACAATATTCCGTGAAAAAAAGTTCAGCTGCCTGGGCACTTTCGGGGTTGTTCTTCGATTTTTAGTTTTATTTATTCTTCTTTAGGGCGGGTGATTGTGTGGGTGTTTGAAAAAATTTCCCTGAAAAGCTCTTATTACCAGCTATACTGCTGAATTTTTTCAGAATTTTTCATCCACCAGGTGGTTTGACAAAAAATAAAACCTGAAAAAATCGTTTTTTGGCCATCCTCGCGGGGGTGGGGGTTAATCCGAACGGCCGACCATGCCGATCCTATTCTTTTGACTCAAAGAACAAACAAATTTTTCATCATTTACATGGAGTGTATCACTTTAAGGGGTAGTATACGGTATTTCGGGGTGGTTGCTTAAAAAATCCTGAAACACGACAACTGAAATATTCGATAGATTAAAGGGAAATGCTTTTCTTTATTTTTTTGAGTTCATACCCTGCTTTTTATGAAGAAAAAAACAAGAAATCTAGTTTTCTTCAAATATAAAATGAGGGTCTCAACCCTTTGGGTCATAAACACACCTAATATCTTCGACCTCTTATGACAAATATTTTCCACTTTGTTTCATTAAGAAATATTAATTAGAAGCCCAGATATAATAAAAAAATTATTTTGGGATAAAACTTTAGAGGTAGTTTTCATCCCTTTAGAGTGGATGTCGGCACATAAAAAAAATACGTGTCTCTAATTTTTTCAAGTACTACAACGAGTTAGAAAATTATTGAAATCGGTAAGGTCGGGCTAGGAACCCTTCCTTGTAAGGTTTGGGGAAAAAAGCTCATTAAAACCAAACTAAAAATGATATTTATAAAATTCAAAATGAAGCGTATTACGGAGGAAAGGGAGAATAATGTAATGCCAATTTTATTTCAATAGTTAATTTTGAGATCAAGATCACGATGTATCGTCACGGATGTGATGGCACCTTATTCTTCGCATTGCGAGAAAGCTTGATTAATAATACCAATAATAATGATAATAATGGTAGTAGTATTGGTCGTGAAAGTAGTAGAATTAATAACACAATTAAGAATTTGAAAATTTGATTTTCGTCATTTAATTTCTTACGTTATTACTACTACTATTAGACCCTGTACATATTTTGTTTCCGACGATATCATATCATAATCGTAGTAGTGTGTTAGTGGTAACACAGAAGCAAAATCTTGAATGTGTTGGTGTCACCGTTTTACTTCTTTTGTTTGTAGCGCGCCTACCAACTTCGCAAAAAATTGGTGGCGTGTCTCCAAATTTCCATACTCATTGTCAGAGCTTTTAGCTCCCGATAGGTACGAAAAAACAGAAAAATCGATATGTTACGGTAAATGTGATTAATCCGGTGATTATATATAATAACCGGTAACTATGCATAATCACCACTAAACTTGGTAAATATGATAAATCTTTGAAAATTTATCAAATTAACCGGTTTGTTTGCATAATTCCCAACTCGTAATGGTAAATGTGATAAAAGTTCCTAACTTTACGACAATTTGTTCAGTTTGCGCAACTGCTTGACTTCTATCAACACGTGACACTCACGTGATTTCAGTGGTAGTTGTTACTTTGTTGCATCTATACGTTTTTTCGCTACTCTCTCATATTTTATAAAATATTGAATAATGGCTGATATGCTTGAGCATTTAATTCTAAATTAATTAATATAATGGATACTAAGAAAGCAAACAGTGGTTTTGCTAGGGTTTTGCTAGGGTTTTGCTAGTAATTGATAAGGTTTTGGTGTGATTGATAGCAAAACCCTAGCAAAATCCTAGCAAAACCCTAGCAAAATCCTAGCAAAACCCTAGCAAAACCCTAGCAAAACCCTAGCAAAACCCTAGCAAAACCACTGTTTGCACTCAACAAGCCGGTGAATGTTGACATTTACCAAAGCGTTGGCGGCCGCCCAGCGGCGGCCGGGCTTCCGTTAATGGCAAGACCCTGGAAAAAGCCATGCAACGGCCAATTCTAACCAATCAGAGAATGGGTAGAAGGCCCGCTATAAAAGAATTGGCCGTTGCATGGGTTTTGCCAGGGTTTTGCCATAACCTTAAACCCGGCCGCCGCTAGGCGGCCGGCAACGCTTGTTGAATGTCGACATTCTCCAATTTCGGTCTTTCCTCAGTAACAGTATGTTATGTAAATCACAGTATGTTACTGTGAAAGACCGAAATTGGAGAATGTCGATATTCACCGGTGAATGTCGACATTCAACAAGCGTTTCCGGCCGCCTAGTGGCAGCCGGGTTTAAAGTTATAGCACAACCCTGGCAAAACCCATGCAACGGCCAATTCTTTTATAGCGGGCCTTCTACCCATTCTCTGATTGCTTAGAATTGGCAGTTGCATGGGTTTTGTCAGGGTTTCGCCATTAACTTAAACCCGGCCGCCGCTAGGCAACGCTTTGATAAATGTCGACATCCACCGGCTTGTTGAGTGTGAACATTCTTAAAATAACCATTTATTGACTTTTTAATTGCAAAATATAAAATATTGTAACTCATGGTCTCTTACGCCATATTGCCCAATCCTAACAAAACCCTAACAAAATATCTTTCTGAATAGTAATTACACAAAAAAAACTGCACTCTTTTCTACTAGCCCAATAAGTCATGATATTTATCAAATTTAATATTACGAGTTGGGAATTATGCAAACAAACCGGTTAATTTGATAAATTTTCAAAGATTTATCATATTTACCAAATTTAGTGGTGATTATGCATAATTACCGGTTATTATATATAATCACCGGATTAATCACATTTACCGTAACAGATATAAATTTGGGAGCCAATCCTTGCGGACACGGATTTGCTCTAAGGGGGCCCGGTGTAGCACAGTGAGAGCTGTAAGACTCACTCAGAGGGAATCCGTTGTCTGGATTAGGTAGTTCGGAAATAAAAAAAAAATAAAATCCAGACGACTTTCTTTTTCGCGATTAATAACAAAAAGAAATCAATTTTTTCAATCGAAAATTCGACAGCAAAGAAACAAGGAAAATAGTATAGTCGGGAACCTTCCGACTAACAAATCAAATTTTTATTTTCTTAATTCAAAATTACGCGATAGTAGGTAGTAATGAGAGAGTTGATAGGAGGTAGGCGATAGGAGGTAGAAAGGGAATGCCAAAAAGAATCACCAAAATAAGACCCGTCGAGGGCACTCACCACGACGATCGGTCATCACAGAATATCCAAGGGTGCTCGATGGCAAAATTCCCCCCAAAAAAGCCAAAGTTCCGGAAGTCAAGAAAAGATAGTTGTTCGTTAGGTTCCTCACGAAAGAACGTAGTCCGCACTTGATGAAGGCTCAGAAATCGACTCTTATCGAGGCTGCCAGCCTACTCGAGGCTGCTAGCGATAGCTAGCAACTTTTCGTTACAAGATTCGGGAATTACGATAGGTGCTCAGGCGATGATTAGGGCATCGACCCAGTTTTCCGTTATCGACCCGTCTCCTGTGAATCCGTAGATGGCCGTAGGCGATAGATCCGCGACATCCTTCTCTTTGTCTCTCTCGGGAGTCGGTATGTCTTCCTTCCTTTTCTGTTCTAGCACTGTCATGAGCGTCAGCGGGAGTCTTCTTTCTCCTTCTCTTAAATCTTGAGGGAGCGTTGATCCTCCTTGTCTTCCTTCGTCTCTTCTTCGTGCCGATCTTCCTGATCTTATTGGCAAGGAATTTGGAAGCGAAGGGAATGATGTGACAGCGTTAAACAGAAGTATTCGATAATGCAAAAATTATGTAATATGATTCGTTAACATAATCAAAAATACGAAATAATGTAACGGGAGAAATTTTCCACGTTACATGTTATTATTACTATTACTACCTTGTTTTCCGACGACAAGTAGATTCGAGTCTACTTTTGTCACGTCCACCAAAATCTAATGGGACATTCTGATTGGCCAGAAGTTTTAATTAATAACTCGGTAATTATTCCGAATTTCGAAAAATTGTATTTGACTTTTCGTCTCCAATTTTCGCCCTCTGTTACCACCTTTCGGCTTCGACATCGAATGTCGCACACCCTGTATATGGGTCATTCTTTTACAAACCGTACAAAATTGAATAAAAAATGACCGACCCATTTTTGATTCGGCTGAAACTTTTTATACGGGTTCTATATCGAAAAAAAGAGACACCTATTCGAGGAATTTTTTTTTTATTTTCTTTAAAATAGAGATGGTTGAAAATTTGAGATTTTGGTGATTTTTGCTTGAAGACTCATTTTCAAAAATCTATAACTCCGGTTCATTTCAAGCTAGAGAAAACTTTTATTTTCATTTTGAAGGTAAAAGAGTGAATTTTAAGAAATAAATAAATCCAAAAAAATTTATAAGAAATTTCAAATTGTTATAAACAATTTAAATGTTTGAATCAATTTTTAACAACGAAACCCACCACTTAGCCTGTTTTAAGTATGACCATCGTATTCTACGTTGAATTTTCCATCGAAAATGCTTTTTTTATAAATGGAGAAACGATTATTACTATTGCAAAAAAATCAAATAAACCAGCGCGGTACTTGACGTCAGCGCCCCAAGTTGCAAAGTACACGTTGTTCTCCGGATTATAGTATAATATATATTATGTAGTGTGTAGAAATGGTGTATAATGTAATTATGGTGTATATAATGTAAAATGGTGTATAATGTAATTATTATTTAATTATTATTTAATTAGATAATATCATTTATTAATAAAAATTTAAAAAATTTAAAAAAATAGTGATCATACAATATCTGTCGTTTAATAAGAAAAAATCTTCTTATTAAACGACAGATATTGTATGATCACTATTTTTAAAAATTTTTTTAATTTTTATTAGTAAATGATATTATCTAATTAAATAATAATTAAATAATAATTACATTATACACCATTTCTACACACTACATAATATATATTATACTATAATCCAGAGAACAACGTGTACTTTGCAACTCGAGGCGCTGACGTCAAGTACCGCGCTAGTTTATTTGATTTTTTAGATAATATCATTTGTTATTTTCATACAATATCTGTTGTTTAATAAGAAGATTATTTCTTATTAAACGACAGATATTGTATGATCACTATTTTTTTAATTTTTTAAATTTTTATTAATAAATGATATTATCTAATTAAATAATAATTAAATAATAATTACATTATACACCATTTTACATTATATACACCATAATTACATTATACACCATTTCTACACACTACATAATATATATTATACTATAATCCGGAGAACAACGTGTACTTTGCAACTTGGGGCGCTGACGTCAAGTACCGCGCTAGTTTATTTGATTTTTTTGCAATAGTAATAATCGTTTCTCCATTCATAAAAAAAGCATTTTCGATGGAAAATTCAACGTAGAATACGATGGTCATACTTAAAACAGGCTAAGTGGTGGGTTTCGTTGTTAAAAATTGATTCAAACATTTAAATTGTTTATAACAATTTGAAATTTCTTATAAATTTTTTTGGATTTATTCATTTCTTAAAATTCACTATTTTACCTTAAAAATGAAAATAAAAGTTTTCTCTAGCTTGAAATGAACCAGTTATAGATTTTTGAAAATGAGTCTTCAAGCAAAAATCACCAAAATCTCAAATTTTCAACCATCTCTATTTTAAAAAAAAAATTTAAAAAAAATTCCTCGAATAGGTGTCTCTTTTTTTTCGATAGAGAACCCGTAAAAAAAGTTTCAGCCAAATCAAAAATGGGTCGGTCAGAAAGGTGTTCGGTTTGTAAAAGAATTACCCATACATTGAATACAAGTATTAATAGAAAAAAAAATCGTTTGCTCGAAAAAAAAATTATAAAAAACACACCCTCGTACGCGCGCACTGTGGTATGCCCCCTTGAAGAAAGTTTTTCATATAAAAGTTGCAGGGTCTAATGAAGAGTAGAAAACTGTAGCATAAAATTTGACCTCGCGTGGCGTTTTCGAGGTCGAATCAAGATCAACTTTGATTTTTTAAATGGAAACCTCTATTTTTTATTGCAGATTCCTATTCTACGAAAAAGGATACGTATCTTTTTTAGGAAACATTTTATAAAATTTCTAAAATTGTTTATCAAAAAATTGTATATGAATAATATTATAATAATATTATCTTAATGAATTACGATATGAATTTGCGTGTGAAGGATAATATTATTAAGCTACAATCATTAGTACATAATCAACTTTCTTCACCAAGGTATACAAGTCTTTGTAAATGTTCTTGGTATAAAAGTGGTTATTTTAATGAAAAACCTGAAGAATTTGATAATCCTGTAGATTTTGGTTTTGGAGATAACTGCAAAACGCATTGCGAAATCGAAGGTTGCAGAAATGTTGCTATAATTTGTTGTGTTTGGTGCAAGAATTCATTGTGTTTCAAACACTTTTACAAAGATTACCATTACTGTTCAAAGTTTGAAAAATAAAAAAAAAACTATGAAAGTAATTAAAAATAATTATATGATAATGATAATAATAACAATAATAATATATTGTAGGAAGCGTCACTTTTTGAATGGCCCGCGCGGCGTTGTTGCGTGTATGAGAGTGGAGAGCGCGAGAGATCGGCATGGGAGAGAGTAGGCTAGGCTCAAGAGCGGGAGCCCTGCGACGACAGAGAGTGAAGCGTGAAGTGAGAAGTGAGCGAAGAGAGAGAAGAAGTGAGCGAGCGACGAGTGGCGTGTGCGAGATTCTTGGCGTGATCGTTCTCTTTTTGCTTCGAGCGTGTTCGTGTGTGGTTTGTTCTTTTTCCCGATCATCCGCTCTCGATTGTTCCTCGAGCAACTGATCGGTGTGTCCCAGAACTAAATCTATAATATAATATATACATTGTAGCGCGCCTACCAACTCAGCCAAAGTTCGTAGGATTGCTCCAAATGTCCTCCTTAAAGCTTGTTGCTCACCATAAACAAAACAAAAAAAGGAAAAATAAATACGAAATTGGGCGCCAGTCCTTACGGACACGGATTTGACTCTGAGGGGGCCCGGTCTAACTCAGCGAGAGCTGAAAGACCCTCCCAGAGGGAATCCGTTGTCTGGATTAATCGGGAAATTAAAACAAAAGAAAATCCAGACGACTTTTCTAGGGATTAACAAAAATTCGAATTTATTCACAAAAAGAAAGAATCATCAACTGTACAAAAAGAGATAGTTTAATCGGAATTCACGAAAGTTCGAATTTATTCGCAATAAAAATAAGAATCAATAATTGCACAAAAGAAACCCAAAAAAGAATATAATTTAAGCAGGAACCCTCCGATGAACAATAAATATTCAATAATCCGAAATCACGCGGTAGAAAATAGCATAACAAAGAAAAAGGAAGTCGATAGGAAGGTAGGCGATAGGATTTTAAACAGGATGCCAAAAATTCTTAAACCAGACCTTGTGAAGGCACTCACCAGGGTGGTTGGTCACAAAGCCAAAATCCAGATTTGTATAATGGAAAACTTCCACAAAAAAAATCCGGAATTCCAACAAAAGTCCAAGGTGGCTTCAAAAATATAGATAATCCCTTTGAAACGCGTGAGATGACACCAAAGTTGATCCGCACTCTGCTAAGGCTCAGAAATCTCTCATCAGTTGATTTCGGCTTCCTCGCGTTGCTAGCGATAGCGCTATCCTTTTCACGGCAGGATTCGGGAATTACGACAAGTTCTCGGGCGATAATTAGAGCATCGACCCATTTTTCTGTTATCGACCCGTCTCCTGTGAATCGGTGGATGGCCGTAGGCGATAGATCCGTGACATCCTTCTCCTTGTCTCTCTCGGGAATCGGTATGTCTTCCTTCCTTCTCAGTTCTAGCGCTGTCATGAGCAGCTACGGGAATCTTCTTTCTCCTTATCTCCCATGTTGAGGGAGCATTGGATACTCCTTGTCTTCCTTCTTCTCTTCTTCGTGCCGATCTTCGTGGTCTTATTGGCAAGGAATTTAGAAAGGAAGGGAATAAGGTGACAGCGTTAAGTAGAAGTGTTCGAGAATGTAAAAATTATATAATATGATTCGTTAATATAATCGAAAATAAAAATACAATTGCGATAATGATGAATGCGATATAATGGTTCTTCAGGTTCCCGGGAGATTTCTGAGCACTCTTAGGTTCCATAATTCCCGACAGCCTGAATTTACGAGAGAATTCCGAGAAGACAAAAAGAAAGACATAAATTATAAAAATTAGCGAGATTTTTACGATATAATGGAACGGGAGAAATTTTTCACGTTACAACATCTATAATATATAGTCACTTTATACATTCATATATAATTTTTTGATAAATAATTTACAAAAGGTTTTCATTTAAAAAATCAAAGTTGACCTTGATTCGATCATGAAAACGCCACTCAAGGTCAAATTACTACAGTTTTATACTCTCCATTATACTCTGCAACTTCTGAATGAAATAATTTTCTTTTAATTAATTTTCGAAAAATTATTCAGAAACTTAAAAATTAAATATCAACAAAATGTGCGATTCCAGCTATTGTACGATGCGGTAGGTGTAAAAATCATTGTTTCAAACTATTCCATGATGATTACTATTATTATCAAAATCTTGTAGATAAATATATTTTAAACTGAAAATGTAGAATATATAATTTACAAAAAAATTAGTTCTGTTATTTTACATTTACAGTTTGATAATAAAAAAAATTAAAAATTATCACTTGAGCCATTAACGCCGAAGCGTCCTGATTTTTTAGCAAACTTTCAATACGATTATTTTTTATGTTATCGGCATTGAAAAAATTTCGTTTCCACATATTCCGACGTAAAATTTCATGTTCCTCCAGAGTCCAGGCTCAAAGTGCCGATTAGACTTGAAGAAAAAAAAAATATGTCCGATTTAAACATAAAAAACGTGAAAATTTTTGAAAAGAGATTTGTTTGGGATATTTTTTGCAATGTTACCGAAAAGAATTCAAGCTATAAACGGGATCAGGGGTGATCACGATAGTTAAAGTATATCGGGAAATTTTTATATGATCATTGAACCACTCCTTTTTACAATATGGCGGCAAAAACGTAAAAAATTTACAATAAACTAAGCTCATTTTTTTTCTCGGAAACTATTGAGTTTAGTGAAAAAGTTTATAGAATAAAAATGTCTTAGAATTAATAAAAAAATACTCTCAAATTTTTCCAGGATTTTCGAGATATTTTTGGAAAATTGAATTTTCCGAATTTTTCAGAAAATCAAAAATTGTCTTCGCAAAAACGTAAAAAATTTACAATAAACTAAGCTCATTTTTTTTTCTCGGAAACTATTGAGTTTAGTGAAAAAGTTTATAGAATAAAAATGTCTTAGAATTAATAAAAAAATACTCTCAAATTTTTCCAGGATTTTCGAGATATTTTTGGAAAATTGAATTTTCCGAATTTTTCAGAAAATCAAAAATTGTCTTCGAAAATCCTGGAAAAATTTGAGAGTATTTTTTTATTAATTCTAAGACATTTTTATTCTATAAACTTTTTCACTAAACTCAATAGTTTCCGAGAAAAAAAATGAGCTTAGTTTATTGTAAGTTTTTTACGTTTTTGCCGCCATATTGTAAAAAGGAGTGGTTTAATGATTACATAAAAATTCCCTGATATACTTTAACTATCGTGATCACCCCTGATCACGTTTATAGCATGAATTCTTTTCGGTAACATTGCAAAAAAAATCCCCAAAAAATTTTTTAAATAATTTTCACGTTTTTTATGTTTAAATCGGCCATATTTTTTTTTCTTCAAGTCTAATCTGAATGTTGAGCCCGGACTCTAAAAGAGCACGAAATTCTACGTTAGAATATGTGAAAACGAAATTTTTTCAATGCCAATAACGTAAAAAATAGTCGTGTTGAAATTTTGATAAAAAATCGGGACGCTTCGGCGTTAATGGGTTAATTAGTCTACTTACTATACTTACCTTACAAATAAATCCAATAGTGTAAATTATACAAAAATATAAGAGATTATCGTACCACTACACCGTACTCCACAAACTTCATAAGCTTCTATATGCTTCAGTTTATGGAAATAAAAACCGAGTCTACATGCATTCCACAATAAATATTTTCCATTTGGTCCCATTGTTACGTATACGTAACATTAGCGAAGATCTCGCATAAATTCGTTTAAGTAAAAATATGATGACTTCTCGACAAATCTTTCGAGAAACCATAACAATGCAATAGATAGTCCCTTTCTTTTGTGAAATAAACAAATTCCAAATAACTAACGCATGTAATGAATATCTCAGTCGAGAAACCTGAACCGTCTTAAAATTATAAACACACAAACTCTAGCCGTCACTTGGCAAAGTGCATAGTTAACAAAAATTTCCCACCAAAGAAATTTCAAAACAGCCCCACTACCATTAGAGACAAAATCCTTACCCCATAATCAGACCCAAGAAGAAAATTTACTCTCTAATTAAGTTGCTTTCGAACGACCATTCGATACCCCAACTTTAGACGTAACACCATCTCAAGATTTTCATTAGGAGCCGAGGAATATCAGGAAAAAGTTATTTGGGGGTGGAAATTTGTCACCCCATAATTCTTTTTTGTTCGAAAATATCGTTGCGCTATCGTACTTGATAGAAAATAATATTTAGCTCACATGGAGAGTATGTTTCATGGGAGAACTATGCTGTTATTGTTACAAGTGAATATTCGCTTTAAGAGGTAGTGAACGATTTGTAGGGATGGTTTGATGCAGAATCCTATAATATGTCAATTGAATTATTTTATTTTATTTATAAAAATATTTTTTTCTTATTTTTCGAGACTAAATTGATCTTTTACAGTGAACATATTAGTGAAAAATAAAGTTTTTCCAAAATAAAAAATAGGGGGTTCCAACCCCAATAGCCTAAAAAACATCCATTAACTAGCGTTTTTCGTAAGAAACATTTTCCATTTGGTCCCAACGCGAAATATTCATTAGGGGCCGAAATACAGTGAGCAACGTAAGTATTCGAACGGGATGACAGAAAATGATCAAGCCTGAGAATAGCGTACAATAAACTGTAATTTATTGAAACAAAATGTATTTATAGTAGCGTACATGCAAGTACTAAATGTGCATAAAGTTTTAGAAAAATCAAAAAATATTTTGTTCCAATAAATTACATTTCATTGTACGCTATTCTCATGATTGATCGTTTTCTGTCATCCCGTTCGAATACTTACGTTGCTCACTATACATCAGAAAAACGTTTTTTGGGGTCAACTTTCAGGGTGGTTTTCACTCCTTAAAAGTCTTTGACCGCCGAAACGAAAAAATACGTGTCGATTATTTTTTACAAACTATAACACCCCCTCAAAAAACACCTCTGGTGCAAAAAATGGAGACAAGTTCATGTATAAAAAGTAGTATCTCTACAAAAAGCAGATCTGATGCAAAAAAAACCCAAAAAATTTCAAATTTACACGAAACGTCCAAAAATAAAAATTTTGAAAATCTTCAACCAAACAAAGTAGTTAAATCCGATAATAATAGACAAGTTCAAAATTTCCATTATATCCATATGAATTTTGAAAAACTTCGGCCAGATAAAGTTGTTAAATCCGATAACATTAGACAAGTTCGTTTTTTCCATTATGTCTCTACGAATTACTTTGGACCAAAAGTTCACAAAAGTACCTAGTACTCTCCACTTCATATGATTTGTCAATTTCTTCCATGTACATGTGGTAATTAAAACAAAACGGAAAGAATTTTTTCTGTTTACGTGACTAGAACCGGTACTGAACTTGTCGGGCCCCGAATGCGGTAAAATGAAATTAAATTTTAAGATATTTGTTGCTTGTTCTTTCGGTTCGGGCCCGACAAGTTCAGTACCGGTTCTAATCACGTAAACAGAAAAAATTCTTTCCGTTTTGTTTTAATTACCACATGTACATGGAAGAAATTGACAAATCATATGAAGTGGAGAGTACTAGGTACTTTTGTGAACTTTTGGTCCAAAGTAATTCGTAGAGACATAATGGAAAAAACGAACTTGTCTAATGTTATCGGATTTAACAACTTTATCTGGCCGAAGTTTTTCAAAATTCATATGGATATAATGGAAATTTTGAACTTGTCTATTATTATCGGATTTAACTACTTTGTTTGGTTGAAGATTTTCAAAATTTTTATTTTTGGACGTTTCGTGTAAATTTGAAATTTTTTGGGTTTTTTTTGCATCAGATCTGCTTTTTGTAGAGATACTACTTTTTATACATGAACTTGTCTCCATTTTTTGCACCAGAGGTGTTTTTTGAGGGGGATTTGTCTCCTTTTTGCAAATTATTATTATCGACTTTATTTTTCTAGATAATAAAAAAAATGAAACAATACATAACGTGCGTCGGGAAGGTAAATTTTTCGTCTTTTGGATTTTCCGGAAAACAAAACAGATCATATTTGAATGCCTAGGGCCTAGCGAACTTTGAAGTTAACCGATTTTCAAATGTTTTCGAAATGGCTCTTTGATTTTATGTACTCCTGATACTTTTTCTAAAATTTTTGTCAAAATTGAATGAAATATAAATGAAATAAAATGATATAAAATTGGTTTGTCACTTTTGGAAGGGCGACTGTAGTCGCCTATCGTACGGCAGTGGCATTTTATGTAGAGTGACTTCAGTCGTCCGTAGTACGTGGGAGGCATTTTATGCAGAGCGACTTCAGTCGCCCGTAGTACGTCGGTGGCATCATTTTATGCAAAGCGACTTTAGTCGTCCGGAGCAACGAAAGGTGGCATCATTTTGTGCAGAGGGACTTTAGTCGTCCGCAGCAACGAAAGGTGGCATTATTTTGTGCAGAGCGACTTTAGTCGTCCGCAGCAACCAAACGTTGCATCGTTTTGTGTAGAACGTTGTTTATACTTTCTTGAGCTCTTTTTTTCATCAAATGTCACTTAAACTTACTTTAACACATTGTTGATCGGCAATTTTTCTAAAAAATTACCTCATGTCACCGGCTATTTGGTAGCAAAAGAAGCGCATCACGAATTTACTCGTGGCCGGTCGGCAACGTTTGCCCACGAGAGCACGAGTTAACTCGTGACCGGTCAACAATGTGTTAAAATGGGGAAATCTCCCCGATCGGTCGGACACCGACTTACTTCAAAATGGGAAGATCTCCCCGATTGGTCGGCTAAGTGTTAAATGTTATTTCTTCACAAATTTAATGGTATTTTTTTATATCCTACACTTTATTTTTTAGTATTTATAATCCTAACACCATTAAATTGATGGATTTTATTATATAATATTTTATTATATCTAATTTTTTTCTAATTCTTTTCTAATTTTTTCTAATTTTTTCGTTTTTCTAATACACAATTCTAATGTGCGTTTCTTTAATTCCTTGGCCTATAACCATGAGTGAGACTCGTGGTAAAAAATTTATGTCATATGTGTCATATTTGTACACTCTTAATGCTGTTAACCAATTCGCTGCCAATGACGAGTATACTCGTCTTCATCTCCTCTTCCACCACCTCCATCTCCACCACCACCTTCACCACTCCTCCGCCTCCTCCACCACCACCTTCACCACTCCTCCGCCACCTCCACCACCACCTTCACCACTCCTCCGCCTCCTCCACCACCACCACCACTCCTCCGCCTACTCCACCTCCACCACCACGCCTACTCCTCCACCACCACCTCCACCACCACGCCTACTCCTCCACCACGACGCCTCCTCCTCCACCACTCCTCCGCCTCCACCACCACCTCCACCACCAATACTCCTCCGCCTCCACCACCACCTCCACCACCAATACTCTTCCGCCTCCTCCACCAACACTTCTCCCCCTCCACCACTACCTCCTCCACCACCACCACTCCACCACCACCACTACTCCACCACCACCACCATCTCCACCACCACCTCCACCACCACCACCACCTCCACCACCACCACCACCGAAAGGTGGCATCATTTGACGCGGAGCGACTTTAGCCGTCCGCAGCAACGAAAGGTGGCATCATTTTAGGCGGAGCGACTTTAGTCGTCCGCAGCAACGAAAGGAGGCATCATTTCACGCGGAGCGACTTTAGTCGTCCGCAGCAACGAAAGGGGGCATCATTTCACGCGGAGCGACTTTAGTCGTCCGCAGCAACGAAAGGTGGCATCATTTCACGCGGAGCGACTTTAGTCGTCCGCAGCAACGAAAGGGTTAAATGTTTTCGTCTATTTTACCGCTTTTAAAGCGATCCCGCCACTTTAACCGATTTTCAAATGTTTGCAAAATGGCTCTTTGGTTTCATGTACTCCTGATACTTTTTCTCAAATTTTCGTCTATTTTACCGCTTTTATTAAAGTGATCCCGCCACTTTAACCGATTTTCAAATGTTTTCAAAATGGCTCTTTGGTTTCATGTACTCCTGATACTTTTTCTCAGATTTACGTCAAATTTACCGATTTTGAGCTGTCACTGATGCGACAGAATGCCTTTGAGTGTATGGAGTTTGAATCTATGTATATACACAACATGTTTTGGCTCTTTTTCATGTGCCCGCACCTAGTTGCTTCGAGAAAAGATACACGTTAGCGCTCGCGCCAAATTCATACATGAACTTGTCTCGAGACACTGCCGTGTCTCTTGATACTAAAATTTCATCAAAATCGGTGGGGTACACCTCAGGTATCTTCCTTGTGAGACAACGAAGCTTTTTGACAAAGTTTATTACTGGCAAAAAAAATTTTCAAGTTGTAAATGATATACCTGAACGTACAGTAAAATTGATGGAGGAATGTCATAATATTTTACCAAAAAATCCGGAACAATAATAATTTATAATTCAATCAACATCAGAATATAATAAATATTGTTCTGATACTCAAAAAAGCATAATTGTCGAAAATTTTAAAAACAATTAATTGACACTATTTTTACCAAAGGTGTCAAAAGACGCCTTTTAGAATTTTAAATTCGATTTATTTTCGAGGTTTAATATAATTTTTTTTTACATCCACAAACGGGAGGTGCTCAGTAGAGCAATTATGCGTTTGTAAAAAAATTTGTAATAATTACGAAAATCTATTTTAATTATAATTCTATATTTGTGGTTTCTTTTTCTTGATTACATATAATTAGCGCGTTAGAAATAGTATTAAATTTCGAAAAATAATGAAATCGAAAAACACTGAAAACTCGGATTACTACTCGGATTACGAAGACTTCCTCAGATCCGAAAATATAATCAGTATTTGTATTAATTTAATTGTAACTTTAGATTTCAGTATAAGAGAAATTATGATGCAATAATATCTGATTAAAAAATCAATAAAAAAGTAATTATTGTTGAGAGATATAAATCTATAAGAATCTGGTTAACAAAGATAAAATTCTATTAGGTACAATAGCCCGCACGAAAGTTGTCCCTCCTCCAGCGCCGCGAAGCGGAACATCGCGAACTAGAAGCGCTCGGCGAAAATAAGCAGGCGAATTACTTGGTGGAATGCTAGGTTCATGGTCGAGGATACGAAAATTTCAAGCACAGGTCCGGCGTATGTGTTTTTATCGGGTGGGTCGAAACCCGATTTCACCAGGGTTTTCAATCCGACCTTACCGATTTCAATAATTTTTTGATATGATGTAATACTCGAAGAAATAACGGACACGGTTATTTTTTATGTGCTGACATCCACTTTAAAGGGGTGAAAACCACCCCCCCTAAAGTTTTATCCGAAAATCGTTTTTTATCATATCTCGGCTTCTAATAAATATTTTTCAATAAAACAAAATGGAAAATATTTGTCATAAGAAGTCGAAGATATTAGGTGTGTTTATGACCCAAGGGGTTGCAACCCTTTATTTTATATTTAAAGAAGTCTAGATTTAATGCTTTTTTTCTTAATATAAACGAGCGTATGAACTGAAAAAAATAAAAAAAAGCATTTCCGTTTACTCTATCGAATATTTCAGTTGTCGTGTTTCAGACTTCTTACGCAACTGCCCCGAATACCGTAAACTACCCCTTAAAGTAATACAGCGCATATAAATTATAAAAAAAATTTTTTTCTCTAAAACTACTTATATTTAATAAGTTAGTAAAATATAATATTCCTTAATATTATATTAGAGTTACTTTTTATAACTATTATTATAGCTGCTCATTATCATCATCATCATCGTCATTATTATTATTATTATTATTATTATTATTATTACTTTTTATCGACAAAAATATAAATATTTAAATTTTATTTTAGGTATTAAAATTCACAAAATAATAATAATAATGATAATAATGAGCAGCTATAACAACTACAAAATATATTTTAATTTCTTAAAAATTGATGAACTTTTTTCAATTCATGAATTCATTATTTTGTTTGTTAACTATTTCAATCTCATCACAGTCGTTGAGTGATACATTTTTTAAGTCATCAAATTCTAAAGAATGTATAAGATTTTTACAAATCAACCAAGATCCCGATTTGTAATTTTTTTAGAAACTCGAGAAATTCGTTCAAAGGGTATAGTCGAATAAGCATGATAAACGTGTCCCTAAACCAAATTGAACTGATGTTACGTCAATCGAAAGAGCTTTTCTTGGAAATCCATTTCCACGAAGCTTTAACCAGCTACCCCTATTACTAGGGTAGTTATTAAGCGAAACATGATTTACAGTTTAAACTTAATTTCTTTTTTCTATCCCAGCAAAAATTATGAAAAAAATCTGCAAAACTGTAATTAGTATGTTATATATCATGAAATTTTTTCAGAATTTTTGGCTGATAAATTTATTTTTAAAAAATTACAAGTTTTAATATTCAGTTTTTAATTGAAATTATCAAGTGACAAACTTGATATTTTTACGGTAAAAGCTTTTTATAATGCCTACTAATTCCAAATTTTTCCAGATTTTTGGGAATGTTGCAACAAGATGATAAAAAATTAAAAATTACTTTTTTCTCATTTTACTGTGTATAGAAGTAACTATTAGTCAAGGTTGTAAATCTTGGCAATTCTCTTTGATATAAGTGAGAAACTAATTAGTAATGATGGATCGAACTATTTACTGCACAACAATATCTTCAAATGTAAAAACAAGATGAATCCGTTCAAAGTAACATATATTTCTGGTATTATGATTATACTGTAAAAAATATACATATTGCAAATTTTTTTCATAATTTTTGCTAGAATAGAAAAAAAGTAAATAAGTTTAAACTGTATATCATGTTTCGCTTAATAACTACCCTAGTAACACGTGTAGGTGGTTAAAATTTCGTGGAAATGGATTTCCTAGAAAGCTCTTTCGATTGACGTAACATAAGTTCAACTTGGTTTCGGGGCACTTTTATCATGTTTATTCGGCTATACCCTTTGACGATTTCTCATAACTTTATTAATTTTTGACAATTTATTAAAATATCAATTCATAATTTCTAAAAATTTATCAATTTTGTAACAATTTATTTTTTTTAATTGTGCAAAAATTTATTAATTCTTTCAGCATAGGTTTGTTTAACATTGAGTTCTTTTTGGAACTTATTAATTTACCGATTTATAATTTTTCGAAAATTTATTTTCTCTGAACCCATTGAATTTTTCAACAATTCATTACATTTTTTATCATTTTATAACGTATTGATTTTTAAAAAATTAATAATTTTTTGCAATTTTGAATTTAAAAAAATTAATTACGTACATTTGGTAATTTGTAGCGGGGATTCAGTTGGAGATCAGTGTTGAGTTGGTCCGCGTGCTGGACGCGGACAGGTTAAATACTGAAGGGTCCTTGGAGGTGGTCCAGGACAGGGTCGTCCGTTTCCAGCTGCGGAGCCGGCTTGAAGACGGAGTCGTCCCATGGGACAAAGAGGTCGACGAGAGGGGATTAGGCTTGCCGGTAACACTACGGGCCGCCTGGGATGAGCATTCTGCCGACCCCCTCTCCTCCACCTTGGGAGGTCGGGATATTGTTCCCGATCCCCCATCGTCCCATTCCGTTACCGTACCTCCCCCCCCCCCCCCCCGACTACCTCTACCGCGAATATCGAAGCACCATTAGCAACCACGGTAACAGTGGTGTCGACGGGAACGATTACCACCTCGACAATGGTTACCACCACTGCTACCGGATTCGCAACTTCGGGACCATCCATTAGGACACCGTTGGTCCCCACCAACCCCCTGGGGGTTGTGCCTCGTCCTTTGGCGGCGACTTCGGAGGTATACCTCCCCTCTGGACAAACCAGAGGCCCTTGGGGGGACCCCCTTGAATTTACAGGAAGCCTTCCAGGTAGTCGAGATTTATCGCGAGTAGGGTACCTAGAGCCATCACCCACACCCCCTACCGCCTCCCTATACACTCACACCACTCTACCGCCCCTTTCCTCTTCCGCTGGGGAATTCGTGCGTCTGGCGCAGAGCCCTGCGCCGACGTATGTTTTCCCCGGATCTACCCCCTTTCCGAACCCTAACCCCACGCGTCACAGGGTACGCTACCCTGCTACCGCTGTGACCGAGGCTCAAGGACTCCCGTCTGGTTAACGGGCTAATTATTATCCCCCTGAACCAGCATGGGAGAACACATTTTACGTACCGGGGCCAAATAGATCCCATACCACCCCTCCTACCGGATACCCCGTGGGGGGCCCCGGAGAGGGAGCCTCCACTTGGGGGGGGCGTTGGGGAATGAGAAGTCGGGCAGCGAACCCCGACACCAGTGAGTGGCCCGATAGTCCCTTAGGGACTACCACCCTGGTAGGCTCCGCGAAGGCATTCGGGGCCTTAAAAAAGTGGCAGGTTTCCTTCTCCGGGAAATCCGAGGAAGACCCCGAGGAGTTCCTGGCTCTGCTAGAGCAATGTGGCCGCGCGAATGGTCTCACGCCCATGGATGTCGTCCGGTCGGTTCCGGGTGTCCTCCAAAAGAGGGCCCGGATCTGGTACACGGGCGAGAGCCATGGGTGGTCCTCCTGGGAGGATTTCACCGCTGCGTTTCGTCGGCAATTTACCAAAGCTGACTTTCAGCGCCGTCTACGGCAAGACATTAACCGACGAACGCAGGGTGAAGGAGAAACTATCGCAGAGTTCGTTACCGTCATGCGTTGGGCTTTTAATAGATTGAGCCCGCGCATGTCCCTTACCGAGCAGTTGGACACCATCTGCTATAATATGAATCCCGAATATTACCGAGATATTCGACGAGATGAGATCTCTTCGTACGAAGAGCTCATCGAGAAGGCAAAGGTCGTGGAAGGCCTTTTGGAAAGGAAACGGGCCTTCCGGCCCCCTCCCCCGGCAGAGAGCTGGGTGTTGCCAACCATGGCGTATACCCCTCTTCCAAAAAGAAGGGGGTGGGTCACGATGCAGCAGCTCCTCTGCTGGGCGAGCGGACCGGAGGTACCCGTTCCCGTACCGTGACGTCCCGGAAGAATTCCAAATCCCTACCGTTGGAACGTAACGTGTCTCCAAGTGGGGGGGACCATTCCCCCTCAGCAGAGGGGGACACCTCCTGCCCTGCGAGGGACGTTCCGGACTTTCGGGCTAGAACTACCTCTACCGCCCCCACTACCGTCCCTGCGAAGGCCAAGAAGACCCAACCGGGTACTAAGCCCTCTGCCGCTTCGCCCTTGCTCTCGCCTGGGGAAATAGCCCTGGCGCGGGCAGAGGGGAAGAAGTCCAGCCCTTCGGGTTCGGAAAATCCGGACCAGAAGTGCTGGAATTGTCTTAAGTCGGGGCACCGCTATTCCGCCTGCTCTCTTCCGAGGGGACAGTTCTGTTACGGTTGTGGAGAGCCCGGGGTCTTCGTAACTAACTGTTCTCGATGCAACCGGCGGAAGGGAAACGGCCGAGGAGGACAGCATTAAGGGCCCGCGCTTCCCCCTCCGTGGCAGAAAGGACCCCGCAAATTACCGTCTCTAGGACCCAACCCCCCGAAAGGGATCCTACCGTTTTACCGCCCACTCCCGAAATCACCCCTACCGTTTCCGACCCTCTCGTTGCCGCAGACGCGGATTCCCAATTTTTTCTGACTATCGTTATCGGCGGTAAGATGATTCCGGCCCTCCTGGATTCGGGGCCCACTCGCTCCTACTTGGGGTCGAGGGCCGTTGAGTCCGTAAAGGACCGGATCCAGCCTTTTAGCTCCACCCTAGCGGTGGCTGATAACTCCCGGGTCAGTGTGACGGGACTGATTTCTCTTAATATTCCCGTTGACGGGGTTAGTAAGACCATCGAATTTAGAGTGGTACCCACCTTGGGATACGATTGTATCCTGGGGATGGATTTTTTTCAAACGTTCGGAGTCGTTTTGGACTTCGGAGCTTCCACCTGGACCACTCCAGTGGGAGTCGTCCATCAGTTCCGTCCCACTACCCTACCGCCTACCGAATCTCCGTGTGCCGGGATTAGCGAATTGACCCCCGAAGAGGAGGCACGACTCCAAGCTTACTTGGACCAAAATGTCCCTCCTCCTCGGGAAGCGTTAGGAGTAACCACCCTGGCGGAGCATCATATCGATGTAGGGGGACACGCCCCGATTAGACAGAGGGTACGAAGGACCTCTCCATGAGTCCTTCAAGCCGCTCAAGAAGAGGTAGACAAAATGCTCCGCGAGGGAATTATTGAGCCTTCCCAGAGTCCATGGTCGAGTTGCCCCGTCCTCATTCCCAAGCCGAATGGGACCTACCGCTTTTGCATCGACTACAGGGAGGTCAATAAGGTTACTAAGAAAAATACCTACCCCTTACCGAATATCGATGCAATCCTCGATAAACTCCGTACCGCGAAATATATAACTACCTTGGATCTAAGCCAGGCTTATTTCCAAATACCGTTGTCCCGAGAAAGCCGCGAGATTACCGCTTTTGCCGTCCCGGGTCGGGGACTTTTCCAATTTACCCGCATGCCTTACGGTTTAACGAACGCGCCAGCTACGTTCCAGTTATTAATGGACAAGCTGATTACCCCAGATCTCGAACCTTTTGTCTTTGCATATCTCGATGATATTATCATCGCTACCGCTACCTTTGACGAGCATTTGTACTGGCTCGACTTAGTGTTAGAGAGGCTCCAGCTGGCGAATTTAGAAATAAATCGCGAGAAGAGCCGATTCGGGTGCCAAGAGGTTCGGTATCTGGGGTATCTCCTTAACCGTGAGGGGTTAAAGGCCGACCCGGAACGGATCCAGCCCATCCTGGAATACCCGCCCCCCACAAATCTGAAACAATTGCGACGGTTTTTGGGAATGGTCGGGTGGTACGCCAGATTCCTGCAGGATCTCTCCACTCTCAAACTTCCGTTAGTTAAACTGCTACATAAAGATGTAGAATGGGAGTGGGGAGAGCCTCAGGAAGAAAGTTTTAGGGCACTCAAGAAGGCCCTTACCGAAACTCCCGTATTAGCTGGTCCGGATTTCTCCCTAGCGTTTACCGTACAGACTGATGCGAGTGACTTTGCGATCGGGGCCGTCTTGACTCAAAATCAGGAAGATGGAGAACATCCCATAGTTTTTATCAGTCGAGTCTTGACGTCCGCCGAGCGCAAGTACACTACTACCGAGAAGGAATGCTTGGCGGTGATCTGGGCAGTTAAGAAGTTACGCCCCTACCTCGAGGGTTATCCTTTTACCGTGATCACCGACCATAGCAGCCTTCGCTGGCTTCATAATTTGAAGGACCCTACCGGGAGGCTAGCTCGTTGGGCCTTGCAATTGCAAGCTATGCCCGTCGAAATCGTGCACCGGAAGGGCCGTTTAAATTATGTTCCCGACGCGTTATCCCGTATGTTCGAGGGTTGTATCGATGTTGCCGCCATGGTCCATGACACTACCGATCCCTGGTACGAGAAGAGGTTCCAGGACGTCCAAAGGACACCCTTTAAATTTCCGGACTGGAGAATAACCGAAAGTCAGTTATTTTATAACCGTCCGGACCCTCTTCTCGACCCTATCTTTCCGGATCTGGACCAATGGAAGTTGGTTTTACCGAAATCCCTAAGGGAACGGGCACTCTTCGAGAGTCATAACACCCCCCAGGCCGGTCATATGGGGGTAGAAAAAACGTACCAGAGATTGGCACGCGATTTCTACTGGCCCGGAATTTACAGAGATACTGCGAAGTATGTGCAGTCATGTTTAACGTGTCAGCAAGTGAAGGTACCGCAGCATAAACCTTACGGCCTGATGGGTGAAAGGTTCCTCGAGAGTCCCTGGAAGGTAGTCGCCACCGATGTAATGGGTCCCTTGCCACCCAGTAAAGGACAATACCGGTATATCGTAGTCTTTCAGGACTACTTTACTAAATATATCGAGTGTATCCCCTTGCGAAAAGCAAGGGGGAAACAATTAGTAAAGCTTTTGAAAAGCTAGTTATTCACAGGTGGGGGCAGCCTTCCTACCTTCTTACCGACAATGGTACCGAATTTTGTAATAAATTCGTAGAAAATATTTGTAAAACCTACCGTATTAAACACACTACCGTACCGCCCTATCACCCCCAAGCAAACCCGGTGGAGAGAGTTAATCGGGTTATAAAAACAATGATCATGGCCTTTTTGAAAGGCGATCATCGAGACTGGGATGTCCACCTTCACGAGTTCACTTTCGCATACAATACCGCCACGCATTCCTCCACTGGAGTTTCGCCAGCATTTATGAACTTTGGTCGACATCCCCCTCTCGCTAATCGATTGCTGGATCAATTGGATCCCCCAACCCGATTGACTCCCTCTGATCCGGAGGTCTGGAAGGACCGATTGAAGAGATTATCGGCACTTCGTGACCTTGTGAGAAGTCATCTGGATAAAGCTTCGGCAAAACAGGCCGAATATTATAATCGGCATCACAAGGAATTCTCGTTAACTATCGGTATGAAAGTAATGCGTAAAATGCATTATTTATCTTCCGGAGCCGAATACTTCGCTGCGAAGTTGGCTTCTAGGTACCTTGGGCCGTATACGGTGGTAGAAATTTTATCACCTACCGTGGTTAATTTAGAGGATCCGGATGGTCATAAGATCAACCGAATCCATGTGTCTGATTTGAAACCGTTTTACTTGCCGGATTCGGAAACTTCCAGACCTACCCCTGATACCCCTTTCCGTGAAATCTCATTATTGGGCGAAAGTCCCGATAAAACACCCCCTACCGAACCCCCAATCACCAAACGACCCAGAGGTCGCCCCAAAAGGAATATACCACCCCCTCCCATACCGGATGAACCCCTACCGGACCCGAAACGACATCGGGGTCGCCCCCGTAAAACCACCGAACAAGAACCCATACCGCCTCCATCTCCCAGACGCTTAAGGTCTAGGAGAGCCCCCTAATGGAAATGTAACCCCTAACACCCCCTACCGTTAACGAATGCAAACACCCTACCGTACAATTCATTAGTGATAACTTCTTTTTGTTATTTTCGATTACTTTTCATAATAAATAGAACATGGAGGGCACCTCCGTTTCCTCTTTCATAAGGATGCTGTCTTGTTCATTACACCCACTTCCAAAAACCCACTTCTAATAAAATCATGTTTCCGTGACGCTGCATGACAAATTGGGGTTGGTTGCGGACTGAAGGGTCGCGAGTACGCTCCCTTTTAAGTGGGGGGGGGGGAGTTTGTAACGTGGCCATTTGGCCACATTAACAATACGCGTTGCCATGAACATACACAGTGTCCAGAGATCTCCCCGAAAGGGCTAGGACAAAAATATTAATAATATTTTTAGAATGTTATAGAGTAGGACGGAGGAAGCACGATGCCCAATCCCCATTTCCCTTACCTCGCGCATTCCTACCGCCTACCTATCACCGTGACGCTCCGGGAGAAGAGGACCTCAACACTACCGGAACTGGACAAGTCGCCATCCCCCGCCAATCACAGGACGCAATTCCGCCAGCCAGAAGCCATCGATCAGGATCCACCACCCAGGGCGGCAGCACCATCCACAACGGGAATTGCCGAAGGGCCCTGGGTGGGGGAATCGAGGACCGCCGCCGGCGAAGAAGCCAGAGATCTCTGGACTTTCGTACAGACTACATATCGGCGAATCGCGAGAGTTTTAGAGTGCCTTGCTTCCCTTCATCTTGACGGGCATTTGGAGCGTTTTTCGGCTGTGCCAACGGGACCCTAGGAGGACCACTTTCCCTAGGACGACCCCTTATGGCCGCCGAATCGGCCAGAAAAAGACCTCTTCGTTGACCGAGGATTCAGTTTCGACCAGGTTGGTCCGCCACCATCGTTGTCCGGGCGTCACGGACGTTTCTTATGCTCCCTTACCTTATCCTACCGCCTTGGTTTTTTTCTTTATTTCCCATAAACGGAACAGTAGCTTTCCCTCTACCACCTGTGAACTCCCGTGCTTTCCTACCGTAGTTTTTTTTTGGTGTCTTCGTGTACGTCCTAGGACCTTTTGGCCTTGGACCGCCGCCTTCTTCGGCGTATCTTTTTTTTTTCATTTTTTTTTGCGCCTACCGAGGCGACATCTATTTTTGTTGAAGAGTTTTTTTTTCTCTTGTTTGTTTGTTCGTTCTTTTTAATTTAATAAATTAAATTAAAACTGATTTCGCGTGAGCCTCCGTTTTAGCCCTTTTTCTCTCCCTCTTGTTTTTCCCCAGGGCACGGAGGCAGAACCCCCTTCTGGGACTCTTGCTCCCGGCACCTAGCCCTGCCCCCTCGTCTGGCTTTGCGGGCTGATCGGTTCCCCCATTGCCGAGGGCCACCCCCTCGGCTGGCGCCCACCTTCCGATTTCGCACTCCTGGACTCCCCTTAAGGGACCCCAGGAAGGGAAACCGATCAGGCCGAAAGAGAGGACGAGCGAGGAGTTTGGGGAGGAAAGTCCGTCACAGTATACGCATAAACTCACAAAATTCGGTATGAATTATGAGTTATAAAAAGCGTTATTTCCTTTAAATTTGTCGATGTATGTATTTGCATATGTAAACATTAATCGACCAACTAAGAAAAGCTGCACATGCAAAAGTGAAGTCTTCTTTTTTTCATGACAGTAGGAGGATTTGAAAAAAGAGGCTTTCTACATTGTATATTTTTTGCCTGTCTCTTTCGCATTATCACCATTCTTTGTCGCAAAGATGGAAACTCCATCGTGACTTCTCCCCTTTTCTCATAAAGCAACTATCTCACTAGACTCTATCTTGCTCTCTCATATAGGAATGGAACCAACGCCATGTCTTGAAAGAAGTAAGCGAACCACTTTGGGTATCCAACAGCCTTAATCAATAAATTTATAACGAAGCACGATTTAAAATACTTGGTAGTCCGCGCAAGTCCCGCCAGAGAGCGCAGTAAGGTTCGTGGTTCGAATCTTAATCGTGGAACGAATCCTTTTTTCGTTAATTATTTTAAATGCATATATTATAACAAAATCGCTCGAAGCTAGGCGAAACAATAATAGATTGGTATGATAGATATATTATATTATTTCTAATCTGTTAGCTATTGTAGCGTGGCTTTTCGCACGCTACGTTACGAGTATTTATATTTTTCTGAACATACCCGTCCAGAGGAGACGTCAAGTTGGTTGGATTGGTATGTATTTTGGATACGAATTATGTAAAGGGCTATATCCCTTACGTTAAGACTAGATTAAGTTCTGTAATATAAGATAGCAATAAGTGGCGCATAGGGGAAGCCGAGGAATACAATTTGTCAGTTTTATAGATCGGAGTCTAACGGACCAATAATAGGCATTAGGGCACTCACCATTGGAAACCGTAGTAACGATCTTCGTGGGACATCTGTCGGACTCTCAGAAAGCAAGGATGATCGACAACTAGGTAGTTACCGATTCCTAATTAGTGGCAGCACCTTCCTACTACCATCAAAGGAGTGCATAATCGCGCAAGCGCAGCCACGCCCCGAGGATGAAGATGATGAAGAAGATCACTTCTCACCTGGACGGCTTCTAGAGAGAACGCTTTTTCAAAACTCTCTGGTGCATTCGAGAGACGATTTTTCTTGTTGGAACAACCAGTCGGCCACCACTTGCCATTTTAGAATTTCAAAGGTTTGGTGAGTGCCCAAGGGCCTTTTGTATTTTGGAGCGAGCTTTTTCGAACCTTCGCTTATACTTTAACGATTTAAATCGGTCGGTTGGAAACAGTTAAGCTTCCACGCGACCGTTATGACAGCTATTTTGGTTTGCTTACAGTATGGGTGGCATCTGAAATCGGTTTTGGGCTTCACCCAATAGTTCGGCTTCCCCCTTTCTTTTTGCATTTAATATTAGGATATCTTTCTGAATGATTATTCTCTTTTGTATTTGTTTCGTTCGGAATGGTCCTTATAGGGTTTCTTTTCGGTTTCGCCACTTAGTTTTCAGTCGGGTCCACTTGGGACCACGTGGCGAAACAGGACCATCCGCTACAAGGGATTTTCCTAAAAATTATTATTGTTATTATTAATATTCGTTTTGTATATATTAAATTCTTTATAGTCTAAAATTCGAGTTCCTTCATTTGGGGGGATTTTCTTGTAGGCCAAACCCCTTTCTTTTCAGGTTAGGTCGGCAGTTGGCGGAGTCATGGCGATACTTTCACGTCCTGAAGGTAAGAGTAAGTCGGTTTTAGGTTTTGGAACTTTTGGTTTCTTCAGATAGTTCTTTGGGACTCTTACTAAACAGTCCCTGGCGCCCTTCTGGCTTTTGGTACCTTCGGCAAGAATATCAGTTTGTGCCGGGAAGCCGATCCCGAGGTTCGCCGGTTACATTATATATTTATTTGAATAATAACGTTTAAGATATAATTATGTATTTTTAAGTAATATATTATTCTCAATTAGTGCCTGTCGTGGCTTTAAACTATATTGTAATAATACAATAGCTTACAATGTTTTATGGAAAAAAAAATAAATAAAGATCATGGGTAGGATTCGAACCGCCGACCTTTCGGCCACTGAAAAAAGCGAAACATAACGCATTACAATATGGAGTTAGTAATCTTTCCAAAATCCGTGGCGTTTGATAATTCGGTTAAATCGATTCGGAATCGCAACCATTAAACGCTTCGAATAGTTTTGGTTTTGCCGAAGCTGCTCGCAAACTCTTTGAGCATGAGCGATTCTCGCTGCTCTCGTCCTCTCCATTTCAGGTGCCCATCTGCGAGTCACCTCAGTCCAAACATTTTCAATGATGTTTAAATAGGGTGATTTCGCAGGCTATTGCACCAACTCAATTTCCGTATGTCTTGCGAACAAATCTCGTTCAAGACGTGAGGTGTAGATTGCGGAATTGTCCTGAACGAGCCTAATAATCGGCATGATATCCGCAGGATACACCGCGTGTACTGAAGGAAGCATAAATCCTCCAATATGCGGATGTATTCTGCGGCGCCCACACGTGGAGAAAATTCCACTAGCTTCCCAAGGACTTCTCCACTAATCCATCCCCACATCCCACATGTGATCCATCAGCTTCGATCCGAGGGAACGACAACCTCTGGGTTCAAACGTTGTCCGAGTTTTCGTCAAACGTGAAGACGCCGATCGGTGTCCGACTGGAAGACTTTCTCGCCTCTCCAGATCGTAACCTCCCAGGTTTCACGGGACGTTGGCAAGTGTTCGAGCGCAAACGCAACACGAACCTCCCGCTGTTGTGGGTACAGTGCGTATTTACGGGCTGGACGATAGCAATGACGATTGCTTTCCCGCAATCTCCGTCTCGGGGTTCTCCTGGATCCTGGAAATCCGACTGATGCGGATACTTGCCCGACGGCCGCGAACGGGTCCTGCGACGCCCGTTCGCCGACGTCAATGGGCTCACGGACGCTAATTGGTCCGTGGCCTTACAGCCCGTAAGTTGGGGTGGGAGAGCGAACCCCAGTTGGGGCCTATGCAGTCGAACTGCAGTCGGATAAGCACCAATTGCCACAGTCGATCGCCTCCCACTCCAATCTACTCGCCGAACGGTGCCCAAAATCGTGGCGTGGTGACTACCCTAATCCTATCACTATTTATGCAAACAATTAGTCCCTGCCTAGCTCAGTCTCAAGGAACTTTCGTGGGTTCTCCGGGTGATCTAGAATAAATAGTGAAGTATTGCGTAAGACAAAAAAAACGAATCAACAATATATTTGCATATAAGATATAAATATACTATGATTATTGAGTGCAACGCATCGTCTCAACGTTCAAACCCGAAACGCCAATCATCTATACGCAACATCACCACGCGAGTCAATCATTCTTCTCACATTCCATATACTATATCATACAAATATGAATTCTATTCCCTCGCGATCATATGGGATAATCCCCTTAACCGGGCGACGCAACTATGGACATTTAATATTCCGCAAATCCAAAATATACACAACGCGATTCGTACGCTCGAGAGTTCTCGTGTACTTATCAGTTTGCAGTCGAGTCGGTGGCTTCCCTTTCCCTGCTGCGGCTGGGTCTCGGCTACGATGGCTCCCGAGCAGCTGGCTCGCTGTCGCTGGTCGTTCGGTAGACTGGGTGACGTCACACGTCACAGCCCAGCTGACCCTCGATGAGCTGGGCTCTTGCCCCTCTCCTTGACTCTATGCCGCTAGCTGGTTGCTGAGCGGAGCGGATGCACCTTGCACCCGTTCCGTGATGGTCCCTCGAGGAGCTGGGGCTCCTGCCCCTCTCCCTGACTCGATGCCGCTACTTGGTCGCTGAGTGGAGCGGATGCACCCTGCACCCGTTCCGAGATGGTCCCTCGATGACTCCTCGAATGCAACTGCCCACTGACCGGGATGGAGGTCACGGTGGTGGGCAGGCTGGGTTTCCTCCAGGAAACCGGGAGGATTGTCGGTGGAGTGGACCTCTGGCTTCCCCTCCGTTGACACGGGGATCCCTCGACTCCGATAAGGTGTGTAGGCACTTTTCCCCACAGTGGGAGTGATTCCTGCGGGAATCCACTTCCGGTCACAACCACACACTCTCAAGTCCGGAAATGTCCTGCGGTTGCTACCGTCCCTTTTCGGAGTCCGGTCCAGTGGACCGCTCTAACTGGGACCCCGAATTCGGTTCCCTTCTCCTCCTCGCGGCTTAACAATCCTCGGCACTTGCAGTGTCTCACAAAATACTAATGCACTTGGTGGAGACGCTCTCCACCCTAAGCGAATCTCACTCGTGGAGATACAATACACGGGGCCCGAGAAGAGAGTATCACTTGGGGATCTCACCTGAGATCACCCTTGGGAACGCGAGTAAGTCTTCAGCGCGCGATCTTGAAATCCTGAGCCTTTACAACGGTCTCACGGACAGCGCGACGGTACGAACAGAAAGAGCTGCGGGATCCCTACTTAAATCCTTTTGGCACGCGCGCGAACATTCTCGATGTTCGCGCGTTTTTCCGCTGTCGTGCCGTGTGAACTCTCTTGTCCAGGGATTAGACGTAGAACGTTCTATTCAATTCTATTGCGTGCTATCCCTGGGGAAATGCAGTTACAGCCTTGTCATCGCGACCACCTTCCTAATTCCGCAAGGGCTACATTTTGAGCCTACTTCCGCTTTTGTGGCGGAATTAGGAAGGTGCATACTGCGTTTCCCGCGGTTTTGCTAAATCACCCCCACCTGTCAATCACGGTTCGCGACGGCGTTTCGCTCCGCTTGGCTCTCCCTCGATTCCCCTCGGCCCCCTACTATTCAAGGACACGGCTATTATGATCATCGCCGGTGTCTTTATAATCGTAGCCTAGGGCTACGATATTCTATTATTTCGGCATCGGATGATTTTCCGGGGCGAGGTAACTTTCTCGAAAGTTGCCTCGTCACAGTCCGTATCGATATCATCGATAAGGCGACGATCCTGCTCGTCGGTTGTAATTCGCAGCCGCCGGTTCCGGGAGCGGTGGTCGTGAAGGGCACAATCTCCATCTTTGCGAAAAGCGCGGATGCACTGGTTAACAGTTTTCCCACTGCAACCGATTTCTCTCGCCATTTCGTCAACAGAGTGTCCACTTTGGAACAACCTCACGATTCATCCACGTTTTTCGATATACGGATTAGGTGCCATTGCAATCGCAAAGCATGGAAACTTCGCGGTAAATGACAAAGGTGAGAATCGTCAAAAAACAAAAAACTATCAGCTCACATTATGTTTAAAAACAATCAAAACTGACTGTTTTTTGTCTATCTATATGACTATCGAGAAATCAAGAGTGTATAACATTGAATAGTTGAACGCACTAAGCAGCAGGATTGTAATCAAAAGATCCACGGTTTAACTGCCAACCGTGGATATTATTTATTCATTAAAAGTCGGAAATTTATATATTATTACTAAATCGCTTAAAGCCGTGCTAGTCTGTAATTGTTTGGAATAATATAGTAATTAAAAATAGTTAATTACAATTAATACTTTATAATTTCAATTAACCCTTGTAGCGGGACTACTGTTGAGTGTAGCCGCGAAAAATTTTAAGAAAAAGGTAACCAAATTCTATCAGCAGACCCGGCAACAAACTTCCACGCTCAGAAGAATGAGAAAGTTACAAAAAAAAAAAACAAAGAATCTAATTCCAAAAAAAAGGAAGGTTGGGCGCCAGTCCGTTTCCGGACACGGAATTCTTCTGAGGGGGCCCAAATTAACTCACGAAGGGCAATGAGGCCCCTCAGAGGGAATCCGTTGTTTGGACTAAATAAAAAGGAAGGTCCAAACGACTTCGTACTATGTTTTCTGATTTTATTTAACATAAATTCGCGGGAGTTAATTTCCAAATACAATGAACTGAATTTTATAATATCACTAATATCACACGCACGAAATATAAGAAAAAGAAAAAAATTGAGAACAATAGTAAAGTTTAAGTTATACTACAGTAAATACACGTAATTACAAAGGCGTGATAATTGAATACACTAGATTTTTATCATTCCCGAATCGATTATCGTGATCAAACAAACGTATCTTTTCCAAAATCATAATTCTAATCGATTGAACCAAAAACACTCGGAATTACAAAAGAAAAACAATTTAACAATTGCTAGCCGAAAATTATATTTTAGCGGATGGTTCGGGAAAGGTAGTTTCCAAAGGAACCAAGATAGACGGGAATTTTTCAGTAGGAAAAATGATTTTGAGTCCGTAACGGACCTCCAAGATTTTTCTGGATTGAAAATACGAAAGTTATTAGGATGTTACCTGGGGAGACTTGCCAATAAATCTAATACGTGAGAACACTACACTCACCGCAAGGAACGTCCTTCCAAAAAGAAATTGAGAAAGCTTCGGCTTTCCAACGGAAGAATTTCCAAAATTTTTGCTCAGGATCCAAGAATTTCCACACTGTTGACTCGACGAGCGCTCAAGAATCTCTCCCTGAATTTCGGATGTCTCCTCTTCACGTGCCATGATAGCGCCATCCTTGAATTATTGCGGATTCCAGAATTACGATGCTCAGGGGATAATTAGGATATTATCTCCCCTCTTATTATCTCTCTAATTTGGATCTATCTAATTATAACCTCTCTAATTAGGATATTATCTCTCGGTGTCTCGTAGATACGTTTTATTTTCTTCTCCTTGATTTTCACGAATCCTCCAAGTGTTTTGATTCATCAAGAAATCCGATTCGGATCGTCAATTTCGTGGGATTCGGATATAATTCCCAAACGCTTAATTAATAATTTATATCAATAATCTAAAATCTAACTTAATATAAAAATTATTATAAGGATTTTCCTTACCGTCGGACTTATAATTTTAAACTGATTATTTTAGCCTTGTTTTTCTCTTCTAAATTCTATTTTTTTCAGTAACAAAGTTATTCGTCGCACTTTTCTTTTCACACTGAATATAGAAATAAATATAATTGCACACGCTTCTGACTATAAATGCCGCTTGTTCGACAGTCCAACGACGAATGGGAAGAGTGTGCCGTCCGGTTTGCCTATTATCAGGTAAAGACCACGAAAATCGGCATATAGATGGCAGAACCGTTACAGTACTTTGGTACAGGAGTCTTCCTTCCTTCTATGTTGCTCGTAAGGTTGCAGGCGAGATCGTCTTCGTCTTCTTTTTGTCTCCTCTTTGTGCGGGTCTCCGTATGAGTCCCTTGGCAAGGGGACGTAAAGGAAAGGGAATAGATACGGGAATGTCGATTGGAAATTTGACAATTTAGATTTACAAATCAAGAAAGAAACATAATTCCAAAATATAATAATAATAATGTTGATACTTCCTTGTGTTTTCGGCGAGATTCCTGAGCGTTTGCACGACTTTAAATCTCAACCCGATATTATTTTAATGCAGTAATATTAGCTGAAAACAAAGAATTCTTCAAGAAACGTTAGAGTTACCGTAAATTATAAAAAGATATTAATTCTAGTAACGGGAGAAAATCTCCACGTTACAACCTTTAAGGCCCAAATGGGCTCTTTTCTTCCATGATTTTCAGCGTTGGTATTGGAAAATAATGTCAATTACTTAAAAATTATATTTTCTTGGTTAATTTTGTTATTTTGGCACAGAAAAACCTCCACAGAACTTATCGAAAGCACAAATCTCGCGGCGAAAATTCTTAAGCTGTCAGTCGGTATGATAGGCTCAAAAGGACGGTTTTAAATAAATTTTTTTGATAACTTTATTAGACGATTGAGACGATGGAATAGAGTATAAACCCTGAATTTTTTTCTTTTCAGTATTAAATTATGCATCAACGAGTGACACATATTCATAAAAATATGGAAATTCAATATGGCGTGCTACAACGTTGGTTTGATTCATAAAAATTCGAATTTCTTTCAATACTGTTATTCTGAACGTGTTAGTGTATAAGTAAGTAATACAATGCATTGAATTACTTATATAAATATGGCCTGCCATGTTGAATTTTCATATTTTTATGAATATATGTTATTCGTTGATACATAATTTACATTTTTCATCGTTTCAATCGTATAATTAGGATATCAAAATATGTTTATCTTTTAACCGCCATTTTGGGTCCATCAGTTAAAATTTTGGAAAAATAAACGGTACGGCCTGAAAGCTTAAGCATTTTTTAACGCGATATTTATGCTTTCCGGAGGTTCTGTGAAGGTCTTTCCGATTCAGAAAAATGAACCCTAAAGAAACACCTGTGGTGCAACAAAAGTGAGACAAGTTCATGTATGAAAAGAAATACAGTTGTGAAATCCGATAGCATTAGACAAGTTCGTTTTTTCCATTATGTTAATATGAAGTAATTACATTGGACCAAAAGTTCACAAAAGTACCTAGTACTCTCCATTCCATATGATTTATCAATTTCTTCCATAGCCTCTATAGCTTGTCCATGTGGCAATATCTGTGGTAATTAAAACAAAATTGAAAGAATTTTTTCTGTTTACGTGATTAGAACCGGTACTAAACTTGTCGGGACCCGAACACAAACGATAAGCAATAAATATCTTACAATTTAATTTAATTTTATCGCATTATGAATTAGTAAAACTCAGATTATATAATAATAATATGAATAATTATACATCATACTCAAACATCTGAATTGTTCGGGGCCTGACAAGTTTAGTATCGGTTCTAATCACGTAAGCAAAAAAAATACTTCCCATTGTTATCTAACCAACTAAGGCTCAATAAATCAATGACGAACTGGGGCTTTCTCTATAATGATTATGCGGTGTTATTCTAACCGTCTAAAGTATAAACTGGAATACACTGCATATAGAGGGGGGGCCATTTTAATTGACCCACTAAAATATCTTCCAAATTAACTGGTAGAAAAAAATTGTTCCTACAAAAGTTGTTAGTGACAAAGGGGTCAAATTTCTATTGTTAGATTTGACCTTGAGGTAAGTTTTCAAGGTTATTCGAATTTCAGGGCGATTTTTTAAAATGAGAACCCCTATTTTTGACACCGGATCCTAAAAGAGCGGGAAATTCTACGTATAGAATGATTTTTTTTACTTTTTTAGAGTTACCTACAGAAGGTCAAATCAAGGTAAAATATTGAGATTTTGTTCATAAATCTTTTTTTTCAATTTTGAAAGAGTGGGGTCAATTTTGAAGGTTATTTAATGGTCAAAGTAATTTTTTAAATGAAAAATCTCACTTTTATCCTAAATCTTACTTTTAGCGTTACCCAGAAACAACGACATGGACGTAGTAAGTTCTGTTTCCTTTGGGATGTTTGTTTAACGTGAGTCCCCTTGCTTCTCACTGAGGTGCTTGATCAACGTGAGTCCCTTGCTTCTCACTACTACTTTTATTTAAAATTACCCACGAAGTATTTCTTCGAAATTGCCTCCATTGGCTTCAAGGCACAAGTGAAGTCTTCTCTCGAAACTGTCAACAATTCTTAGTAAAGGTTTTCTAGGGATATCCGCGCAATTTCTGCGATTTCATCAAAATTGATAGAACCTTACGGTATGCTGTGAAATTGTAAATGGTCATTTAATTGGTCTTTACTTTTTTAACCCTTTGCGGACAGAGCCGCTCGATAGGCGAGCGTCGCTGTGGACGACAGGTATTGGAGCGCGCGTGAGAGTTGGGCGGATATATCCGACACTCGTCCTCAACGGTAAAAAGGCTGGGGCGGATATATCCGACACTCGTCCGCAAAGGGTTAATGGAAACGTTGATAGACATAACTACTTACACTTGCTGAGAAATGAGTTACCAGGTTTATTAGAAAATGTTGAAATGTCAACACGAGTAAGAATGTGGTTTCAACAAGATGTTGCTGTGCCGCATTATGCACGCCTTGTATGTCCCTTTTTAAATAACCATTATAATGGCAAGTGGATTGGACGAGGAGGTCCAGTTGCATGGCCTCCTTGCTCACCTGACCTTACGTCACTTGATTTTTGTCCATGGGGTACTTAAAGAACATCGTCTTTGTTGAATAGTCTACAACTAGAGAAGATATGATGAAAAGAATTCACAGAGCTTGGGCGGATATCCCTAGAGAAACTTTACTAAGAACTGTTGACAGTTTCGAGAGAAGACTTCACTTGTGCCTTGAAGCCAATGAAGGCAATTTCGAACGAATACTCAGTGGGTAATTTTTAATGAAAGTAGTAGTGAGAGGCAAGGGGACCCATGTTAATCAAGCACCTCAGTGAGAGGTAACGGACTCGCGTTATTCAAGCACCCCAGTGAGAGGCAAGGGGACTCGCGTTAATCGAGCACCCCAGTGAGAGGCAAGGGGACTCACATTAAGCAAGCACCCCAAAGGAAACAGAACTTACTATGTCCACGTCATTGTTTCTGGGTAACGTTAAAAGTAAGATTTCGGATAAAAGTGAGATTTTTTATTTAAAAAATTACTTTGACCATTAAATAACCTTCAAAATTGACCTCACTGTTTCAAAATTAAAAAAAAATTTATGAACAAATTCTCAATATTTCACCTTGTTTTGACCTTCTGTAGATCATTCTAAAAAATAAAGAAAAATCATTTTGGACGTAGAATTTCCCGCTCTTTCAGGATTCGGTGTCAAAAATAGGGGTTCCCATTTTAAAAAAATCACCCTGAAGTTCAAATAACCTTGAAAATTGACCTCAAGGTCAAACTAACAGAATAGAAATTTGTCCCCCTTTGTCACTAACAACTTTTGTAGGAACAATTTTTTTTACCGGTTATATTGGAAGATATTTCAGTGGGTTAATTAAAATGGCCCACCCTGTATAACTTTCAAGATAAAAAGTTACATAGCATCGCCTTGAACCATATCCCAATTGAAAAGAATTTACCCGTGTCTGGAAGAATGTACTCTAATGCTGAGAAAAACTACTCAAACCATTTGCGCGTAGATACGATTAAATGCAGTAAGGAGGTCTGGGTAGAATTGACAATATCACTTGCTAGCCCTGCACACACTTTTCCTTTAAGACACGGATTCAATCGGGACTCCACGATTATAATTTTATACACTTAAATGATATGAGAATTGAGTTTTTTAATACCGCTACTGGAACGAACGAGCCATAAATTAGTACGGTAATTGTGAAGAAATATCTGCCGCTCTTTTCCAGGAAAAATGGCCAAAGACCAAGGTAATACAGAATTAATCGGTTGTATTTGAAATGTCCAGTGTAGAAGATATCCATTTTGACTAATGTGTATGAGCTACTAGAGGTGTAATATCAAATAACAGGAGCAGTGTTTAACACTAAATTGCCCAAAGAAGTATATACCTATATCGCCTTAACGTAAAAAGCAGTAAAAATGACTTCTTTGGGCAATCTAGTGTTAATGTTTGCATACGCAGTAGCTGAGAAAAGAACACGTGTGTATAATATCTACCCATTTTCTGCAAACACTGCATTTGAAATAACAGAAATAAAAGATACTAACGTTGATTATAATATATAAAGTATTAAAGGTGTAATATCAAATGATAGGAGGGGACCTGAGAAAGGAGCACGTGTGTGTAGTATCGATTCAGCTTAAATAAGCACATGCAAATTACTTGTAAGAGTTGTATAAAAGCAAAGAAAGTAGAAGAAAGAGGTGAAAAAAGATACAGACAAGTTTCTAATAGAAAAATTGATGTCACGATTAAGGCCAATCATAAATAAATATCGTTATCAAGAGACACGGAAGTATCTCGAGACAAGTTCAATATGTGAATTTGGCGAGAGCACTACCGTGTATCGATGCCTGAAATAAGGTCTGCACACACACACAACAAACCGTCGAAGGATTCCGGGTATATGGAACTGAACAATACATGCATAAGCGATTTGTCGCTTCATTCATGGTTTTTCGTAACAATTTGTATCGTTTCTGGAACTAGAAGGATAGAAAGAGATAAAGAATACATATGATGAAGGTATAAAAGAGAATATGAGAGACCAGTGACGAACACTATGTATCTGCATTGCGACGGCCACCGAAGGGGGGTAACCTAAGCTATGAGTTCCTTTCTCGGAATTCACTCCTCACCATGCTCTAATTCGGGTGGTAGGAGGAGGGTTCGTGGTTTTATGCAATTCCGAAATTCAAATCTCACGATTCGAATTTCAGCGGCAATTGGTCGACGCTAATTGCCGCTCAGATTCGTTTCCCCACCACCTAACGAATTCCACTTCGGATGGGTCCAGAAATTGCGGCCCTATTATCCAGTCTTGATTTAAATGCACCGCTAGGCGAACTAATGCAGTTGCGCCCTGGTTGACTCAGCAAGAGGGGACCCTTTCGTGGGGTCTCAGTGTAATACTACTTATAATAAAGTAGCGTCACACCATTTGTAATTGGTAAGAAATAATTCAAGGTAGAAAATATATTGGTGAAAATAATGAAAATTACAAACAAGTGGTGATACTATCTTAACAATCGTTGTCTGAATCCTACAAGAAAATTCTCACGCATTCAGTATGGTGCATCAGGTCTACGCCTTCCCGTAAGTAAACGAATCATATATGTTTCCGGATTTGTCATACAACGGGGTTTGTCATACAATAGGGATTAACATCATTTTGTACGACCATTGTTACGAATTATACCCATCAATACAAATAATATTATTATTCAACGCTTGCGAATCAAAACCCTGGCACTAATGTTTGGGGTGTTACTTGGAGTGTTAGTAGATTAACTTTAACTCATTTACTGGATATTTCTACAATTAATCAATTAATTGATCCTTTGCCACATATTCTCAGAAAGTAAATGACTTGCGGTAGGTGCTGTAGCGCAACTCCTGGTCGCTTGCCACCGTTAAAACGAAAGGGGAGTTGCTCGACAAATTTCTACTCTCAGGGAAACTAGAAAGATAGAGAGTGAGGTCGGAAGGAAGGAAGTCGGGAATTGGGCGCTGGTCCGAAGATTCGGCGCGGATTTTTCCTGAGGGGGCGCGGTCCAGCTCAGAAGGAGCTATGATACGCTCTCAGAAGAGATCCGTTGTCTGAACTCGGCAATAAATTACTAGAATTCAGACGACTTTTTGGTTTTTATAACGAATTCGAAAAAGGACTTTGAATCAGCGTATATTTTGGTCACAAATTATTTTACAAAGTTACAGGCGAAAATTCTAAACCTTCGAGAAGTTTTAGGTAGCGCAATAAAAAAGAAAATCGAAAGTTAACAGCCAAAGATAAAAAAAAAATGGTGAACTTCGCCGGCTCCGCACTTAAAATTTAAAACGAGAACACGCGAAATTACAGAAAAGATAGTTCAAGAGTGAACAGTTCGAATCAAGAAAAGATAGACAGATCACAATAAGATAAGCAAGAATCGCAGTAACAAACGGAAGAGTTGATAGCGAAAGCAGAATAACAAAAAGGAAAGATTTCGGAATTTTGGCCACGAAATAGGAAGATAGAGGATGCCAATTTCTCCAATTACCTGATCTTAGCGGTTTCTGGACTCCCGAAAACCACTCCCGGCGGACGAGGATACGGTTTCTCCATCGAAGTCCTCTCAAACGTCCCCAAAATCCTCGAGGTAGTTATAGGTAGTTTTCACAAGTCTTTTCCGTACGGCGGCTCAAGAATCTCTGAGGAGAGCCGATTTTGTTCCCCTCAGACTGTTGTCGGTAGGGCCATCTTAGCCGTCGCAAGATTCGAGAATTGCGATGCTCAGGCGATAATTATGGCATTGACCCATTTGTCGTTATCGACTCGTCTCCTGTTAATCGCGAGATGGCATCCTTCCTTGTCTAGAGTGTAGCCGATCCTGCATTTCAGGAGCATTCCTTCCTTCTCTCTCTCTCTCGCTCCGGAGTTGAACTCGATGAAGTCCTCTTCTTCTTTCTTTTTGGTTCTCCTTATTTGATCGTCGTGATCCGAAATTGGCAAGAGAGTGTCAGGAAGGGAATTAACGGAAGTATACGATAGGGACCATGATCGGAAAATATAAATTTAGCAATAACAATAGAATATATGATAAACAATAAAATAATAAATTATACAATTCTTGATGAACAAAATAAATCGTTACCAAATAGATGCTTTCGGGCGTTCTCGGAGAGGTTCCTGAGCCTTTTTCTCTGTTTTTTTGTAACGGGCGCGAAAGAAATTCAAAATGTGTAACGATAATTAGTGCCAGAAAAAAAATTACAGTAACGGGAGAAATTTTCCACGTTACGGTGTAATGAATGAATTACAGAAGAAAAATATAATTAGTTCGAGTTTTGCTATTTAGTTATTTCATTTATATGAAATACTTTAATGCTAAGAACATGTTACGAAAGTATTAACCTATTAAGGGCGGCCGATAATTTGTGAATTGCATGGTTACACATACAATACCATTTGGGGTCTCCCGCGAAAATATACTGAAAATAAAAAACATGTTTTTTCACTCAAAATTCAATATGGCGGAGCACCATGACGTACCAAAATTTTAAAAATTCTGCAATTTTCATAAAAATAAGTATCCATAAATATTTTTGTATTTGCGGCAAAGGTTGAAATAATTGCGGACAACTAACAAGGGCTCGATACGGTTGATGGAACACCGATTTTCCTCAATCTTTGCACACCTTTAGTAGTCCATTAGGACAATATAATGTGCAAATCCTAAGGTGCACTTCTCAAGCGTTTTCGAGAAAATCGCAATCAAAGTTTGTGATTTTCGACGCGACGCGTGTCTTCCCTGGCGTTGCAATGCTTGACAAGCAGCGGCGGCGGCCGAGTGGTTAGCGTACCAGCTCTGTGATCGCTAGATCGCCGGATCGAGTCTACTTGCGTGCAATTTTTTTTTCTCACTCATTTCATGCAAATTACAATTTAAACCAAATATTACGCGAAAATATATTTATTTTCACGATCTTTTATTACAATAAACATATTTAAAATTGTGGACGAATAAAAGATGAAACGCATTGATTTTAATTCAATATTCCTATTTATTAAACAAATAATTACAACAAAATAAAAAACAACCAAAGATAATTAAATTTTAATTGCCTAATGCATCTTGGGTATTGCAAATCGTGGGATGATACTTATCATACAAACAGGGGATGCATAAAATGCAATGACATCGGCTACATCTTATGAAAGATGCTTTCCCACATCCACACGGCTTGTTTGGGATATGTATTGTGACGTGGCATTTTGCCACCTCTCCAGGTGGGAGCACTTTTTTTATTTTTTTCTCTTTCTTTTCTTTTCTTGTTTCTTTTTTTTTATTATCGATTATCGTTACCAAGGATTGTTATTGATTTTATTGGCGGCTATGGCGAAGTCCAGGGATCTCCCTGAGAGGAGGGGGACCCTTAAACAGTAGCTAAGCGCCTGTATTGCATTTCTTTTCTTTACGTTTTTTTTTTCTTTTTCATTCTAGTATCATGTTATTTTTTTTTGTGCGTACCATATCGAAATTTATTGTATTATATTCTTTTATTGTTTAGCGCTATTTCTAGGATGTAAGATTGTTATTTATTTTTTTCGGAATTTATTTCGTAATTGTGCGGAACCGTGAGCGTTTACTTAGCTCCATGTAAGAATAGGTAGGGCACAGCCTTCCTTTTCCCCTACGCTGAAACCATCTTTCCTCCCACGCGAATTCCCCCTTTTCCCTTTTTGGACCCTAAAGAATTATTCCCGTTGCGGTACCCTCGTTCGCGTATCCCTTATCGCCGGATAACGACAACGCAAGGTCTACGCCGATAAGGAAGATTCGCCGGCGACGAATCCTGTGATAAGGAAGGACACTGGTAGAGGCTATCGACCCGAAGATCTAGCGGAAAGAGGTCAGCACCTCTTGGCCCAATTAAGTAGCGGACCCCCCTGGAAGGGGAAATTGGAGCATGGAGGTCCCGCAAATTAGCGGCGACCTCCAGAGATACCTGGACCGCCGAGCCATATACCCGAGCGTTTTTCTGAGGTGTTTGAGAGTGCCGTGCCAGAGTGCAATCACCAAAAGGATATTGTTTTTTTTTTGCCCGTGTGGTTCGTCGTGGGCTCCCTTCTGTTTTTTTTTCTGGGAAGAGGTGCAGACGGCCGGACCCTGGAGAGGAGGCGAATAGCCCGCACCGCCCACGCTATCGACGAGAAATCCGGCGAAAAAGGTAGCGAGAAGGGTACCGTACCCTTTCTCGTTTCTTATTCCCCCTTTTTTTCTCGCTCGTTCTATTTTTTTTTTCTTCTCTTTTCTGTTCCCGCTCTCGTTATCCCTTGTAAAGTTTTTCTTTTGGTTCCCGTCCCTTTTTTTTTATTTAGTTGAGCCCTCATCGCGTCTTTTCTGTTCCCCTTTTTCTGAGTGTCCCCTCTTACCGTCGCTGTGCCCCGTGCGATCGTGTTGTAACACGGTTTCGCGTTTTTTTTTCTTTTTTTTTCTTTTTTCCTAGTAACGAATTTTCTCTTTTTTTGTTTTGGTGCGTAATCGTTAGAAAATCTCGGTCGCGTCCCCCCCGCTTCTCTCAGCACCGAATCTTAAGTTTTCTTTTTTTTTTTGACTGCGCTATTTATTTCTTTTGATTTTCGCTGCATTTTTTTTTGTTTGTTGTTCTCTATCGTTTACCGCGAATTCATATTTTTTTCTTATTGTTCATTCAGTTCACGCTATTATTTTAGAGCTCTTTTTCTTGTATATTGTTCTTTTTTTTGTTAGCAATAAATTGCGCGTTGCGCCTTTTTTTTATTTCCCGCGTGAGTCTCCTTTTTTTTTTGAGAAGGAGGCAGGATCCCCTCTGGGACTCCTGCCCTCCCTGAGTTCGCCGAGCCCCCCCTTTACTCCCTCTCGTGACCATTGAGTTGTTTTTTTTGTTTTGTGCATTTCCTTTTTGTTGTTTTCAGGTGTTTCTTTTTTTTTGTTTGTTGTTTCGTTTTCTTGTGTACCGCGTCAGGATCCCCAAAAAAGGATCCTGACTGGCGCCCAATAACCCCTTGGAGCTCTTGCGAGCAAGGGTGCCCTCCCTATAACGACCCTTACCCTCACGGGAAGGGACGAAGGGGCAGGATTTGTAAACGCCGGTATCTCCGTGTCCACCTTGAAAGGGGAAACGGGGAGAACGGCGGTCGCAGTATCGGAAAACAAATTTTTAATCTGCCTATAGAAATAAACGTCGTAGGGTTGGCATATTGGATTACACTTAGGAGGTATCACTTTCAATGTACAACTAGGAATACGTAGGTCATTCCTAAAAATTTCATCATACAATGCAGGGTTTGTTTGACCCTCCCAAGAAACTATAGTTAATAAAAACTGTTTCATTAAATCGTCCACAGTTTTCTGTACTCTGGGTCCAAACTTTCCTGTGGGTTCTTGCAAGCACAGGAACACGCGCGGTACTAATTTTCACGACAAGAAAAGTTTGGGCCTAGAGTACAGAAAACTGTGGACGATTTAATGAAACAGTTTTTATTAATTATAGTTTCTTGGGGGGGTCAAACAAACCCTGCATTGTATGATGAAATTTTTAGGAATGACCTACGTGTTCCTAGTTGTACATTGAAAGTGATACCTCCTAAATGTAACCCAATATGCCAACCCTACGACGTTTATTTTTATCGGTAGATTAAAAATTTGTTTTCCGATACATATCCCAAACGAGCCGTGTGGATGTGGGAAAGCATCTTTCATAAGATGTAGCGGATGTCATTGCACTTTATGCTTCCCCTGTTTGTATGATAAGTATCATCCCACGATTTTCAATCCCCAAGATGCATTAGGCAATTAAAATTTAATTATCTTTGGTTGTTTTTTATTTTTTTGTGATTATTTGTTTAATAAATAAGAATATTGAATTAAAATCAATGCGTTTCATCTTTTATTCGTCCACAATTTTAAATTTGTTTATTGTAATAAAAGATCGTGAAAATAAATATATTTTCGCGTAATATTTGGTTTAAATTGTAATTTGCATGAAATGAGTGAAAAAAAAAATTGCACGCAAGTAGACTCGATCCGGCGATCTAGCGATCACAGAGCTGGTACGCTAACCACTCGGCCGCCGCCGCTGCTTATCAAGCATTGTAATGCCAGGGAAGACACGCGTCGCGTCGAAAATCACAAACTTTGATTGCGATTTTCTCAAAAACGCTTGAGAAGTGCACCTTAGAATTTGCACATTATATTGTCCTAATGGACTACTAAAAGTGTGCAAAGATTCAGGAAAATCGGTGTCCCATTAACCGTATCGAGCCCTTGTAAGTGCGGAGACTAAGGCGGAAAATAACTACCGACACGATTATCGCATCCTTCCGGGAATCGATGGGTATTTAAATTTTATACCGATGAAGGGACTGGCTTGAGGGTTGTCAACAATTGCAACTGCTTTAATTTTGTAAGCAAAAATCAATCTAGACTTTGCTTTCGAGCCATCCCTTCCTCAAAACTTTTCCGACAGATTATATCCCGGAAAAATGCATAAAAGCGCGGGACTGGCGTCTGCACCAAATAGTATTCTCTGAACTCGTGTTATGTCCAAAAAGCCTCGGCTATCACAATCGAGAGGGGAAGTTTCGGGGTTCTTGCAGACTAATAATAATTCAGAGACACTGGATTATGTAAAAGAATTCGACAAAAGTAAATGCTATATTTCCGCGTAATTGATACAAATTGGTGACGCAATTCTCCCTTAAACTCTGATCTCATTCAATCTCTACACCCAAAATTTTGATAATCCGCGCCTTGTCAAATTTCTATATTCCATCGCGGCACAAAACAATCAATTTCCATAAATCGGAAGTTCGCTTAAACTACAAAGTTTCTATACAAAATAGCGCCCGAATACTCATCAGTGGTGGACTTGACGAATTGGCCTGCTTCCCAGGAGGAGTGCTGTTTCCCACGCTGTCAATCCGCTCCGGAATTACCTACTGCACTAACAATAAGTGGTAGAAGAAGGACGTCTCCTGGACCTCGTCGCGCCAGCTTCCACAGCTCCGGTAGAGGTGGCCGAGAGGATCTCTAGACCCTGGTTCCTTGTCTCCTCGGGGTGATTCCGGTAATCCCTTTGTACCGAAAAAGGGGGACGACTGCGTGTCTCCCCTTTGGCCTCCACTCAAAATCGTGTCACTGATTTTACGGTCAAGTTTCCTCCATAAATCACCTGATTGTTTCGACAACTCTCGATTTTGTAACTTCACTATTACGTAACTTTATTTCGGATCATCTGTCCAAACCAAAATGTAAATTTTGAACGGATATTCGTCACATAGGACTAGTCTTCGTGCATGACACAATTTATAGAGTTCCCGACGGTTTGTACGAACCTCGCCGGAACTCGTGTTGAATCTCCCGAAATTCTCATTAAATTCTCACGAACGCTGGAGGTAAACTCACCCGATCTCGTGGGAATCCAAATCAAAATCTACTCTTTTCCCCTGGCCGAGATCTATTTATTAGCTTTGTTCCCACCACCGTTCCGGAGGCAAGAAACTCGCAAGAACTCCGTAAGAAAATTTTAATTTTTTTGAACTGTCACTCATTCGTCAAAAGGGATTATCGATTATTATTTTCTAATTCACAATTTTTTCTATGGCTCCCCTAGATCCGATTGATTGTTTTAGCTCTACCGGCTACCTGCCTAATTTTTCGCGAGCTATTTTTATACGTTACTCGCAAGTCGCTATTACAAAGTGGCCCGTTCAAACTTGTAATTTTGGCGGATTATCGATTTCTCCTATTCAAATCGCCGGCCGCTTTGTCTCGATACCAGCCTGAATAGACAAGTCGCGCGGATAATCTTTCTAATTTTGCTACCTGCCAATCAGCTATTGAATTGGCTCGAGTAGAGTCCGCCTGAGGGCGATGCGTGACTTAGGTGAGCTTGGTCTCGCTTGATTTCAACTGGTTTTTGCTGATGTCAAAACCCAATTTCGGGAATTCCGAAATTTACATCGTTACAAGTTGAATACAATCGTTTTACAAAAGAATTCCGTTCTGATCTTGCGGTTATAAACACCAAAAATCGAGTGTTAAAAGTTTAAGCTGTTTTTTGGGTGATACCTAAATTTGTAGCCACATGTCAGTCTAAAAGTTCTGATACTTTCAAACGGAAGAAAGGTATATTTAATGGATTTGAAAACATTGATAGAACATCGTGTTACACCAATGTTACCGTTAAAAGTTTAATTCATTGTAAACCTATCAGAAAACAATTGCGGAAAGCAAGAAATGGTAATGTTTTCTCTCAATTAAGGAGGTTCTACCGGTACATAACTAGTCAAAACAGTGTTACGTCTAAAGTTGGGGTATCGAATGGTCGTTCGAGAGCAACTTAAGACTCACTTTCCATTTTAGAATCGATATCCATAATACCGATTCAGGGATAGGAAATTGTTGGAATAAGACGACTGATTAAGATTTTTGGAAATATATGTATATTCTTAATGACGTGTTACCTTCAATTCTTCACAAATACACGTTCGGATTAACCTAATTGTCAACTTTTATTAATAAATATATATACAGTAACAATTGGAAACGATGCTTTCGGGGTTTTGTTCGAAAGAATTATCTTAATTGTACAAATACAAAAATATACATTTCGAAATTATTCAATAATCTATAATTCTAACATCACATATGAAACTGGACCCTGTACTATTATCCTATAGTGTTCATAATTCAAAATGATCGAGGATGCAGTATTCTGCCCTTGATCCTAGATGGTCCTTAAAGTATGACACCGAATAGTAAGGGGTCAGTGACCCGTCCCTAAGCCGGAATCGGATGCGGTCGAGTCCCGAACACCGGAGGATGTTAAAGAGGGACCTCCTTAATAAGGTCCCCTTTTTAATCCGGACCTCGTAATAAGAGACGTCCAGATCCTCATCCCCCTCGAACCTGTTGTTCCCCGGGGTGGGAGGAGGTCCAGGAATGATCTTATAGTACCGGTCCTCGGGGTACAAGTCCCGGTAGGAAGGGGGAGGGAGAGGATTGGAGGTGGAGGTCGATGGGGTTGGTTCGTCGGGACTTGCGGGGGATTCAGGGATCGGACGGGGAAGGAGCTGAGGGGAATTGGAGGTGGATGGAATCGGATGTAGAAGGAACTGAGGGGAGTTGGAGGTAGATGGGATCGGCTGGTCAGGATTTGGGAGGGGGACAATCGGGATTTGGACCAGGACGGGACTGGGGCGACGGGGGGTTGGAGAGGAAGTAGGAGCCAGGGGTGTGGGTGCCGAGGGACGGGGGTTAGGAATTCGAATACGGATGGGAGAAGGAACCCTCCCTATCACCCCGACCTCCAGGACCGACTCGTCATCCGACTCGGCAGAAGGGGACCCCACTTGAACCTGGGGTGGTGGATTACCTGGAGCGCGGCGAGTCGAGATGCCCGACGATGACGGTGAATTGGGGCCGTGCACCCTGAACTCGGGACCCCCTTCGTTGATCCTCGCCAACCAGGCTGCTCCCCTCTTGGCTGAGTACCGCAGTTTGGCGGGGCGCTTCCTCTTTGGAGGCACTAAAGCGGGACAAGTCCTAAATGTATTCGGGTGGACTAGCACTATTTAGAGAAAGAACCCCAAGAGAGGGGATTGAGAGTACCAGAACGAGAGAGAAGATCCCCAACGAAGTTTAAAAGAGTGTTAGAAGAAAGACCCGATGAGGTCGAATTGTTATAGGAGACGTCCGATCAGAGCGAGGAGAAATATCATGCCACCAAATACACTCATCTATTCACGGGAAGGGGACAGTGGGGAGATAATTAGAAGTAGGAATAAAAGGGACGAACTGGATACACCTATCCGTCCACTTTTAAGGAAATAGAAAAGGATTTAGTAAGTGAAAAGGGAACGAACCGGATACACCTATCCGTTCACCTTTGAAAAATAGAATTAGAAATAGAAGTAAAGTTGGAAATAGAAATAAAAGGTACGAACTGGATACACCTATCCGTCCACTTTTAAGGAAATAGAAAAGGATTTAGTAAGTGAAAAGGGAACGAACCGGATACACCTATCCGTTCACCTTTGAAAAATAGAATTAGAAATAGAAGTAAAGTTGGAAATAGAAATAAAAGGGACGAACTGGATACACCTATCCGTCCACTTTTAAGGAAATAGAAAAGGATTTAGTAAGTGAAAAGGGAACGAACCGGATACACCTATCCGTTCACCTTTGAAAAATAGAATTAGAAATAGAAGTAAAGTTGGAAATAGAAATAAAAGGGACGAACTGGATACACCTATCCGTCCACTTTTAAGGAAATAGAAAAGGATTTAGTAAGTGATAAGGGAACGAACCGGATACACCTATCCGTTCACCTTTGAAAAATAGAATTAGAAATAGAAGTAAAGTTGGAAATAGAAATAAAAGGGACGAACTGGATACACCTATCCGTCCACTTTTAAGGAAATAGATTAGAGATGGAATTGAAATACAGATAGAATTGAAACATAGATTCGAGATAAGAATGGAGCTGAAATGGAAATAAGACCGAGTTATTGCAGAGCTGGATGCAGAAAATGTTCAGAGTTGAAACAGAATTCGATGTGAAAAAGGAATAAAAAGATGGAAATAAAGTTTGAATTTGAAACAAGACTTGAAATAGAATCGGGATATGAGTTAGACAAAACAGAGGTCGAATAGATTTAGAGTTTGAAATAAGAATTGAAACTAGAAATATGGATAGTAATAACATCAAAAATTTATATAAGAGAGTTATTAATTTGATAATGGAAATCCTTTACTTACTTTTAACTTCGGCGAGCCTGGTGGTTGACCTTGGAGTAGTACTGGAACCCCTGGGACGCGATTCGGCAAGTGGATGGTCGACGTCGCGTGCTGAAGGTGTAGCTCAGGGTGGAGTTGGTGAAAAAAAAATCGAACTACACTACACTCCGATTTGTATTTGAACAGTGTTTATTTAAATTGTCTTTTCACTGGTACAAGATAGTGCGCCCCGAGTGCGGTTTCGGTTTTTTTTCTTATTTAAAAGAACGCGAAGGTATCGAATATGAAAGAATTCGCTGTGCGTAAGTTCTTCAGAGGGTTTTTTTTGCGACACTTGGTAAGACCGAGAGATCGACTGATGCCGAGCCCACGCTCCCGCTATTACTTATAATAATTTTACTTGGACTTCTCCACAAAAATCGCCCATCGTTCCCCATTGGGCAAACTAATCTTTTGAGTTTTCTATTGGACCCAAGTTATAGGGTAGGGGTTTTACATTTAGTGATGGAAAGGGCTCTTTGGAATTTCTTTTGGTGGGGCATTTTGTAAACAGAGTTGATAATTTGCCAAGTGACAATCTCGATTTTATGAGTTTAGGAAGTTTATGATTTAAGAAGTCTCGGGTTTCCCGAGAGAGATTTCCTCGACTCATTGCACGTGGTGGTCACCTGGAACTCATTCTTATTACAAAGGAGAAGGAAAAAAAAAAAGAAAAGATATCCTTCCATTGTTCGCCTCCTTGGTTTCTTTTGTTACGTCTTCTCGAAAAATTTTCGAGAAGTCATACCACCCTTATCTATTTGAGACAAATTCCGTTCGAGATTTCAACGAGAGTTACGTATACGTAACAACAGTGTAGCTGTCTGCTAGCTGTCAACTTTTGCTTGACTTTCGTATTCTAACTCATGGATCTGGCAACGCAGCACTATTTTATCAAATTTTATTTTTGTTTACTTTCCATGTGAAATTTGGCTATAACAAAATGAGTCAAAAACAGCAAAACTTTTTTTGGAAGGGAAAAACAGTTACTTATGAATTTTATAAAAAGCGGTGTCAGCAGCAACAAATTGGGAAAAATATACAAAAAATATTTAAAGAAGAGCTTGACGTGAATAACCTTAAAAATGCAACAAACTTTAAAGTTATTGAAGGCCGCAGAATAGTTCACATCGAAACACTTGCGAAGCAACTAATTTGCAATAACTGCAATTCTATTCTTTCCCTTGAGGACATTGTAAAAGAAACGAAAATTGGCCTGGCTTCAATATTCTATGTTCAATGTCGAGTGTGTAAAATGACATCAAGCGTTTATAGTGATAAACAACACAAAGCAGCACATGAAAATATACATCATTTTGATGTAAATACCAAAGCAGTTATAGGTTTGTACAGTTAAATTATAAATCAGCGTATGACTATACAGGGTGGGGAAAAAAGATGGAAACCCCTGAGTAACTTTGCAGGATCAAGTTTTCGTGGAAAATGTTTTAGACAAAAGTTTTAGGATTTCAAAAAACAAATTCACTGATGACCTTGGATTTGACCTTGAGGTGATGTTTAAGGGATATTTCAAGGTCAACTTGATTTTTTTAAATGTAAACGTCTATTTCTGACTCTAGATTTTGAAAGAGCAGGAAATTTCACGCTCAGACACGTATTATGATTAGGGGTCATAGTGAACCCGAAGGGTCATCTAGAGGTCAAATAACTCAAAAGTGTCCCGAGCCTGAGTAGCTTCGTAGGATCAAGTTCCCTGAAAAATTCTTGACACAAGAGTTTTAGTAATTCGATCAACGAATTTATCGGTGATCTTGAATTTAATCTTGGGGTCATGTTTCAAGGTTATTTCAAGGTCAACTTGATTTTTTAAAATAAAAACCCCGATTTTTGACATCGACAATGAAACGAGCAGGAAATTTTACGTCCGAATACGATATTTAGTAATATTATCATAACTAATTTTTTGGGCCCAGAAATGGGCCTGGAAAATTGAAAACTACGGACGTTCTGAAATTGATTATGTCACGTCCTAGGGAGGTTTACCCTGTGGTGCAACCTATGCCACCTCGGAAGACCAGTAAAGCCCTTACCCTGATAACGTAGCCCTTTCAAGTATACTTGTCTACGCGACAAAACTCCGGGCTGGGCCGAATTAGTATGGGGAAAATAACAATAGAAGATGAAAAATGAAACAATAGCAATGCCTGTTAAGGGTGGTAAAGCCCTATCCTCGAATATGATTAAATAAACAAATGCAAATGATTAACTTTAATATACCTTTATTAACAATGAAGAAAACTGGTTGTCTTTTTGATCCGACCCTCACTTTGTTTCCTCGTGGGGATTTCCTTGGCTCAACTGTTAGTAAAAATCCCTCAAAGGTTGACAGAAGATGATGGAAGAATTTCTCGAGAAGGTGAAGAGGAGTAGTCCGGTTGGCGACAGGCGATGGTTCTCTAGGTGCAAGATGGGCAGGACACTACTAGATACTTCGTAACTTGCACTGTTCGAGGATAGCCGAAAAACTACTGGTCCTCCCGAATTTTCACGGGGTATATATGTACTTTGGAAAAGCCTCTGAAGTGGAGGGAAATAATTGTTTTACATTTGCACCTAGTAGAAACCATTGCCGCCTCCCGCTTTCCGTCTGTTACGCTTGGTCACATTTTCTTTTCCTAGTGTTGTGACAATTGTAATAAAATCGTTTGATATATAGACCCTTTTGTCTAAGTAGTCGCATCCTTTCGCTTTAGATGTCCGAGGACACCTTACAATTCGTTCCGCTTGACTCGCGGTTTTCCCTGAAGTGTTTTAGGGCCTTGCGATCCTAGATACCTCGTTGTTTAGTGTTGTATCTTAAGGTGACATATTTATGACTGGTTAGTCATCCTACTTGCCAACTGCTACGTTAGTTCACCTTTTTCTTTTTGTCAAAATTATCATATTAATCGTCGAATTCGGTGAACCTTCTAATATGTATCGCGTATGTTTCGACGTTCTCTTTACAATTGTCCTAATAAAAACGGAAGCGCGTAATTACTGTTTCAATGGAAGTTGACTTTAGATTTTCCGTGACTCATCTTCCCTTAACGTTAAAAGGTAAAATTACAATAGTTTAAAAGATGTGAAACAACCAGTTTTTTTTAAAAAATACATTATTGATTATGTTACTATTATAAATAAATCGCTTTTATAATATTTTCCTTAGAATCTAATATCAGAGCGAGGTATGTCGCGCGACGTGACAATTATGTTTTGTAAATCTCACCAACGTTTCTTTTGTAATTTTTTTTCGTTCTTCCGAATGGACTAGGTACTCAGTTTTTTGGCCCATTGAAAAAAACAGAACAAAGTCGGACCGGACTTGAACAATTTTTAATAAAAATCCCTATTTGTTATGGCTGGTTTCAATTCTATAAGAAATTTTACGTCCAAATATGATATGAAGTAATACTGAAATGATAAATATTATGAGCCTGTACAATGGGCCCACTACGATAAATTGTATTGAAACCTGAAGGAAGTCTTTAAAAGATTTATGAAAAAAAAACCAAGTATTTGTTGTGCAAAATTTAAGAACGCTTTCGTTTAAGGGGGTAAGGTCACCTATAAAAAGAAAAAGTATATTAATTTTTTTACAACTTTTATTATAAAAATACATTTTTTAAATATACATTGTAAATTGTACTACTACATACTTATTAAATTATTTTTTCGAAATCCCTAGTATGTAGTATAAACATACTAGAGATTTGTTAAAAATTTCCATTTGGCGCAAGGTTCAAGGAGCACCGATTGACCGATTTGACTCCGCAATGGCTCATTTTCTCTGGAAGACTATCCTTTATGGAATGAATGTGGGAATTGCAAAATTTAAGAACGCTTTCGCTTAAAGTAGTTTCAAAATAAAATAATTTCTAAATATTTTTCAGAAGAAACGCTTAATCGAAGGTGTTACGTCTAAAGTTGGGGTATCGAATTGTGGTTCGAGAGCAACTCAAGACTTACTTTCCATTTTTGAATCGATACGAAAATATCGATTCAGGGATAGGAAATTGTTGGAATCATGCGACTGGTTGGGGTTTAGAGATATATAGATATATTTACATGTTCCTTGAACGGTAACGTTTGTACACATTAAGATTCAAATGATCTAGGATAATGTAATCTTCTCTGGGACCCAAGTGATCCTTAAAATATGCCCAATTTTAATAAATAAAGTAACAAACCGGAGGTTCCTATCTGTTTACTCGGAAATTGGAATAGAAATAGAAATGGAGGTAGAACTTGGAATAAAACTTGGAAATAGGACTGGAAATGGAACTGGAAATAGGACTCAAAATAGAACTGGAAGTAGTACTGGAAATAGAACTGGAAATAGAACTGGAAGTAGAACTGGAAATAGATCTGGAAGTAGAACTGGAAATAGAACTGGAAATAGGACTGGAAATAGAACTGGAAGTAGAACTGGAAGTGTAACTGGAAATAGAACTGGAAATAGTACTGGAAATAGAACTGGAAGCAAAACTGGAAGTAGAACTGGAAGTAGAACTGGAAATAGATCTGGAAGTAGAACTGGAAATAGGACTGGAAATAGAACTGGAAGTAGAACTGGAAGTGTAACTGGAAATAGAACTGGAAATAGAACTGGAAATAGTACTGGAAATAGAACTGGAAATAGAACTGGAAATAGATCTGGAAATAGAACTGGAAATAGAACTGGAAGTAGAACTGGAAATAGTACTGGAAATAGAACTGGAAATAGAACTGGAAATAGAACTGGAAGTGGAACTGGAAGTAGAACTGGAAGTGGAACTGGAAGTGGAACTGGAAGTAGAACTGGAAGTGGAACTGGAAGTAGAACTGGAAGTGGAACTGGAAATAGAAATAGGAAAAGGAATAGAAGATGAACAACTTAGATGGTGTTGGTTGTTCACCGGGAATAGAAATAGAAAAATAGACCGCTAATGGACGAATTAGATGGTCTTGTTCGTCCACTAGAAACAGAAAGGGGTGGTAGAAGTGAAGGGTGAACAACTTAGATGGTCTTGGTTGTTCTCCGGGAATAGAAATAGAAAAATAGACTGCTAATGGACGAATTAGATGGTCTTGTTCGTCCACTAGAAACAGAAAGGGGTGGTGGAAGTGAAGGGTGAACAACTTAGATGGTCTTGGTTGTTCACCGGGAATAGAAATAGAAAAATAGAAATGAAGGGTGAACAACTTAGATGGTCTTGGTTGTTCACCGGGAATAGAAATAGAAAAATAGACTGCTAATGGACGAATTAGATGATCCTGTTCGTCCACTAGAAACATAAATAGATAATGGAATCGGAATAGACTTAGAAAAAAGGAAACAAAAATGGAATTATAAATTGACCCTGAAATAGAACTTGAATTTAAATTAGGAAATGGAAATTGAAAACGAATTAGAAGTGGAAATAGAAATAGAATTAGGAATTGAACCTGAAATAGAAATTGAAATAGAAATCAGAATTGAAATTGGAATTGAAATTAATTTATGAATGGGCAAAATGTCGCTTAGCTTTCGAAGTCGGGGATGCTGGGGTGTTCTTGATCCTAACGGAAGAATCCCGGAGGGTAGTTCATCGGGGCCTGGCTTATCACGAGCCGCGAAGATGGTTCGATGAAGGTTGTAGGAGTAGAAATAATGTACCCGACTGTTTGGTTTTCGAATATAAAAGAACTATATTTCTACAAATTAAAATATAAGATACCGAGGTCACTTTTACAAATCACTGAATCAACGTATAATTTTAAGGCCGAGCGAATTGAATGAACGAGTCTGGATCACTAGCCGAGTGATCCAGACTCGTCATGGAGTCATCACGAATGATGTTAAGAACTCCGCGAGTGATCTTGAGCGATCCGAAAAACTAACTGTCTTCAGAGTTCGTTTTCTGTCTTCCACATCGGATTATTCTTAATAATAATTAGCTACTCCTCTCCAAACTGTCCATCGTTTTTCATTGGACGAATTATTCCTTTGAATTTCTCATTGGGTCTGGTTTATGGGATGGGGGTTTCGTTCTTAGTGCTGATAAGCCAAAATTGAAATCCCTTTGGTGGGAAATTTTGTTGGCTATGCATTTTTGCCAAGTAACGATTCGAAGTTACATTGTTTATGAGTTTAAAGGTTCAAGTTTCTCAGGAGAGAGAATATCGAGATCAATTACATGCATTAGTCATTCGCAATTTGTTTATTCCACAAAAAGGAAAGGGACTATCTATTTCATTGTTATGGTTTCTCGAGGAGGAAAGAAAAAAAATTGTCGAGAGGTCATCATATTTTTACTTAAATAAATTTAATGCGAGATCTTTGCTAAAGTTACGGGTACGTAACAAAGGTAATAGAACTTTTTGGCATTTATTAGTACAAATCGCTCTAAAGTGAGGTGTAAAAAATTTATTGAGCTTTTTCGAAAAATGCGAATTTATAAATGATCAAATTTATGATCAATTTCATGCTGTTTAGCTACTGAACGACTACTCTCATGTGGATTATCTACAAATGACAGCGTAACATCTAATGCTGTTTCTCCACTGGTCGCTGACGATGGTCTACTGTGAATAATACGGTTTTTCACCGATCCGGTCTGTTGAAAACGTGAAACAATTTTACAAATTGTGCCTTTTGAAATAGGTACACCCTCATTTCGATAAATTCTGTTGAAAAGAGTTCTCACAGCATTATAGGATTTAAGTCGTTCACCCCAACCTCTCATCAAAACAGATATGCGTTCTTTTTCTGTGATACGGAACATTGTTCAGAAGTATGAAATTAAGATAAATTCAACAATGTTTCTAATAATTTTGTATGAAAAAGAAATTAATTCAATCAAAGATTAAAATAAAAAGTTAGTAAGGGGTAATGAATAAGTTTAAGAGGCTTTTGCATTAATAAAAAAGAATTATCGGATTATCACAAATCACCAGAAAGAACTCCTAATAATAACAATCTCTCCCTCAACTCTCACTCTATGTGGCTGCTCGAAACTACCTTGTAAAAATTATTATCGCAAGGTAACACCGTACTTTTAATTTACAGCAACATTAACTGATAAAACTTAAAAAGTTAAATACGAAAAAACACTGTCAATGCCGTTTTCTTAAAATTTTAACTTTTAAAACTGTGGATAAGATGATTGCATTCACTATGACGGTACAGAACAATATTATTGTTTCTTTATTTTAAGTTTCTATTATAAACAAAAATATGCAAAAACATTTATAAATTCGCATTTTTCGAAATAGCTCAATAAATTTTTTATACCTCACTTTAGAGCGTTTTGTACTAATAAATGCCAAAAAGGTCTATTACCTTAGATTAAACATTTCTTCTGAAAAATATTTAGAAATTGTTTTATTTTTAAGCTACTTTAAGCGAAAGCGTTCTTAAATTTTGCACAACAAATACTTGGTTTTTTTTCATAAATCTTTTAAAGACTTCCTTCAGGTTTCAATACAGTTTATCGTAGTGGGCCCATTGTTCAGGCTCATAATATTTATTATTTCAGTATTACTTCATATCATATTTGGATGTAAAATTTCCCATAGAATTGAAACCAGCAATAACAAATAGGGATTTTTATTAAAAATTGTTCAAGTCCGGTCCGACTTTGTTCTGTTTTTTTCAATGGGCCGAAAAACTGAGTACCTAGTCCATTCGGAAGAACGAAAAAAAATTACAAAAGAAACGGTGGTGAGATTTACAAAACATAATCAATTTCAGAACGTCCGTAGTTTTCAATTTTCCAGGCCCATTTCTGGGCCCAAAAAATTAGTTATGATAATATTACAAAATATCGTATTCGGACGTAAAATTTCCTGCTCGTTTCATTGTCGATGTCAAAAATCGGGGTTTTTATTTTAAAAAATCAAGTTGACCTTGAAATAACCTTCAAACATGACCCCAAGATTAAATTCAAGGTCACCGATAAATTCAATGATCGAAATACTAAAACTCTTGTGTCAAGAATTTTTCACGAAACTTAATCCTACGAAGCTACTCGGGCTCGGGACACTTTTGAGTTATTTGATCTCTAGATGACCCTTCGGGTTCACTATGACCCCTAATCATAATAAGTGTCTGAACGTGAAATTTCCTGCTCTTTCAAAATCTAAAGTCAGAAATAGAGGTTTACATTGTGATGGGGATTTTACGAACCCCATCCACTACAGTAGTATTAACGTCCTACCTGGTAAAGGCGTCGAACGCGGGAATCGGGGAATCCGAATCCCGGGTAACCGGTAAGGCACCGCCGTATCCCCTGGGCAACAAACCTAACCTACTTCTGCCACCTTTCGCCGCTCGTTCTCTTTTCCATGCTTTCGTCGAGTATCGATCGTAAATCGACCGAAGGAGCAACGGGGGAATCGAACGCTGGAACACCAGAGGCCATTTAGCTGCGCGGGAACCGGGAGACAATTTAAGTCCCAGCCGTCACGAGGAAGGAGATACTCTCCCCGCACCCGCAAGGACCGGGGAAAAACCACCGGCGCTGCCCCGGCTCCAGAGCGAGGAGTCTTCCACACCGGGACCCGGACTTCCCGGAAGAGACAACGCCCGGGAAAAACGGAATCCGGGAAATGCCTTCAAACCGTCCCGCCTCACCCAGCAAGAAGCTGGCAGTTCGGAGAGCAGCACCGTACGAGCCGCCGAAGGATCCAGCGCCTCGACGATCGACTTCCCCCTCTCCGACGCCGAGCATGGAAATCATTCTCGTGTTCGACGGCACCAAAGAAGGACGCAACGCGACAGCTCGTACCGCCGCCATATTTTTTGGGTCGTTGGGAAGGCCACGGGAGCCACCGCCGCCAATAGAGGAGGAGAGCGAGCCGCGTTTGGCACTATTTTTCTTAAGATAAGGTTCGTGAGCAAGGCTTCGAAGAAGCTTTTCGTTAGAGTTATTTTAGTTTCTTTCTTTGATTTTGTTTGCCCGGCACGTGGCCGGTAGAGTTCCGGGGGAGAAAGGGAGCGCCCTTTCGTTTTTGTTCTTTTCTTTTTCTTTTAGTATTAAGTTCCGGTTCCGGGTGTCCGGGCCGGAAACGGTTGCCCAGGGGAACTTCTCGGCCTCTCCGGGAGTTCCTCCCATTTTGCGTGTGTGAGAGAGAGAGAGAGAGAGAGAGAGAGTGCGTACGTGGTGAGAGAAGCGTGCGAGCCGGTAGCGTTCCGACCGCCATTTTGAGACACGCCGGGTGAAATCCGAAATTTATCCCGTTATCAGTTTTCTCATTAGTATTAGACTATTACTTTTAGTATTAATGTTATTAGCTTTATTTGCTTTTTCTTATGCCAAGAATATTTGTACCGGCGATCCGGGTTATCGATAGTTTTGCCGACTATTTCTTTTTATGTTATTTCTTTTCGATGATGTTCGGCGTTATTTGGTTTGACCGGGAATAGAGATCCGGATTATATTAGATTCCGGGTGTTCTTTTTATTTATTTTTCCGGTCCCCAAATTTTCTGTTCGTAGATTTTCAGCACCCAGCACGGCCAGGTGGATCCTGGCTGGCGCCCAACGGCATATTAAAGTGCACGTGGTGGAGGTTGCCCGACCCTCCCAAATACCACGTCACAAGATTTTAAAAAATCAAATTGACCTTGAAATAACCCTTATACATCACCTCAAGGTCAAATCCAAGGTCACCAGTGAATTCGTTTTTTGAAATCCTAAAACTTTTGTCTAAAACATTTTTCACGAAAACTTGATCCTGCAAAGTTACTCAGGGGTTTCCATCTTTTTTCCCCACCCTGTATAATAGTAAAATGTAGTTTTTAATCCAATTGTATTTTTTTGTAGAAATATCCCTTCTTTGACCGTAGGTTTTAAATAAATGTATTGATTTCTTCAGTCTTTCGGTCTTTTTACAAATTCAAAGGATTGTCTTTATATATAAAAGTACATAAGTATTTAGAAAATTTATATCATCAAACTGAAACTAGTTAATATGAAAACATTTAATATTTTGATTATCACACAATGAAACTGCTATGTATATCTCATTTAAATTGACTTCAAAACTAATAACTGTAAAGGTTAATGTCACTACAATTTAAACTCTGTAGTCGAAAGCATTTTGACGATGTTATTTAAATAGTTTAAATTTTAATCATTTATGGTAATTATACAATTTTTGTAAAACGAAATCTATTATTTAAAATAATGTTTTATACTAATTATTTAATGTTATAAAAAAAAATTTTGTACAGTTCTGAAGATGACAATGTATTAGTTGTCGAAACGTCAACGCAATTTTGAAATAAATAATTTTTTAAAAAAGACCGAAAGACTGAAGAAATCAATTGTATTTTTGTTTAGGCACTTTAAATACAGGGAATGGCAACACACATTTAAATGGAATATTACCTGGTCTTAATATTCCTAAATTCAATTGGAAATCATTTAAAACACACGAAAGAGAAGTAGGAAAAGTTGTTGAGGAAATGGCCTATGAAAGTTGTCGGAGAGCAGCTGCTGAAGAAAGACAGCTTACGATAAATAATGTTGAACAAATTGAGCGATTGCTGTAAGTGTGACTCAAGTAGAAATTATTTGGATTATGAATAGGAAATATATGAATCTACAAGTATGATATACACAATCGGTATTGTTAATTTTTAGTGATTTTTTAAATAGAAATTTGTAACGTGGCCATTTGGCCGCGTTATCAAGTCGCGTATTTGAACATACACGGTAGTGTCCAGAGATCTCCCCGGAAGGGCTGGGACAAAATATTAAAGATATTTTAGATTGTTACAGAGTAGGACGGAGGAAGCACAATACCCAATCCCCATTTCCCTTACCTCACGCATTCCTACCGTCTACCTATCACCGTGACGCTCCGGAGGAAGAAGGACTCCGATACCGCTGAGACCAGAAGACTGGACAAGAACGCCATCCTCAACCAATCACAAGACGCAACTCCGCCAGCCAGAAGCCATCGATCAAGATCCACCACCCAGGGCGGCAGCACTATCCACGCTAGGAATTGCGAAAGGGCCCTGGGTGGGGGGAATCGAGGACCGCCGCCGGCGAAGAAGCCAGAGATCTCTGGACCTTTGACGTGACCGTCTGGTTTTGGATTATATTATTACGGCTGTAGCGAATTTCTTGGTGCCCTGGGTGACCGCATCCACTCGCGTGGATCCCTTTGGTTGTGTCCGAGGAAGGAGTGTTGGGTGCTCGAGGAGGCCGAGATTTGACCGGGATCCGAGGAGGAATTGGTTCCGGTGGTCCGAATCGGTGGGAGGAGTATCGCACGACCAGGTTGGGCCAACATCTGTTGTCTGAGCGTCACGGACGTGCCTTTTTATATCTCCCGTTCCTTTTCCCTACCGTCCTTGTCTTTTTGTAGCTTTCCCGAACGGAAGTGGCTTTCCCTCCCCCGCCTACAATTTTCGTGCTCCCTACCGTAGTTTAGTTTTCTTTTTTTTGTGAGTCCCAGACCCATTCGGTCGCGGGCCCTTCCGGCCATATCTTTTCCTTTTTTTTTGCGTATCTTTTTTTTGGGTCTTTCTGATTTTTTTTTTCTTCTCTCTCTTGTTACCGCCTACCGAGGCGACGTTTTTTCTTGTTTTTGTTGTTCTTTTTAATTTAATAAATTAAATTAAAAACCAGTTACCGCGTGAGCCTCCGTTTTAGCCCTTTTCTTTTCCCTTTTTGTTTTTCCCCAGGGCACGGAGGCAGAACCCCCTTCTGGGACTCTGCTCCCGACCGCTAGCCGTGCCCCCTCGTCTACTCCGCGGGCTGATCGGATCTCCATCGTCGAGGGCCACCCCCTCGGCTGGCGCCCATCTCTCGATTTCGCATCCCTGGACTCCCCTTAAGGGACTCCAGGAAGGGAGGAGCCGATCAGGGCGAACGGAGGGACGAGCGAGGATTTGCGACGGAAAGTCCGTCACAAATTATACAAATAATCAACTTAGGATAAAATTATATGGTATGTGTGTGTGCGTGAGGCTTTACAAAAATATCTTTTAGTGACAGAGAGCAATGTCTGGAATGTTAATTATTAGCATTAGATACTGTGACGGACTTTTCGTCGCAAATCCTCGCTCGTCTTCGACTTCGGTCCTTTCGGTTTCCACTACCTGGAGTTCCTGAGGGGAACTCCAGGGCAAGAAAAGAAAGGATCTGGGCGCCAGCTGAGGGGATCGCCCTCAGCACTGGAAACCGAGGGGCCCGAAACGATGAACGAGGGGGCACGACTAGACGCCGGGAACAAGAGTCCCAGAAGGGGGTTCTGCCTCCGTGCCCTGGGGAAGAACAAAAAGAAAAAGAAAGAGGGCTAGAGACGGACGCTCACGCGGTATCTAGTTTTAAATTAATTTATTAAATTAAAATAACAAAAGAAAAGACACTCCAAAAAACAACTGTCTTCGCAAAAAAAAGAAAATGTGTCAAAGAAAAGAAGACAAAAGAAATATGCAAAAAAAGAAAGGCGCAATGATCCGCATCCGAAAGGGCCTGAGACTCTCACGCACACAAAAAAAAAACTACGGTAAGGAAGCACGACAAAAATTGTAGATGGTAAAGGGAAAGCTACTTCCGTTTGGGGGAACAAAAAAGAACAAAGGCGGTAGGAAAAAGGTGAAGGAGCATATAATGAGGAGATCCGTGACGCCCGGACAATAATGGTGGCGGACCAACCTGGTCGGTGGACGCTTCCCTCCGCACGTCTACTGGAACCGACTCCTCCTTGGGTCCTGGTCCTTTCCCAGTATGGTCGGGCACCCAGGCCTGAAATCTTCGCAAAACGCCCAGAAGGCTTCAAAAGATGGACGCTGTCGAAAATGGCACCAATCGCAATTTCGCCCAAAAAGAATCCGTACAACCGAGTCGGAGGACCAGAGATCTCCGAGAGGCAATGTCTTCCTCGTCCGGTCGCGGTCCTTGATCCCCCACCCAGGGCCCTTCGGTAATTCACGGTGTGGATAGTGCTGCCGCCCTGGGTGGTCGATCCTGATCGATGATTCGGGCGCCGGAACGGTTGAGCCCTCTCATTGGTGGGCATCCTCGCGTTCTCCAGTTCCGTTGGATCCTGATATGGGAGAAGTCCTCTTCTTCCGGAGCGTCACGGTAATAGGTTTTGGTAGAAACTTGTAAGATAGGGAAAATGGGGATTGGGAAAGAGTCACGCTGATTCGTGCTTCCTTAAGCCTACTCTGTAACAATCTAAAGATATGATTATTCTAGTTCCCAGCTCTTTCGGGGAGATCTCTGGACACTGTATTGGTAAAAATCTCGCGAATTGTTAACGCGGCAGAATTGCCACGTTACAATACCTAATACAATAACAAAAGCTAAAAATTGTTGAATAGGAACTATACACGTATTATGCCAGAGTGCGAGTGTTGTCCGCTAGAGTGTGTTGATGGGCAATACCTGTGAGAAGGATCGAGAGTCGAGACTTAGTAGTTTATGGTTATATGGTTGTAGAAGAGACACATGTTCAAGAAGATTTTTCTATATGATATTAAATTGTATAATTAAGTAAATATATGGTTTATAGTTAAAATATAATGAGTCAAGTTTTCTGTAGTGGACCACTAAAAATCAGCATATCGAATTTTCTCGCGCCTCGCTGGCGAGCTTTCGTCTACTATGCAGTAGACGAATCGCGCGCGCGACGCGCCTGCAGCGCCTCCGCGACAATGTTCGAAAATTCATAACTTTGTTACTTATGAATATTACCAAAATTTTTTTGTAGATACCAGTAGCTTAATGTTAAAGATTTTAAATTTTTTAAAAATATTGTTTTATCTCATTCAGAAGTTGCTTAAATATTAAATTGTTTATTGCAAAATTAATTTTTAATAAATAATTTAAATTTTTTTTATCGGTCGATTACACTATTATATTCTTTTGCTAATGTTGTACTTACCATTAAATTTTGGTAAAGTTGGTAAAAGTAGCCTAAAAACTAATTTGTTTATAACTTTTGTAAAAATAAAAATTTTTTAAAAAAATTTCAGGGGATTAAATTTAACATTGTTACGTATACGTAACTCTCATTGAGATCTCGAATGGAATTTGTCTCGAATAGATAAGGGTGGTATGACTTCTCGAGAAATCTTTCGAGAAGCCATAACAAAGGGAACTAAGGTGGCGAACAATGGAGAGATCTCTCTTTTTTTTTCCTCCTCTGTAATATGAATGAGTTCCAAGTGACCACCACGTGCAATGAGTCGGGGAAATCTCTCTCGGGAAACCCGAGACATCCTAAATCATAAACTTCCTAAACTCATAAAATCGGGATTGTCACTTGGCAAATTATCAACTCTGTTTACAAAATGCCCTACCAAAAGAAATTCCAAAGAGCCCTTTCCATCGCTAAATGTAAAACCTCTACCCTATAACTTGGGTCCAATAGAAAACTCAAAAGATTAGTTTGCCCAATGGGGAACGATGGGCGATTTTTGTGGAGAAGTCCAAGCAAAATTATTATAAGTATTAGCGGGAGCGCAAGTTCGGCATCAGTCGATCTCTCGGTTTCACGAGTATCGCCAACTTTTTCAAAACTTAAACACATACGCACAGCGAATTTTTCTCTTTGACACCTTCGCGTTCTTTTGAATCGGTGCCGAAACCGCACTCGGGCCGCGCCATTGTGTACGTGTGAAAAAACATTTAAATTGAGGAAAATAAACATTTGTTTGAACATAAATCGGAGAGTAGTGTCATTTAAATTCTTCTCACCTCCTCCACCCTGAGCCGCGTCTTCTGGACGGGACGCTGACCACCGACTTGGCCGACCCACGCCCCGGGGCTCCACTACAACTCCAGTCTCAACCACCAGGCTCGCCGAAGTTAAAAGTAAGTGAAGGATTTCCATTATCAAATTAATAACTCTCTTCCATCATTTTTTTTTATGTTACTACTATTCATACTTCTAATTTCAATTCTTATTTCCATTTCAAACTCTAAGTCGAATGCTAAATCTGTTCGACCTCTGTTTTGTGCAATTCATATCCTGATTCTATTTCAAGTCTTATTTCAAATTTAAACTTTATTTCCATCTTTTTATTCCTTTTTCAAATCGAATTCTGTTTCAATTCTGAACACTTTCTGCATCCAGCTCTACACTAACTCGATCTTGTTTCCATTTCAGCTCCATTCCTATCTCGAATCTATATTTCAATTCTATCTGTATTTCAATTCCATCTCTAACATATTTCCTTAAAAGTGGACGGATAGGTGTATCCAGTTCGTCCTTTTTACTTCTATTTCTAATTCTATTTTCCCAAGGTGAACGGATAGGTGTATCCGGTTCGTTCCCTTACTAAATCTATTTCTATTTCCTTAAAAGTGGACGGATTGGTGTATCCAGTTCGTCCCTTTTATTTTTCTTTCTAATCATCTCCCCACTGTCCCCTTCCCGTGAATAGATAAGCGTATTTGGTGGCGTGATGTTTGTCTCTTCACCCTGATCGGACGTCTCCTATAACGATTCGACGCCATCGACTCTTTCTTCTAACACTCTCTTAAATTTCGTTGGGGATCTTCTCTCTCGTTCTGGCATTCTCAATCCTTTATCTTGGGGTTCTTCCTCTAGGTAGTGTTAGTCTACCCGAACACATTTAGGACTTGTCTCACTTTAGTGCCTCCGAAGAGGAAACGCCTCGCCAAACTCCGTTACTCCGCCAAGAGGGGAGCAGCCTGGTTGGCGAGAATCAATCAAGGGGGTCCTGAGTTCCGGTTTCACGGCCTCAATTCACCGTTATCGTCGGGCATCTCGACCCCCCGCGCTCCAGCGAATCCACCACCCCAGCTCCTAGCGGGGTCCCCTTTTGCCGAGTCGGTCCTGGAGGTCGGGGTGATAGGGAAGGTTCCTTCTCCCATCCATATTCGAATCCCCAACCCCCTTCCCTCAGCACCTACACCTGTGACTCCCATCTCCTCTCCAACCCCTCGTCGGTCCAGTCCGATCCTGTTCCAAATCCCGATCATCCCTCTCCCAAACCCTGACCAGCCGATCCCATCCACCTCCAACCTCCCTCAGCTCCTTCCCCGTCCGATCCTTGAATCCCCGGCTGGTCCTGACAACCCCCTTCCGTCAACCACCACCTCCAACCTCCCACAGCTCCTTCCCCGTCCAATCCCTGAATCCCCGGCTAGTCCCGACGAACCAATTCCATCGGCCTCCACCTCCAATCCTCTCCCTCCCCCTTCCTACCGGGACTTGTATCCCGAAGACCAATATTACAAGATCGTTCCTGGACCTCCTCCCACCCCGGGGAACATCAGGTTTGAGGGGGACGAAAATCTGGACGTCTCGTACTACGAGGTCCGGATTAAAAAGGGCACCTTATTAAGAAGGTCCCTCTTCAACATCCTCCGGGGTTCAGGACTCGACCGCATCCGATTCCGGCTTAGGGACGGGTCACTGACCCCATACTATTCAGTGTCCTATTTTAAGGACCATTTAGGATCGAGGACAGAATACTGTATCCTCGATCACTTTGAGTTTTGAACACCCTAAAACAATAGTACAGGGTCCAGCTCAGATGTAGTGTTAAAATTTATAGATTATTTAATAATTTAGATGTATAAGTTAAAATCTGATAACTTATTGTTAGTCGCAAACCAAAAGCGTTTCTTTTGCAATTTAGAAACGACGACTTTTATTTTCATGTGCCATTTACGTCGTTTTAGGAAAGGAATTTCTAGGTTATAAACGGATATTTGTGTAATTAAGATAATTCCTTGAACCTTGTAACCAATTAAGTAAGTTGTTTTTTCTTATATATTTAAAACGAAGACCCCGAACTCAAAGAACCATTGTTTCTAAATTTTTATTGTATACATACAGGGTGTCCGACCTAAGGTGTCCAAGCCGAAAGGTGGTGGTAGAGGGTGAAAATTGGAGATGAAAAGTCCAATACCATTTTTCAAAATTCGGAATAATTACCGAGTTATTAAATAATACTTCTGACCAATCAGAATGCCCCTTTAGATTCTGGTGTGCATTACAGAAGTTTAGACTCGAACCTACTCGTAGTCGGTAACAAAGCAGAAGTAGTAATAATAACAAAAGAAGTAAGACGGTGACACCAACACATTAAAGATCTCTCTTCTGATGTTACCACTAACACACTAGTACGACTGTGATATGATATCGTCGGAAACAAAGTATGTACAGGGTGTAATAGTAGTAGTAATAACATAAGAAATTAAATGACAAAAATCAACTTTCAAATTCCTAATTGTGTTATTAATTCCGCTACTTCCACGACCAATGCTGCTATCATTATTATCACTATTATTTTTATTATTATTGTTTATTATTGTTTTCGAACACGGTCCCCAGGAGGGGAGTTTTATGTTTTCCTTTCTATTCTTGCACACACGGTGTGCAGTCGGTCGCGAATGGGTTAAGTTACAGGACTTTAAAAACCACCTAAAAATTTAGGATTTTTTTTCATCACTTAATTTTGGCGCCTAGAGTATGTATAGGGTGTAATAGCAGTAGTAATAACATAAGAAAATAAATGACGAAAATCAACTTTCAAATTCTTAATTAATGTGTTATTAAATCTACCATTCCCACGACCGATACTGCTATCATTATTATCCTTGTTGTTGTTATTATTATTATCGTTGTCGTTGTCGTTGTCGTTATCATTATTATTATTATTGTCGTTGTCTCACCGTTGATCTCACCGTAATTTATAAAAAATATTAAATAAAAACCTAAGGTTTTTTGTGCTCATATTAAAGCTTATATTCCAAGCTTTAATTTAACCCAAGATTGGTTTAAAAATTTTACAAATTGAGCCCCTGCTGACCTTCGAAAGATGACGGTAAAAAAGTTGAAAAAATCGGTATTTTCTTGCACAAAATATTCTTTTTCTCAGCTAATATTGCAGATATCATTTTGATTCTTTTTTCGTTGATTAAAGGCACTACCCTAGAACATATTGAGCGGAACAGAATTTTTCTGAAGTTGAAAGTTATGAAGATACGAAATTTTTACAACCACTAAAACATAGTCCGATTTTGATCTTTCTCTACTTTTAACATTACATTTTAACAAATAATTTTCTAATAATTTTCCACGCTCACATTGTTTGTTTAACATTAGTGAATAATGTCCAAAAGGGAAATTGAAGATCGGAGCAGTAGAACATAAAAAAGGAACATTTTGTGCAAGAAAACACCGATTTTTCAACTTTTGTTCCGTCATCTTTCAAAGATCAGCACGGGCTTAATTTTTAAAATTTTAAAACCAATCTTGGGTTAAATTAAAGCTTGGAATATAAGCTTTAATATGAGCACAAAAAACCTTAGATTTTTATTTAATATTTTTTATAAATTACGGTGAGATCAACGGTGAGACAACGACAATAATAATAATAATGATAACGACAACGACAACGATAATAATAATAATAACAACAACAAGGATAATAATGATAGCAGTATTGGTCGTGGGAATGGTAGATTTAATAACACATTAATTAAGAATTTGAAAGTAGATTTTCGTCATTTATTTTCTTATGTTATTACTACTGCTATTACACCCTATACATACTCTAGGCGCCAAAATTAAGGGATGAAAAAAAATCCTAAATTTTTAGGTGGTTTTTAAAGTCCTGTAACTTAACCCATTCGCGACCGACTGCACATCGTGTGTGCAAGAATAGAAAGGAAAACATAAAACTCCCCTCCTGGGGACCGTGTTCGAAAACAGTCGCCGTCTCGAATGGGTTAAGGAACAATAGTGGAAGAGCAATTTAAAAAAAAAGCAAATTAAGCTCCAAGTTCCTAGGTTTGAGATCCTGAACTCAAAATGTTTTAACATCAACAGTTTTCTATTAATCGTAAGAAAACTATCGGGAAAAAAATGTCCAAATTTTCGCTTGTTTTTCAAAAAGTCCATGGACTTCAATAAATTTTTTTCACTGATTTCATCATAAAGCTCTTTCACATAATTTAATACTCTTTAATTTGAGAGATCGAAATGCTTTGTACGATGATTTTTCGTTGAGTTATCGTCGATTAAAGCAAAAAAAATCAGTTTTAACTTTGGCAATTATGTAAAAAATTTGTAAATTAAAAAATAATTTTAACAAATGTTATTTCTTACCATAATTAACATTTTTTGAATAAAAAAAGAAAAATGTTAATTATTGTAAGAAGTCACATTGTTTAAAATTATTTTTTAATTTAATAATTTTTTACCGAGTACATAATTACCAAAGTTAAAACTGATTTTTTTGCTTTGAGAACTCATGTCAGCGAAAAATCAGCGTACAAGATTTTCCGTCCGCTCAAATTAAAGAGAATTAAATTATCAGAAAGAGCTTTATGATGAAATCAGTGAAAAACATTCATTGAAGTCTATGACCCTTCGAAAAATAAGCGTAAATTTGAAATTTTTTTTCCGTTTGTTTTATTATGATTGCTCAAAAACTGCTGATGGTAAAACATTTTGAGTTCAAGATCTCAAGTCTAGAAACTTGGAGCTTCAATTTGCTTTTTTTTAATTGCTTTCCCACTGTTATTTTTTAAGTTACAGCACTTTGAAAATCACCTACTTTAGATTTTTTTTCCATCTCTTAATTTTTGCGCCCAGTGTATGTAGGGCATTCCACGCCAAATCGGACGGTTTGAAAAACTTTTTTTTAATTTTCATAATTTTTTGGTATTTTTTAGTACCCCTCAAAAGAGGCTTCCTGGTAAATTTTGAGATTTTTTTTATCACTGGTTAAAAAAATATCGAATTTTCAAAAAAACCGTTCTTTTTTTGGTTTTTTGCTCATAACTTTCCTAATAAAGGTCGAAATTCAATTATTATTTTTTTAATTTTCGTTTTTGGATGGCCTTTACAGAAAAAAATACAACAAAATATGTAAAGTGTTTTTAATCAATATTTTTGAATTTTAAGTTTTCAATCGTGTTTTTAAAACTTTGTGTATCCTTCGACTTTCTTGAAGATTTTCTATTTTAAACTTCTATCCGTCCTGCAACTTTTAAGCCCGGTCCGGTAGTGGGCCTTCCATAATTACTATTTTTTTTTCGATTTTTAACAATTAAAAAAACTTTTTTCGCTATAAATTATTATCAGTATCGATTTTTAAATTTTTAATTTTTAATTTGAAAATTTTCAAATATTTTTCCAAAAATTTTTAATTTTTAAAAAGTCGGTATTGATAATAATTCATAGCGAAAAAAAAATTTTTGTAATTTTTAAAACACTAAATTTTTTTTTTTGTATTTATTATTTGTAAAAAATACCAAAAAATTAAGAAAATTTAAAAAAAAATGTTTTCAAACCGTCCTATTTGGGGTGGAATACCCCATGTCCAGGCCCTAATGGTAGTAGTAATAACATAAGAAAATAAATGAAAATCAAATTTCAAATTCTTAATTATTGTGTTATTAAATCTACTATTCCCACGACCAATACTGCTATCATTATTATCATTATTATTATTACTATTATTATTACTATTATTATTATTATTATTATTATTATTATTATTATTATTATTATTATTATTACTATTACTATTATTATTATTACTATTACTATTACTATTACTATTATTATTATTATTATTATTATTATTGTTATTATTATTATTATTATTATTATTATTATTATTATTATTATTATTATTTCCCCAGCCGAGAAAAGGCTCAAGGATGGCGAGGAGGGGTGGAACGTCGTGGCTCGGAGGAAGCCGAAGGCGGCGAAAGCTCCCGCCCCTCCTCTAACAACGGCCACCTCAGCCGCGGCTAAACCGCCGGCCTCTGCCTCCTCTGAGGCAAAGACGGCCAAAAAGAAGAGGAAGCCAAGGCGGAAGCGGCGCGCAGCTGCCCTGGCGGTTAAGCCAGCCGAGGGTACCAGCTACGCCGAGGTGCTGGCGAAGCTGCGCGCTACGGTCAAGCCGGAGGATGCCGGGGTCGAGGTGAAGGCCATCCGGCAAACCAGGAGCGGCGAGGTGCTCCTCGAGCTCGCCGGCGGAGCGAAGCCCGAGCAGAAGGCCTCGTTCAGTGAGGCCTTAAAGGGGGCCCTGGGCAAAACGGGATCCGTCCGGCGGATGGAGCCCAAAGAGACTATCGAGCTGAGGGATCTCGATTGCCTCACCACAGCTGGTGAGGTGGAAGAGGCCCTCAGAGCAGAGTTGGGCGACACCGCCGGTGACATGCGGGTGCATGTCACCAAGGAAAACGCCCGGGGCCAAAAGCTCGCAATAGTGGAGCTCGAGGAGCGGGCCGCCGCTAAGCTCCTGGAACGCGGTCGCCTAAGGATCGGGATGGTCATATCCCGACCCAGAAGGAGGACCGTTGCCACCAGGTGTTTCAGGTGCCTGGGATACGGGCACCTGGCACGTGGGTGCAAAGGCCCCGATCGGCAACACAATTGTTACCGATGTGGGGAGAAGGGGCATGCGGCCAATGGCTGCCAAAAGCCCCCGAAGTGTGCGGTCTGCGCCGACCTCGGTCGCAGAGGCGCAGACCTGCAACACGTGTTGGGTTCCGGCGCCTGCAAGGCGTACCGCGACGCCTTAGCCGACGCAAAAAAGCGTAATGGCTAAGGTGCTCCAGGGCAACCTGAACCGGAGCCGAGTCGCGGACGCCCTTCTCGAGCAGATGCGGCGAGAGCAGGAGATTGATATTCTCCTGCTCTGTGAACCGTACCGCGCTCGAGAGGGCCCAGCGTGGTTCGCCGACACGTTGGGAACCGCTGCGATCTGGATCCCGGATCCCTCCAAATTTCGGGTCCAGACGCACGGTGCAGGCGCCGGATTTGTCTGGGTAAGGGGAGAGGGGTTCACGCTGGTGAGCGTGTACCTCTCCCCTAACGACCGCATCGCGGATTTCCGCGAAAAGATTGAAGTCCTCGAAGACACCATCCAGGAACTGGAGGGAGGATGGGTCGTCGGAGGGGACTTCAACGCGAAGGCGGTCGAGTGGGGAATGCCCAGACCGGACACCAGGGGAAGGCTGGTCGTCGAATTGGCGGCCCGCCAGAACCTGGTGATCCTGAACCGAGGGTCGTCCACGACCTTCCGGAGGTTCGGTTATCAGGAGACCATCATTGACATCACGATGGCTTCTGAAGATGTCGCCCCCCGTGTCGATGACTGGAGAGTCATCGAGGACTACACGGGGAGTGACCATCAGTACGTGGCTTTCACGATAGCCGGGAAACGACGCTGGAGCAAGGTTCCACCCCCTGTTGGAGGGTGGAACCTGAAAACGCTCCAGAAGGAGGTTTTCGAGGAGGCCCTTCAAGTCGGGCTGCAGAACACCCCGCAGCCCGACGAAGGGCCGTTGACCCGGCTATCGCTGGAGCGACTCGTCGGCGCAACTATGGACGCTATCCACCAAGCGTGCGATGCGTCGATGAGCCGCGGAAGGCCACGCAGTGCCAGACGGCCTGCCTACTGGTGGTCGAGTGACATCGCCGACCTTCGGAGGGACTGCCATCGTCTGCGGCGAACAGCCCAGCGCGCCAGGCGCACCCCTGAAGGGGAGGCCCTGTGGGAATCCTACAGGGCCAAGCGCAGGGAGCTCCGCCACGCCATCGGCGTGAGCAAGCGGCGTTGCTGGGAAGACCTCCGCGAGGAGGTCAACCGCGACCCGTGGGGTCTAGGGTACCGAATCGTGCGTCGCAAGATCGGTGCCCAAAACGGCCCCACGGTGTTACCCGCAGACGAGGCATCGGCGATCGTGGACGCCCTCTTTCCGGACCACCCGGCAAGGGCTCGACGGTCAACGGGGCTGCAGGTGGAGGAGTTCCCCCTCTTTACCCTGCATGAGATGCAGAATGCAGCCCGGACCTTCCGCAACCGGAAGGCCCCGGGCCCAGACGGCATCCCAGCAGAGGTCCTGAAGCTGGCAGTTCAGCTTCAACCAGGGCCGATGCTGGGGATGCTAAACGCATGTCTGGGCTCAGGCCTTTGGCCGACCCGATGGAAGATCCAGCGCCTTGCGCTGGTCTCAAAAGGCAAGGGGCAGCTTACCGGTCCGTCCGCATACCGACCAATCTGTATGTTGGACACGGCCGGTAAGCTGCTGGAGAAAATGATCAGGCCCCGCCTCTTGGAAGCTTTTCGGGAGGCGGGCGATCTATCGGGTCGGCAGTACGGTTTCAGACCCGGAAGGTCTACCGTCGACGCCCTACGGGTGGTCTTGGACGCCGCCAACAAGGCGGAGTCCGGCAACCGGCACAGCTGGCATGTCGTCCTCGTAGCCACGCTGGACATCAGGAACGCCTTCAACTCGGCGAGTTGGGTGGGGATACTCGCGGCCCTGGAGAATACCTTCCAGGTGCCGGACTATCTCCTCCGCATTATGGAGGATTACCTCTTCGACCGTGTCCTTCTTTATGACACGGTCGAGGGGCGGCGGAGGAGACAAGTCACCGCAGGAGTGGCCCAGGGGTCCATCCTAGGACCGGACCTCTGGAACGCGTTCTACGACGCCATCCTGCGGATCGAGTTCCCCAGCGAGGCGTTCCTGGTGGGCTACGCGGACGACATAGCGGCAGTCATTGTCGCCCGCGACACGGAGCGTGCACAGTATGGCCTGAATCAGGTCATGAGGCGGGTGCAGAGTTGGATGGACGGCGCGGGTCTGCGGTTGGCAACCGAAAAGACCGAGCTCGTCGTCCTGTCCAAGCGAAGGATCCCCACCGAGATACCTTTCAAGGTGGGGATCCACACCATCATCGCGAAGGCCGCCGTTAGGTACCTGGGGGTCATGCTTGATTGCAAGCTGACCTTCTGGGTACACATACGGCAGGCGGCCGACAGGGCGGCGACAACCGCGTCGTCCCTCACCCGCCTCATGGCCAACATCGGAGGCCCAAGGCCGGCGAAGCGGAGGCTGCTCATGACAGCCGCAGAATCCGTGCTGTTGTACGGTGCGGAAGTATGGGCAGGAAGCCTCCGCTTCGAGAAGTACCGCCGCAGAATTGCGGCGGTCCAGGTTAGGTGCGCGCTCCGCGTAGCCTGTTCTTACAGGACAGTCGCGGAGCCAGCTGTGTTGGTTATTGCCGGGATGGTGCCCATAGACCTGCTTGCTCGCGAACGCAAGCAGGTCTATGAGGCGAAAAAGAGCGGCCAGAATAAGGCCGAGGCGAGGAGGGTGGCTCGGGAGGCCACCTTGCATCGCTGGCAGCAGCGTTGGAGCCAGGAGACCTGGGGGCGCTGGACGGCGAGGCTTATTCCATGCCTCGCCCCCTGGGTCAACCGGAGACACGGCGAGGTGGATTACTACCTTACGCAGTTCCTTAGTGGGCACGGATATTTCCGTGCCTACTTGCACAGGAACCGTAAGGCCACCTCGCCGCTGTGTGGTTATGGCTGCCACGATGCGAGGGACCGTGCCGAGCACACCCTCTTCGAGTGCGGCCGCCGGGCGGCCGAGAGGAATGCCCTCCAACAGGAGGTTGGCCCCATCACCCCCGACACCATCGTGGGGGTGATGCTGCAGTCTCTGCAGCACTGGAGCGCCGTCGCCAACTATGTGCGACGGTTGCTCCAGCAGAAGAAGAAGGAGGAGAGTCGGTGGAATCCCCCAAATCCGGTGTAGGGGATTTCACCGACAATTTGAAGTAGCTCCTCACGGGCCTCCTTCTGCTGTGAGGGCATCCCACGCGAGAAGCGCGCAGAGACGCGCGACGGGCGACTCCCCCCCCGAAGTAATGTGATAAACAGTTCCGGGGGGGGGGTCTAAGTCGCATATAGGGTTTGCGGTTTTTTAGTGGGTAGGAATCCCACATACCCCGGGGCAAGTGGCCCGCCCCGGGGATCTTGAACACCGGAAGATTTTTCCGCAGTTTCCCTCAAAAAAAAAAAAAATTATTATTATTATTATTATTATTATTATTATTATTATTATTATTATTATTGTGGTTGTTGTTATTGATGCAGTGTTAGTAATATTAATAACAACAATAATAATAAAAATAATAGTGATAATAATGATAGCAGCATTGGTCGTGGAAGTAGGGGAATTAATAACACAATTAAGAATTTCAAAGCTGATTTTTGTCATTTAATTTCTTATTTTATTACTACTACTATTACACCTTGTACATACTTTGTTTCCGACGATATCATATCACAGTCGTAGTAGTATGTTAGTGGTAACATCAGAAGAAAGATCTTTAATGTGTTGGTGTCACCGTCTTACTTCTTTTGTTATTATTACTACTACTGCTTTGTTACCGACTACGAGTAGGTTCGAGTCTAAACTTCTGTCATGCACACGAGAATCTAAAGGGGCATTCTGATTGGTCAGAAGTATTACTTAATAACTCGGTAATTATTCCGAATTTCGAAAAATGGTATTGGACTTTTCGTCTCCAATTTTCACCCTCTACCACCACCTTTCGGCTTGGACACCTTAGGTCGGACACCCTGTATATTAATAAAGTTTAACAATTAGGTTATTCCAAACACCCGTATGAACCTAGCACCACCAACATGAAAAATCAAATTTGGATACATACCAAAATTAGGTGCTAATTAGTTGCTAATTAGTTGCTCTAGTCCCAAATTAATTGCCCTTATCGTTTGGCAGGAAATTGATTTTGAAGATGGGGTTGCGGACTTGACGTTACGCTAGCACCCCCACCTTTAAAAAACAGGTACAGCAAACTTTTCATAAAAAAACATAAATACTAGAAATAATTGCTATTCAATTGCTCTAAAACAGCACAAACAAATGTTAAATGTATTTAATAGTTTACGATGCCCCGCGATGCGTTAACACTAGAACTACCACACCAGTCATTTTGACTGGTTAGACAATTTTATTTTGTTATTCCTACTTCATGTTACATTTTTTTTCGCAATGATGTAATGACTTTTGGAAAGATAGCTAAAGAATTAATATAATGAACTTTAATTTTGTTTCATACATTTAAAATAAAAGTAATTTTTTTAAAGTAGAAATAGCTACGTCTCAACTGTCGGTAATTCTAGTGTTAATATGTCCCTACAAGAGTAGATATCAAATGTAGGGATTTATCAATATTACATTGGTATCAGGATGCTCCCTGATTTAATTGTTCTTATGATATCGAATTCCCGAATTTATTGCTCCCAAAATAATAATAGAAATTAACAAAAACTGTACTCGCGGGGTCACGGCTACAAGAGTAATTATTCGAAAAAAATTAGTTGCTCTCAAAACTTCGATATGAAAATACTCCCTGATTTAATTGCTTTCAAGATATCGAATTCCTGAATTTGTTGCTCCCGATATAATTATAGAAATTAACAAAAACTGTACTCGCGGGGCCATGGCTACAAGAGTAAACTATTCGAAAAAAATTAGTTGCTCTCATAAGTTTTATATGAAAATGCTCCCTGATTTAATTGCTCTCAAGATATCGAATTCCCGAATTTATTGCTCCCAAAATAATCATAGAAATTAACAAAAACTGTACTCGCGGGGTCACGGCTAGAAGAGTAAACTATTCGAAAAAAATTAGTTGCTCTCATAAATTTTATATGAAAATGCTCCCTGATTTAATTGCTCTCAAGATATTGAATTCCCGAATTTATTGCTCCCAAAATAATTATAGAAATTAACAAAAACTGTATTCGCGGGGCCATGGCTACAAGAGTAAACTATTCGAAAAAAATTAGTTGCTCTCACAAATTTGATATGAAAATGCTCCCTGATTTAATTGCTCTGAAGATATCGAATTCCCGAATTTGTTGCTCCCGACATAATTATAGAAATTAATAAAAACGTTTCTTATAATAATGTTTGCCTCTTCGAAACATTTATTTTTTTCTCTCCGACGATTTATTTATACATTATCATCACTGAAAATTCTACTTGAGTATTATAATTGTAAAAATAATTTTTGGAAAAAAAATATAACCGACTTTGCACTAAAAAATTGCACTAAAAAATATGAAATAATTTATATTTCCTTTATATTAAATTATATTAAATAACCTTTTCGGAGGCGGCGCAAAATTAAAAATTACTTACATTCAAAATTACCAAACTTGGTTTAACTTTCTGTGTTAGGAACAAAACATGGCCTTTAATTATTGCTATTATTATATTCGCTTCAGACCGCATATACATTAACACTATTCAATATCGCCACTCCTACTAAATACTATCTCAAACCTACTCAAATAATATTTCCATCGAGAGAATATATACATTAATTTTTAAGTAAAATTGCCCCCTCTCCCGCGCGTCGCCAAATCAAATACATCAAACCCTCTCAATCCGTATTTTCACGTAGACAGTATATATGTATACAATAACAGCATCAAGAGACACGGTAGTGTCTCGGACAAGTTCATGTATGAATTGGGAGCGAGCGCTACCGTGTATCTTTTCTCGACCGAACTAGGTGCGGGTCAAGAGACACGGTAGTGTCTCGGACAAGTTCATGTATGAATTGGGAGCGAGCGCTACCGTGTATCTTTTCTCGACCGAACTAGGTGCGGGCACATGAAAAATAGCCGAACGCGTTGTGTATATACACAGCTTACAACTCCATACAAACGCAATCCGTTGAGTTGTATGCTATATACATACACGGCACACATGCACAAGCTGTCGGTTGCATTAAATGGTGGCTCCACGTTGAGGTATTGAGTTTTTCTGTTATATGTACACGACTCATACACTCACAAGCCTTCTGTGATCCAGTGGCGGCGCCACGGTGGGCTAGCCTTATAGGCATTGAGTTGAACAGAAGATGAAGAAATTTACCTTACCGACGCACGTTATGGATTTTATATCATCTTTAGAACTAAAGTCGATATAAAATTAAACGCGCCAAATTTAATTTTATAAAATTATCATTTTCATTCAGTGAAATTAAACGCGCCAAAATTTAATTTCATATGAAATTGAAAAAATGAGGTTGACGATGATGAGAATGACGCCGTCGACGAGGACAACGAGTCCGAGGACCGGAACGACGACGAGGACCAGGACGACGACGAGGACGAGGAGGACGACGACGACGACGACGAGGACGAGGACGACGATGACGAGGACCACGAGGACGACGACGAGGACGGCGACGACGACGAGGACGAGGACGACGACGAGGACGACGAGGACGACGACGACGACGACGACGACGACGAGGAGGACGACGACGACGAGGAGGACCACGAGGACGACGAGGACCAAGAGGACGACGACGACGACGACGAGGACCACGAGGACGACGACGACGACGACGACGACAAGGACCAAGAGGACGACGAGGACCACGAGGACGAGGACGACGACGACGACAAGGACGACGACAACAACAAAGAAAGCCCCACCATAAAGAAAGCTACTGACTGTGTGTGTGTGTGTGTGTGTGTGTGTGTGTGTGTGTGTGTGTTTATGTATACTTGAATAAAACACGAATAACATTTTTTAATATTATATTTTAATTTTCTTTTTTTTTATTTTATTTTAATAAAATATAAAATTAAATTTAGCGCCGGCGCCGGCGCCGAAGCCACGGCCACGGCCACGCCCTCGGCCACCGCCTCTTCCTCCACGCCGATATCTAAAACAATGACAAAAAAACCAAAAAAATACAATTATTATTTTTATTTTTTTTTATTTTTTTAAGATAAATTCAAATTAAATATTTACTTACCTTTGGTTACGAAAATCTAGTTGACGCCCTCCGCGACGCCTAATTGGGCCCGCTGGAGTCGTCGTCGCAGCCGCCGTCGTCGTCGCAGGCGCCGTCGTCGTCGCAGGCGCCGTCGTCGTCGCAGCCGCCGTCGTCGTCGCAGCCGGCGTCGTCGTCGCAGCCGCCGTCGTCGTCGTCGCAGCAGCCGTCGTCGTCGTCGCAGCCGCCGTCGTCGTCGTCGGCGGTGGTGGTGTTATTTGTGGCTGCGGCTGCGTGGATTGCGGCTGCGACGACGCCTCCAACACCAGCGGCGGTGTTGGAGACAACTTATCTTTTTCTGAAAAAGATAAAATTATTATTATTATCATCATTATCATTATCATTATCATTATCATTATCATTATCATTATCATTATCATTATCATTATCATTAATCATTATCATTAACATCATCATCACCGTTATCACAATCAAAGAGGACAACGGTGACGACGATAAGTATATAAAAATTCAACTTACCTGTTGCTTCTTCTTCGATAGTCTGAGACGATCTGATGAGTGTAATAAAATGGTAGCATGCACACGCGCAGTTGAACACATTTACTTATGGCGGGTTTACGTGATTTACTGAGGCGAGTTCAAAAATTATCCGAGGCGCGCTTTTATGAACAGATTCAAAAATCCGAGGCGCGCTTTTATGAACAGAGCCAGAGTTTTATTATAAGTTTATTTAATCTCAGTGCGTTTTTAAAAATTAATTTTTAATGCATAATATTTAATATTGGCGCGTTACAAGAGTCTGTTCAAAAATTAATTTTTTAATACGCTTTATTAATTGTTTCAAAATTAAATGTTACAATATCAAACCAGAGTTTTATACAAATTTATTTACATCATCTTCGCACGTTTACTCAACCGCGTTGAAAAATTAACGGAGGCGCACTTTTATAAATACAGCCAGAATTTTATTGTAAATTTATTTAATTTCGACGGGATTACTGCTTGTTGAAGCGAATTCAAAAATTAATTTTTAATGCATACAATGTAATTTTGACGTGTTGGAAGAGCGTGTTCAAAATTAAATTTTTTCAGAACGCTTTATTAAACGCGCCAAATTTAAATTTTATAAAATCAAACCAGAGTTCCATAAAGAATTCCTTTATTTAATTATGGCGCGTTTGCTGAAGCCAATTAAAAAATTAACTGAGGCACGCTTTTATGAACACAGCCAGAGTTTCATTGTAAATTTACTTATTTTCAGTTCGTTTACTATTCCAAAGAAACCCTAAAAATTGTAAACCTCTGCGATTTTTTTATTGATTCTGAATGGTGGAATTTATTCTTTTTCATAAAATCACTTCAAGGATTTCTCGAGGTTGCAAATGTTTGTTAAGCAATGTTAATCCATATTTTCTTTATCATAAAATATTAATTGTTGTATTGAATATTTTTTACACTTGGGATTTTTTTCTTACAATAATTAACATTTATTAATTTAAAAATATGGTTCATCGATAAAAGATATTTTCAACCTTAATAAATGAATGAATAATAAAAAATTAATCCTTGAATTTATTTTAACAAATTCCATAATTCCGAACAGAATGAAAAAAAATCGTAGATTTTGAAAATCACCTAAAAATTTAAGATTCTTTTTCAATCCTGTAATGTTTGCGCCTAGTGTATAAATAAACCTCCTAGAAAACACCTCTAGTGCAAAAAAGTCGAGACAAGTTCACGTATGAAAAGGAATATCTCTATAAAAAGCAATTCTCCAAAAATGTCTAATTTACACAAAACGTTCAAAAATAAAAAATAATTTGAATGAAGAAGGAATACGTCATATTTTTTATAAGTTTCTATTTATAGAATTTATATTTATTTATTTTTATTAAATCCCTACAAAAAAGCATGTCTCGTGCAAAGAAGTTTCCTAAAAATAATCAATTTACACGAAACGTCCAAAAATACAAAATAATGCAAAACAAATACATCATATTTTTTATAGTTTAGAATGGAATAGAAAGAACGTGAATGAACAATGATTGCGTCTAGTGTATAAATAAATAAATAAGCAAACAGAAAATTCAACGTGTCTTTCTAAAAAATCCCAAAATGGGTATTCGTTTATTCGAAGAAAACCTTATTAAAATTGCTAATTAATTTCTAACATGTCATTAACCTGGGGTAATATTAAATAATCACTAAGTTGTAATCAAGAAACTATTGTTCGATTTCCATAAAATTCAAATTTAATTTGACTGTTTGAATTTTCCGCCATAATTGCCACTTTGCGCCATCTATGTCTTTCGATGACTACTAGGGTCCACATATTTGTTTCGTTTATCTCTCTATCGTCTTGTATATCTCTACGTAACTGTAGTAGCACTTAACGCGTTTTAATTTTGTTGAATTTTATTTTTATTTTTAATGATATATTGTGCTGTTTGTTATTAATTTAAACAAATTTTTCAACAACAAGGTGATGAGTATTTAACAGTAAGTACCTGGTGTAATCTTTTTTAACATTGTTGTCCCTTTATAAATCATTTTCAACAGCAACAGAATTCTAACCTTTTCAAGATGAGTTAGACGTATTTTTTAGTTAACATCTTTTGAAAAACTAACTCTTTGGTTTTCTTTAAATATCAAATTGCATTTATAGTCTTACTCTTTAAGAAGGTTATAACTTTTGATAGAGTTTTGTTGTCTGTTGTTCTCAACTTTTTGATTTTGCATTTTTTCAGTAAATAATTTTGTAATGCAGTCGCGTCGGTATTTAAGTTGACACTTATAATTTTTATAAAATAGCAGTGAAAATATCTAGAAAAAATAAATGAAATGCGACATGCTACAAAAACCAATTTATTCGGATCTTAAGTAAATAATGTTATCTTAATAATTATGTTAATATGCGTAACAATAATATTAACAAATATTTTCTAATTAACGTCCATCGGAAAGTAAGTTGACGATATTCACAAAGTAAATTATAATTCTATAAATAACAATACCAAAAATATTTAATAAGAAGTCTGATACCCTTCGGCTTTAATTACTTCCAGTAAACGATTTGGCATACTATGTATTAATTTTCCTAACGTTTTGGGCTCTATTTCATCCCATGCCTTTTTTAGTGCGGCTATCAATTTTGCTTTTGTATAACGGTCCGATTTTGGTATTTTTCGATCGATTATAGACCCTCCACCGTGTTTGATGGTGAAGGTTTGAAAGCTTCACCATTTCAGCTTCACATTTTGTTTGAAAGCTTCACCTTGCTTTCTCCACACATATTTTCTTCGCTTATTTGACTGTAACTCAAACTTCGACTCATCACTCCAAATGATTGATTTCCAGAATGAAATCGGTTTATTATAATGCTCTTTTGCAAAATTTAAACGTTTGCGAGCATTTGTTTCGGAAATGTGTGGCTTCTTTCTAGATATTCGACCATGCAACTCAGCTTCGTATAAACGGGATATTATTTGGGTGATTCTAACAATTTCTCGATTCTGCTGGGGAGTTGTTTTCTTGTTTCTTCCCGTTCTAATTAAATTTTCAGGTTTCCCAGTAGTCTCTATGTTATTATAAATTTTTCACACCCCTTCCTTTGATATTCCAAAATCTGTAGCAATCTGTTGCAAACTTTGGCCTTCCCTTTTTCTTTTATAAATTAATAATCTTTCAGACACGTGTAATTCCCGTGTTTTCGGCATGCTAAAAGTAATCGGCATGCTAAAAGTAACCAATTCTTAACAATGACGATACATAAATAAAAAACATTATATAAGAGACTAAATATACATTATTAAGTTATTAAATGCATATTTAATAGAAAAATTTTATAAGTATTGGTTCAAAGCCGTTCTTTTTAACATTTCACAGGATGTAGTACCATATAATATAATTCAGTTAAATATTTATTTATTTATTTATTTATTTATTTATACCAGAGATACATAGTATCCCGACAGAGGCAAATAGTGTTGCCTGTTTGTCGGCTTGGTAGAGAAAATTTACAAAATAAAACAAGCATTCATACAATCGCATACTACATTCATACAAACAATATACAAACATTCTCTCACACTTCCCTAACTACATTCAAAAGTAAACCCAAGATATAAGATCACAGACAGTTAACACCCCATTCTTTTAATTTCTTCTTAATTAATACTTGGCTGCATTGTAATTTTTTTAAATCTGTAGGCATGGCATTAAACAGTTGCGTTGCTGCAAAGCTACAGCTTTTTTTACCCACTTCTTTGCCTATATTAGGGGGCTGGATAATTCTGTTTCTGGTTCTACTTTTTGCATTACAATATGATTTGTATTTTCAAAATAGTTGAAACTGATAGAGAAGTAATAAAAAACTAATTAAAAATTATAAAATTACAATTGACTATCAACAGTATTTACTAACTTTCCTTACGTAAGAGTTAATTTCTCAAAATTAAATTGAAATAATTTACCTAGTATGACAGTAGCATTAATGTACGATACATTGTTCTTTATCTCTCCAGTATGCACTAAATTTGATTGATGGCATTTACGCACTAAATTTGATTGATGGCATTTACGCACTAAATTTGATTGATGGCATTTATTACACTCTATTGTTAAAATTGAATGCAGGCCAATTCTTTTCTCCTTCTTTTCTCTCATGTTGTTTGTTTGACAGTAAGCAAAAGGAAACAATGTTTTGTTCATTGTTTGATGGCATTTATTACACTCTATTGTTAAAATTGAATGCAGGCCAATTCTTTTCTCCTTCTTTTCTCTCATGTTGTTTGTTTGACAGTAAGCAAAAGGAAACAATGTTTTGTTCATTGTTCAATGTTGGTTGCCTAATAAGGATGACTAGTGGTGGAATCGTGGGGGTGGTAGTTTATATAGCCACAGTACCCGAACTGAAGTTTAAGGTTCAAACGCTTTCCCAAATTTTGGTGTAGCGAGCTAATCTTGGAAGTAGGCCAAGTAATAAAAGGAGTTGCTCTATGAATATAAAAAGTAATTTTGGCGTGTTTAATTTTGTGTTAAAAGCGGTAGATTTAAGTAGATATTAAGTAGATTTAAGTAGCTTTCCAAAATTTTGGTGTAGCGAGCTAATCTCGGAAGTGAGCTAAGTAATAAAAGGGGTTGCTCTAAAAATATTGTCATATTCTCAATGCTGATTGGTTAATAAGAATGACTAGTGATGGAATCGTGAGAGTGGTAATTTATATGCCACAGTACCTGAACTGAAGTTTAAGGTTCAAGGCTTTCCCAAATTTTGGTGTAGCGAGCTAATCCGGGAAGTAGGTTAAGTAATAAAGGGGGTTACTCTAAGAATATTAGGATCATTTTGGCGTGTTTATTGAAGCATTTAATTTTTTATTGAAAGCAGTAGATTTAGGTACATATTATTAATTTTCTTCTTATATATACTCCAAATAAAAGGATTATTAGTAATATTGAATTGATAATGTTTCAATTATTGTCACTTGTTTAATAATTTGAGTAGGAATTGATACAATTTCAGTTAAAATTTAAATAGTAATTGATAATCTTTATTTTAACCTCTTCGAAAAAAATTACAATTTCTTTTACTAATCTCTTTTATTTGGGTTTTGCATTGCCAATGGCAATGATTTGGAGAATGTCTTGGAGAACGTTTAATGTCCTTCTCTATTTTTTGTTGGCTGTTAACAAACTACAATTTATTATTCTTAGTTATATCTGGCAACAAAATTTACAAAATTTTGCAATTCTTTATAGCACCTCTAGAATTTGGTTTAGAACAGAATTTCGTTGGCTAAAATAATCAAGAATTATAAATCGTCGATTATTAACAACCGACAAAGAATTAGAGAAGTCATTGTTTAATAATCTCTTTGAATTTCCAATGTCGATGCAAACTTTATTAAGATGAAAAATGTTTCATTAGGGTTTACATTCCAAATATTTTTTCTCTTATTGTGCAAACGTGTAATAATTTGTAAATAATACATCCTTTGATTTGTGAAATCTTACATAATCAGTGAAATCAATATCCAATTTTTCTATTTTTCAAAAATCAATTGACTATTACTTACTAATTGCTTCTTTATTGCAAAGGAAGAGAAATATTTGAACTATTGCAACTAATAAAACATTTCTTATCTTTAGTAAACTCGGCATTGCTAATGGCAATTTCTTTCATAATACCGACTAAACCGACTATTAATGTCTTCGATTCTTTTTTGATTGTTAATAAACCACAAATTATTATTCTTTGTTATATCTGACAACAAAATATGCCAAATCTTTGCAATTTCTCTGGTAACTCTACAATTTGGTTTAGAACAGAATCTGGTTGTCTGAAATAACTAAGAATAATAAATCATCGATTATTAACAACTGACAAATAATAATAGAAGTCGTTGTTTAATTTAATAATGTTATTGATTCCCAATGTCTATGCAAAGTTTTGTTTATTAACTTTTTTATATGTTGTTTCTTTTTTACAGTTTCATTTTTATTCATATTGTTTCGTACTGTTAAGGGCTACTACAATCTCAGGTAAGTATTTTTTTTTTCATTATCTTTATTCAATTTAGTTTAAGGTTTATATAGTTTCCCGATCCAGCATTCGTGCTGCTTATTGATCTAGCATTCGTGCTGAACACTGATCCAGCAATTGTGCTGTTTACTGGTCCAGCATTCGTGCTGCTTATTGATCCAGCATTCGTGCTGAACACTGATCCAGCATTCGTGCTGTTCACTGATCCAGCATTCGTGCTGCTTATTGATCCAGCATTCGTGCTGAACATTGATCCAGCATTCGTGCTGTCTACTGATCCAGCATTCGTGCTGTTTACTGATTTTAATTTCGCATTACTCTCCAAGCGAATTTAGTTTACTTATTTACTGTTAGAAACCGTTAGACATATATTTACTATGGCAATTAGCAATTTAACACAGAAGGAGAAGGAAGTAATTGTTAACGGTCAGTGGTTGGAGGAAGGGCACATGGATAACTTTATTGCCATTTATAATACGTTCTCTTCAAACTTGGTCGCTGATATGCAAGAAGTTTGGAAAGTTCAGCTCCCGCACTTGATAACCCCTATCTCTCCAAATGAAAAGCATGTCCAAATATTACACAGTTCCAATCAAATTGGAACTAATGAAGGCGGTCATTGGGTGTGCAGCTATTATGACACTCATTCAATTTTTATTTATGACTCTATGAATGCTAAGAAGTTGCACAAGCATCATGAGATTTACTTGCGGAAGCTCTTTCCATTTTATTCTTTTGACAAGAAACCAATAAAATTTCCTGTTGTGCAATACCAACCAAATGGAAATGATTGCGGAGTATTTGCTATCGCATTTGCTATTTCTATTTTACATGACATTTTGCCAGAAAAAGTTATTTATGATGTACAATTAATGCGAACGCATTTATTGTATATCTTGGAGCAAAAAACTCTGGAACATTTTCCTGCAAGGTTCCTTTCTAATAACTCTTTTGTATCTGCTGCATTGGTAGAAGTTAAAAAAAGACGTCTCAGAAATAATCGAATAAAGGAGAATCGTCAAAAAGAGAGCGAGGAACAACGTTTTAAGCGACTTGAAAAGGACAAATTACACAAAAAGCTTAAGATAGCGAAAAACAATGAGACCATTCCACAGAAAACGATGGACAAAATGCCTTGCAGTACACAAAATGACTCTTGTGTACTAGTTACTAATGAAGAAAATACACAGAATATGATTACAGCTCAGTATTTCAAAGAGGATATTGACTTTAGTTTCGCTAAATATGCTAGCACGGAGATTACTATGATCGAAAATACTATTTTCCACCATACGGATAGTATTCCAACACGTAATATTTTGGGTACAAATGCTTTACCCATTGTGTCACCTCGTAATTCAAAAATACATGAAGAAAAAGAGCTAATTATAACTGATGGGTGGCTTGAAAAAAAAGATATGGATAACTTTATTGCTATTTATAATAAATGTACTTCAAACTTGTTAGCTAATATGCAAGAGGTTTGGAAAGTACAGCTTCCGGACATGATAACCCCTATTCTTCCAAATCAAAAGCATGTCCAAATATTATACAGTTTCAATGAAATTGGAACTAATGAAGGCGGCCATTGGGTGTGCAGTTATTATGACACTCATTCAATTTTTATTTATGACTCTATAAACGCTAAGAAGTTGCACAAGCATCATGAAATTTACTTACGGAAGCTCTTTCCATTCTATTCTTTTGACAAGAAACCAATAAAATTTCCTGTTGTGCAATACCAATCAAACAGAAATGATTGCGGAGTATTTGCTATTGCATTTGCTATTTCTATTTTACATGAAATTTTACCAGAAAAAGTTACTTATGATGTACAAGTAATGCGAACGCATTTATTGTATATCTTGGAGCAAAAAGCTCTGGAACATTTTCCTGCAAGATTCCTTTCCAATAACTCTTTAGTATCTGTCTCACTGGCACAAATTCAAAAAAGACGTCACAGAATTAATCGACAAATCGAGCAACGACAAAAAAAGAGCGAGGAACAACGTTTTAAGCGTCTTGAAAAGGACAAATTACAGAAAAGGCTTAAGAGAACGAAAAGCAACAAGACTATTTCACAGAAAATGATAGACAAAATGTCATGTGGTAAACAAAATGGCTCTTGTGTACTAGATACTAATGAAGAGAATGCAAAGAATATGATCACAGCTAAGTATTTCGAAGAAGATATGGACTTCAGTCTCGCTAAATGTGCTAGCACCGGGGTTACTACGATCGAAAATACTATTCTTCATACCACGGATATTAATCAAACAAGTAATATTTTGGGTACAAGTGCTTTACCGATTATGGCATCTCATAATTTAAAATCATATGAAGAGAAGAAGCTAATTATAACTGATCAAGCATCAAATATGAAAGACGTCACAACAAATAATTTAGAACGGGTTGGATTCGATCACGCACAATACGGTGATACCATAGAAAATGTCGCTTTTAATGTGAGCAATCAGTATTATGGAGGTGCTATTTCCAAAGATAAAAAACATTTCTTGAGTCTTGAGGAGAAATTGGTGATTGTTAATAACAAATGGATTAATTGCGATGTCATGGACAGATTTAGAGAACTCTTTAAAACATCCTCGGGATATGACATGCAGGGAACATGGAAAGTTCAAAAACCGTGTTCCATCCGAGCTATTTCAAGAGAATCAAAGCATATACAAATACTGCACAGTTGCGAAGATATGTCAACTAATATAGGTGGTCATTGGGTTTGTAGTTACTATGACACTGAAACAGTGTTTATTTATGATTCTCTTAATAGAAAGGCCTTACATAGGCATCATGAATTATATTTAAAAAAGTTATACCCATTTTATATTTTTAATGACACTTCAATAAAGTATCCTGAAGTTCAATATCAAACAAATTGCAACGATTGTGGCGTTTTTGCTATTGCTTTTGCTATATCGATTTTCTTAGGAATTTGTCCGAGTGACGTAACATATTCAATTAATGTTATGCGTTTACATTTGTTAAAAATATTTGAAACTAATGTAATTGAACATTTTCCATATACTTTTATAGGCAGTCCTACACGTAGTACTTGTAATAAAGGAGCGACTTCTCAGTCCACAGGAGTTATGAATTCAAACATTGTTTTTCCAACGATTACTTGTACAGAAAATGTGAGCAAATCATCAATGATTAATAAACCCGGAAAAGCTTTGAAAACAACAATGAAAAGTATTTCAAAAATGGGAGCTTTTTCGAGAGTAAATCTTACCGGTTATTCAAAATCTCATATCGCTTCCTTGTCACCTTCAAAACAAAAACAACGAGTAAAGTTATCGTATTGCAAAAACAAGGAATTGAAACATTTGAAGAGCCGTGCTAAACATGCTTCTCAAATTCAGGAAAACCACGTCATAAGACGCAAATACGATTCAGAAAGGGAAAGCAATCGCATTTTGAAACGTAAAAACTGTGATGCTGGCGTAATTCATGAACAGGATTCAAAGTGTATGCGATATATTGCAAAACCAGAAAATAATTTTAAACAATTACATAAAAGACATGCTAACACCCATGCACGAATTCTTAAGAGTATCAGCAATAAACCGTGGTATAAGAATTTTAAGCAAAACTTTATAAAGGATAAGAGCAAAATACATTTCACTAAAAATTTGTGCAAAAAATACAAGCGATTTGATAGATTTGCAAATTCACTCAACATTTTCAATAACAAGGAAAGTTATATTTGTAACCTAACTGAAAAGCTAGATCTAAAATCTAATGTGGAAAAGCGATTTGAAGCCGAAAGAATTATAAAGTGGTGTCTTCATGTCAGAGACAAATATGTGTATAAAATGAAAAAAAATCTTAAGTCCCTTAAAAATAAAATTGAAGTTATTCTTACTCAATGGTCTCAATGTTCTGATAAGAATCTGCAGAATATGGAAAGTGTGTTATGTGGTAATGTAAGAAAACATAATTCTTCTTCTGAATCATATTTCTTTGAAAATATGTACAAAATGCCGAGAAATGTTTGCGAAGTGATACAGATTAATGAAAAAGGACAGGCGGTGAATGTTTTACCTTTGCGAAACGCAGAAAAAGGTGCAAAATTATCATGGAATTGTTCACAATTATGTAAACCAGTTGACGAAGAAGTATTGAAAACGTATGAATTATTTCTTCAAAATATAAGTAACTGTTTGTTACGAAATGTGCATAAAATATTTTCAAATATGCAAAGGTGCACTTTTCAGCATTACCATAACAAGTCCGGTCACAGTTTAGTTTGTTACATGAGCCCAATTACTTGTAATTCTCCATTTTTATCAGTCGAAATTTTAGCACCACACTTTCCCCTTGTACGAACAATTAAACGACTATTTTTCAAAGTATTTGAATGCCACAGAAAGATTTTACAGATTGATGAAGATTTGAAAACTACCAATGTGCCAGAATTGAGAAATCTTGCCTTCCAAGCACAACAATCTTGTAAAACGTGTGACAGCAGTAGTTCTGAAGTTATTTTAGATGAGGATTATTTGGAAAAAACTTACAAAGAAGCGTTTAGAGCACACCACAAAAGGGCAATAGATGTTCCAAAACATGTTTGCGCATCTTGTGAAAAATTATGTTTCAAAAGAGATGTTACTTGCGTATCGAATTTAAGATGTCCAATTGATAGTATATTTTGGAGAGACTTGATTAAACATTTGAGGCTTGAAGGAGCGCCGTTAGATTATGTGTGTCATTACTGTCTTGAAAAGTTTCGTTCGAATAAATTACCGCCAACATGTGTTATAAACAAACTTGCTGTTAAAGCAATTCCGCCGGAAATAGCTGAACTCAATGCATATGAACAGATTTTAATACAAAGGGCAAAGGCTTTTCAAACGATTCTGAAAATGGGTACAATTGCAAAGAGGAAAATACCTCACAGAGATATGATAAATAAAGTAGTAGGTAGGACATTTCATTTACCCCTTCCAATACAGAAAACTATCGATAAAATCTGTCCTTCTAATGAAGCCCTTAATATTTACCACGAGTTATATATATTAGTGCGTGGAGTGCCAACAAAATCTCATGTTGTTTGGGAGCAGTTGGTAGATTTAAAGAAAGTGTTCAATGCGCTTCAATGGTTAAAGAATAACAATTCTTTGTACTCTCAAATAAAACTTCCTACATCTCCTGACCTGTTATTAAGTAAAAATATCCAAGAAGTGGAATACCAAATTCCAGATGATGATAATGACAATAATAATAATAAAAATAATAATTCTAATGTTCATGAGAATGCAACCGATGGAACGACTCAACGGGCATTATTAACACAAATGTCACAGTCTGATTCTTATTACGAGCAACTAACAATATATCCTATGAACCCTGAAAAAGAAAATAAGACTGCGACGAAACTGTATCAAATGTTGAAGGTTCAAGATGTTTTTCTTGATAACCGTCATAAAAATCTAGATCTGAAATGTTTTCCAACATTATATCCATACGGAATTAATGGACAAGATGAAGAAAGAGCAATTCGTCTTAATAACTTTGAATTCATAAAGACAAGGTTAATGTCTAAGCATCCCCAATTCCGATTGAATCAGCAGTACTTATTTTACCTATTGAACGAAAATAATATACGGCAATTAAAGCATGGAATATACCATAAAATGAATTTAATTAATGTGAAAGAACGTTATACTGCCGCTAGATATTTGCACGAGTTATCAAAAGGCCATCTTGAAGAAAATTTAAGTACAATTTATGGAAGGTTGCGGAACACAGAGCAATTTTGGAAAAAACCGAGATCTGACTTAAATTGTATGATTCACAATTATGGACCAGCTACATGGTTTCTTACATTAAGTCCAGCCGAATGGATGTGGTCAGATTTAACTGACTATCTTCGGAAAATAAATCCAGCGGCAATGCTTCACATGACTCCACATCAACTTATAGCTGCCGATCCAGTGTCTGTATCTAGATTTATAGATAATAAATTTCGGGCTATGCTTCATTTTATATGTTCCAATGATAATCCCATTGGTGAAATTACACATTACTTTTGGAGACGAGAATATCAAGGAAGAGGTACGCAACATTTTCATTTACTAATATGGATTAAAGATGCACCAATACTGGGAGAATCATCAAATGAGGAAGTAGCGAATTTTATAATGAAATATGTCACATGTAGATTTCCAAATAAAAACGTTTCCCCTACATTATATAGAAGAGTAAATACACACCAAAATCACACCGATAATAGTTATTGTTTGAGATCTGTGAAAAGGAAAAATAAAATAAGGCGTGTTTGTAGATTTGGGTTTCCACGTCCCATAACCAACTCTTTTGTAATGAGAGATGTTTCTGGTTCTATTGTCGGGAGACGAAAATTACGTGCCAAAAGTCGGTTGTACGATCTTCCTCGGAATGATCGAGAAAAGTACATCAATGATTATAATCCCGCAATTCTTATTGCTTGGGAAGGAAATATGGACATACAATTTATTGGTGAAAAATCTACTTTACTAAACTGGTATTGCACTAAGTATGTTTCAAAATCAGAAAAAAGTCATGGTGATGATGTTTTTAATCAAATAAATTCTACGAAACCTCTAATTTGTCGTATTTGGAACATTGCTCTACGTACACTGTGTAATAGAGAATGTGGTGCACTTGAAGCTGCGGATACACTTTTGGGAAACCCGTTGTTTGGTACTGACCCAAAGACTACTATTAGGTGGTTAGATGTCAATATTATTCGAAATAGAAAACTTAAGTCTAAGAAGGAAATTGAAGATATGGATCCGGAATCAACTGATATTTTCTGTAAAAGCTTGGTTGATTACTATTATCCAAAGAGACCGGTTCAGTTAAGTGAATTAAATCTTTATGATTTTGCTAAATGGTACGACATAACTTCTGTTGAGCCAAAATCAAAAAATCTCGAATATTACAAAATTCACGAAAATCAGTATCTCAAAAGACGTGGTGATCGTGGTTATCTTATTAATCATTATAAAAACGACGTAAATACGAAACCAGAAAGATACTATTTTGCCTTACTATTGTTATTTCAACCTTGGCGTGATATCGAAGAGCTTTCAAATGGATGTGACACTTATACCGAAGCATTTTTGGTAAAGCAAAACCAACTTCAGGGCGCAATACAATATCAAGAACGTATTAATGTAATGAGGAAAGCTGTAGAACGAGAACAGTTGTTGATTTCCAGAAAATTTGAAGAAATTGAGAAACAGGATAATAATGAACAGGACAATGTCGATAATGAGCATCTCAATTTTCCAGTCGGATGCGACCCGAGAATAGCCGAGGATGCAATGAAAGATTTCAAAGACTTGCATGAAAAGCAAAAAACAATTGACGTCCCGCAAATGATATCAGAGTTGAATTCTGACCAAAAAAAGATATTCGATAAAGTAGTGACAACCATAAATTCAAAAGATAATACTCTTAGAATGTATGTAAGCGGAGAAGGTGGAACTGGCAAAAGTTATCTTATAAAAACGATTAGATGTTGGTTAAAACAAACTACTGGAAAGGATACAGTTGTGGCTGCGCCAACTGGCATTGCCGCTTTCAACATAGATGGCTTAACAGTACATAGACTTTTCCAGTTACCAATTGAACATGGTAAGACGCCTAAGTATCGAGAACTTTCAGATATAGTTTTACAAAATATTCGCATTCAGTTAAAAAATGTATCGTTGATTATTATTGATGAAGTATCTATGATTTCAAATGTTACATTAATGTATATACATCTTCGACTGACAGAAATCTTCAATACATTCCATCATGAAGATGGTTGGTTTGGAGCTAAGCACATACTTTTATTTGGAGATTTGTTGCAGCTACCACCTGTACATGAAGAGCCAGCGTTTATACAACTTTCAAAAGATAAAGCTGATTTGCTATTAGGTTCATTAGGAAGTATCGACATTTGGAAGAAATTATTTCAGTACGAGGAGTTGACAATAAATATGCGCCAAAAGGGCGATACTTCTTATCGTGAGTTACTTTCAAGGGTACGATTAGGATATGTCACAGAACAAGATACAAATACGTTGGAGTCAAGAAAAATAAACTTTAACACTACAACGTTTAGCGACAGGGTTCAAGAAATTTGCAATTATATAGAAAAATTACCGACAGATTCTGTATGTCTCTTGCCGACTTGTCGTATGTGCGAAGTTTTAAATGAGGCCATGTTGCAAAGAGTAACTTCTAATGAGATAAAGTTAGTCGCACGCGATGCAATAGATTGTATACCTTATCTTAAGAATAAAATTTCAAAGATACTCAATAAGGATGACGAGGACACCACAAGAACAGCCGGTCTTGCTAAAGTCATTATTGTTAAAATTGGAGCTAAAATTATGATCAGACGGAATATAGATGTCACGTTAGGACTTGTTAATGGCACAATTGGAAAAATTGTGAGTGTTTCTAAAGCCTTAGATTGTGATGATATAGAAAAAGTAAGATTGTGTCTGTCAAGTGGAGCGGAATACGATATTGAAAGAGTTGATGTGAAATTTGAAATAACAGACGGAGCGTTTGTTATACGGAAACAATTTCCTGTTTGCCTCAGCTATGGTATTACCATACATAAAAGCCAAGGCTTAAGCTTAAAAAATGCAGTTGTAGATGTTGGCAACTCTATATTTAATTGCGGACAAACATACGTTGCTCTTTCCCGAGTGACGTCTTTGGACGGGTTACACTTAATTAATTACGATCCATATTCTGTGAAAGCAAATGAGTTAGCCATATTAGAATACAATCGTTTAAGAAAAGAATTTCGTACTGATCTTGCAATGATTAATGTGTCTGAAAACCGCGGGACCAAAGTTCAAGATTTAGTTTGGGTGATACCTAAACATGTTTTAAATTGTCAATCGGAAGGTTCTAGTATTTTCAATGCAGAAGAATGGCATATTAATCCGATTCAAAACATGGATGGAGTATCATGTTACGCCAATGCGTCTATTCAAAGCTTATTTCATTGCAAATTTATTAGAGAACAGTTATTGAAAACAAAAGATGACAATGCTTTAACTCAATTAATTCGAGCTTACGCAGGAAGAAAACAAAATCTTACAACCATAACTGTTAGGCATTTTGCGGGATACCAGTTCAGCGAAACATTACAGCAAGATGCTGTCGATTTTATAACAGCTATTTTCTCCAAGTCAGAAATCGTTCGATCTGTTAATAAACATCAATTAATAACCAAAATACGCTGTCAAACATGTGAGTATATTACTACGTCTGAACTGCAATCAAATTCTGTCTTGTTGTTATTAGTTCCAAGTATTACGAAAATTTATACTTTACAAGAACTTATTGATTATACTTCATTCTACTGGTCAAAAATTGATGGAGAATGTAATAATTGCCATTCCAAAAACAGAGTTGCACAAACTAGTGTCACAGAGAGTAATAGAGTTATTATACTTCAGCTTCCTTTAATATCAATGACAATGCAATACAACAACGTTGTTTTAACGAAAGTTAGTATTGGTATAAAAAGTGTACCAACTTCTCGCATTATTATATGTGGGAAGAAATACAAAGTTGCCAGTGCAATATTTCATCACGGTGGCAACGTACATGAAGGACATTACACTAGTATTTTAAGAGTAGGAACTTCTGCCTGGATTCACGCTAGTGACTTAAAAATTGAAAAAAAACCATGGCCTAGAAATGCTAAAAATATATACATTATTATTTTGGAAGAAATTTGAACTGATTTCAAAAGAATTTTATTAATTAGTAGAAATAAATTAATCTTTGGAAAATTAAAAACACATATAATCACGCATGTTACAAATACAAAATTCATCTTCAAATATTCGAAAATTGAACGTTGATAAATACTGTGCAACATAGTGTCATATTTTTGAAAATGGAATATCATGTCTTTTTATTTTACTTCTTATTATACGCAAATAATTAAAAAAATCAAATACATTTGAATTAGAAATTATCTCGTGTGCTAACTAGATGATCATAGATAGACAATTAAATTAAAACATTAAATACACGCAAACAATGGAATCACTAGCAAAATAAAATAACTTCTCCTTATTCTAAAAATTTTAATCTTTCAAACTTCAAGAATATACAAGTTTGATAGATGGTATAAATAAACAAATTGGATGATCTTATGATTTAGTGAATATTATTTTCAGATGGGAGGGTATTTGCAAAAAGGAGACAAATCCCCCTAAAAAAACACCTTTGGTGCAAAAAAATTCAGACAAGTTCATGTATGAAAAGTGGCATCCCTACAAAAAGTACATATGATGCATAAAACTCTAAAAATTACAAATTTACACGAAACGTCCAAAAATAAAAAATGATTATAATAAAAATAAATACGTCATATTTTTTATAGTTTATAGAATAGAATGAACCTCTACAAAAAGCACATCTGGTGCCCTCCCCCTCCAAAAAAATCTAATTTATACAAAATGTCCAAAAATCGATTTATAGTTTATAGAATAGAATAGAATGAATATCAATGTGTCGTCTAAAAAATATTACTACAAAACACAGTTGTGTAGTAGATCGTGAAAATATTCAGCCAAATAAAGAAGTGAAATCCGGTAACATTAGACAAGTTCACTTTCCATTATTTTGAAAATCTTCAGCCAAATAAAGTATTGAAATCCGATAACAATGGACAAGTTTAGTTTCCGTCATATTAACAATCAACGAAGTAATTGAACATTTTATAAGTTTTTATAAATTTTACAGTTATTCCATAAGTCATGGGAACGAAAGAAGGCAATCAATTAATGTTAAATAAGAGTACCACGAAAATAGTTGCCCAGCAAATTGTTAGTTTCTTATTACTCCCTCTGTCCCATAATAATTGATACTTTTCGTTTCGTGGCCGCAGCTTATTATCACAAATATATGGCTCTTCTCAATAGTTTTTTCTTATGAATTTAATTGATCATACTTCTCTAACTACTCTTAAATACAAATATACTAACATTTTTGTCAAAAAATTAATTTTAAAGAAACATATCCAGTAATATGGGTGTCACGTCCGCGACGGAAGTATCGAATACTCGATACTTCCTGACCATCCGAGTATCCTGTCGCGTTGATCGTCAACGCGACGGATCTTCTAGGCGTCAGCACTCTGGTTGCTAAGAGGCCCTTATTGCTGATACCAGCACTTTTGGACGGGCCTTCTTATCACCCTGAGTCCCGCCGTCGGGCGACTCTCGCTTCGACGTTCGCGACGCGCGCCACGGTACGCTACCGAGATTGACCCACGTTACATGGTGGCAGCGGTGGTTCAAAAGGAATTGTAAAAAAAAAAAAAAAAAAAAAAAAAACCAAGTTTATATATATACATATAAACATCGAACAAAAAAAAATAAATAAATAAATTAATAAAGTGAATTACAAATTGACAAAGACGATTAGAAAAACGGTCAGTGAGGAAGTGAATTAAAAAAAAAAAAAAAAAGACAGTGAAACGAAAAGAACAGTGAAAAAAAAAAAAGACAGTGAAACGAAAAGAACAGTGAAAAAAAAAAAAAAAGACAGTGAAACGAAAAGAACAGTGAAAAAAAAAGACAGTGAAACGAAAAGAACAGTGTAAAAAAAAAAAAAAAAAAAAAAGAGACAGTGAAATAACGAAACTACAACGACTATAGAAAGAAGGACGAACATTTACAAGGACATATTACAATAAAAAAGACGAAAATTATAGAAGGAAGGACGGACATTTACAAGGACATATTACAATAAAAAAGACGAAAATTATAGAAGGAAGAACGAACATTTACAAGGACAAGGACAGAATATACGAAATTCAAAAGGACAAAATTTTTTTTTACACATGAAATACATATTGTTATTTTGGTAAGTACAATTATTTTACTACATGAATAAAATTAAAAATCAAGTTCTTTGATTGTCAAGATTTGGAAATTAAATTTTTTTTTATAAAAAAAAAAAAAAAGAACCTTAAAAGCAATATTTACAGAATTTCAAAAATAAAAATAAAAGAGAACAAGAAAATTATACATTTTCCTATACAAAACGAAACCTTAAAAGTAATTCATAAAAGAACTTTAGTAGAGTCAAGCATAAAAAACGATAAAGATAAGAAGTAACTTGACACCCCAAAGAACTTGAATGCTAGTATATTGCTGCATGCTGCTTTGTCTTACGCTGATATACAATGTACAGAGTGATGCTGGAAAAGCGATATTGATATTCGATTTTCCTTTGACCCTTTCATTTTTGACTTTTGATTTTTTTTTTCTCTTCTCTTTAATTTTGACGTTTGTGCATTTTAACTTTCTTGAATTTGACCTTTTTAAACTTTTTAATCAATAAATTTTGACTTATTTGATTTAATATTTTTACTTCCAACTTTTAATTTCAACTTTCAATTTGTACTTTTGTTCGGAATTTTAAATTCTTAAGATTAAAATAAAAAAAAAATAAATAAATAAATAAAAACAAAAACAAGTAAATAACAATTTTTATATATATATATATCCTTAACATTTTAATATTTCGATATCCTGACATTTTGACATCTTGATATCTTGACATTTTGACATTTTTGACACTTTTGACACAAATTATGGCGAACGAAAACCAAAATTTACGCGATGCGGCAATGCCTACTGTGGCATCCACAATTAATTTTAAAGATATTAATGGATATATCCCCGCATTCGACGGACATAATATGCCCGTCGAAGACTTTTGCGAGATTTGCGAAACGGCACAGGCAATTCTATCTCCTGCCGACAAAACAAAATTTATCAAACTATTACCTTTGAAATTAACGGGAAGCGCGAGACAACAAATCTCTAATAACACGTATAACACTTTAACAGACTTACTACATGACCTTAAAAGAGTATTTAGCGAAAATTTAGAATTGTCCGATCTAGAAATTGAATTAAAAAATTGCAGCCAAAATTATAATGAAAGCGTACTAGACTATACACATAGAGTACAAAAAATAGTAAAACGAATTTCAAGTAGACTAAAAACCACATACAGTAGAATATTGGACGAAGAAATACTAACAGCCAGGATTAGAGAAACTAGGGAATTAGCAAAAAAAGCATTCATTCGCGGATTACACGAAAATATTTACAATTTAATTGTTGGCGAAAACCCCGAAACATTTGAAACAGCAACAGATAAGGCATTTGCAATTGAAAAAGAATTAGAAAAAAGACGAAAATTACAATTATCTAAAGCCAATTCAACATTTGAAACACTAAAGGTAAGATTTACAGAAACACACCCTTCAGATGATACAGACAGTAGACAACAAATAGTAAAAATAAAAATATGTGCATTTTGCGACAAAACGGGTCATGAAACAGAAAATTGTTGGTCTCTAAAAAGATATAAACAACGAAGAAATAGTAGATATGAATCTTACGGAAGACAAAACTACTCCTCCGATACATTTAATAACCATCGTGGAAGATTTAATAATTATCGCGACTGGAATAAACGTGACGATTCAAGAGACAGATACGATAGATTTCAAGACAGACGAAATAATTCACGTAGTAATTCACGAGATAGACGTAGTAATTCACGAGATAGACGTAGTAATTCACGAGACAGACGAGATAATTCTCGAGATAGACGAGATAATTCCCGAGATAGATTACTAGAATTCCTCACCGCTAATAGAAATAAATATTTTGGTAAAGATACCCGAGATGGGCATGACAATAACAACAGTAGATCAAACTCCCGCGAAAGAATTAATACAAATGGCAAACAAAATAGCAGGAAAAACTCAATTAATGGTGAGATGACAGCAGAAGAAATCGGAAAGATGCTAAAAAACTTGGAATGGGCTTCGCGGGAGAGCGTGACGCGAAGCGAGAGCCAAGAACGCAAATAAAACCCATTCGAAGTTTTAACATTAATTATAACAAATCTTCTGATCACCAACCCGCATCTATAATTATCGATTCGATAACTTTAAAAAATAATCAAGCGAAGTTCCTCCTGGATTCTGGAGCACAGGTAAACTTAATAAAAGAAAGTAGGCTCAAACCGGATGTCATGACGTTTCCCAAACAAATTTATGAGTTAACCGGTATCACTGAAGGCAAAGTTCAAACATTAGGCAGATGCATTTTAAAAGTAGCCTCGAAACTGGCACTTTTTCATATTGTTCCGGATAATTTTCCGATACCAGCAGACGGCATGTTGGGTGACGAATTCTTCCGCGAAAACAGGGTAGAATTGTCATATGCTGAAAAATGTCTAAAAATCAATGGGTCGAAAATCCCATTTACGGAGTCCGAAAAAATCGTTTTGGCACCGCGTACTTCAAAACAAATTCCAATCCGTGTTATAAATTCAAAAGTAAAAGAAGGATATATTCCCCAAATACAAAACGATAAGGGAATATTTTTAGGAAATGCATTAGTGACGAATAACGACGGAATCGCCTACCTACGCGCAATTAATACAAACTCAACACCAGTAGACTTTGAAATTCCGATAGTGGAACTTCAGCCTGTCGAACAAATAGTAGTACCAGACGAAATGAAAAGACATGATAATTTACTGAACTTTGAAAACACTGACATTAAAGATAATAAGACTTTTGACATTTTTAGCGTAAATGCAACAAAATTAAAACAAGACAGAATTAAATTATTAGAAGCATCACTAAATCTCGATCATTTGGAAAATAACGAACGTAGACATGTATTAGATTTAGTTTCGGAATTTTCAAATTTATTTTACTTACCCGGAGACATGCTAGGACACACTTCGTGTATCCAACATGAAATTTATATGACAGACGAAAAACCAATAAATACAAAACAATACAGATTTCCTTTGGTACACAAGACAGAAATTAAAAAGCAGGTTGAAGATCTATTAGAAAAAGGAATTATCGAACCATCTACATCACCGTACAATTCACCAGTATGGGTTGTTCCCAAAAAACCCGACTCAAAAGGGAATAAAAGATGGCGGATGGTAATCGATTTCCGTGGATTAAACGACAAAACTGTCAGTGATGCATATCCATTGCCAAACATAACGGATATTTTAGACCAATTAGGCAATGCGCGCTATTTTACGACTTTAGATCTCGCATCTGGCTTCCATCAGATAGAAATGAGTCCGAAAGACCGACATAAGACAGCATTTTCAACACCGAATGGACATTATGAATTTAATCGTATGCCATTTGGTTTGAAAAACTCTCCGGCGACTTTTCAGCGCCTTATGGATGTTGTGCTGTCTGGGTTGCAAGGAACCGATCTATTTGTATATCTGGACGATATAGTTATATACGCAAAAGACTTGGAAGAACACAAAAAGAAATTCCAACGTCTAGCAAAAAGACTATCAGATGCAGGATTGACATTGCAAACGGACAAATGCCAATTTTTGAGCGAAGAAGTCGTATATTTAGGCCACAAAATTACGAAACACGGTGTACAACCAAATACGAATTTAATAAGAGCAATTACGGAGTTTCCAGTGCCCAAGTCAGCAAAACAAGTAAAACAGTTCCTGGGTCTGACTGGCTATTATCGACGATTCATACAAAATTATGCAAAAATTACTCATTGTCTAAACCAATTACTAAAAAGTAACGTAAAATTCCAATGGACTGATATACAACAGGACGCTTTTGACACATTACGTAGCAAAATCGTAAAGGAACCAATACTAAAATTTCCGGAATTTAAGAAACCATTTAAATTAACAACAGACGCTTCAGATTATGCTATGGGAGCAGTTCTTAGTCAAGAACACGACAACTTTGATCATCCAATAGCATATTTTTCAAAAAGTTTCAAAAAAGCCGAATTAAATTATGACACGACAAAAAAAGAACTTTTCGCGATTGTACAAGCAGTAGAACATTTTCGACCATACCTTTATGGTAATAAATTTACGTTAATAACAGACAACAGAGCGATAACATACTTGACCAGTAAAAAGAATCCTCCACAACAACTTAGACGCTGGCAGACAATACTCAACGATTATGAATTCGATATTTTACATAAACCAGGTAAACTAAATTACGTAGCAGACGCACTTTCACGAAATCCGACAACAGCATCCGTTATGCCTATTAGAAGCAGAGAAGTCTACACTGACGAAACAACTGGTAACGAAGAAAAACGAACTAAGGAATACCATCAACCTCAAACGAGACTACATGTGGACGACTCTATGGACTCGGAACAGGACCAGAAGAGACCGAAATTAGCTGCCGAATCCGATACTTCGTCAAACTTTAGTGACACCACGGACCAAAAAATTTGGGAAACTGATAATACGGACATCGAATCCAGCGACGAATGGGAAGTCAAAAAAGGAACGGAAGACACACAAATAACAATAAAAAGGAAACAGAAACCATTAAAAAGATTAAAACTAAAAAGAAAAGAAAACACAAAGAAAAAGAAAGAATTTCTGGAACAACTAGAATTAAACGAGACAAACAAAGAAAAAGGAGCAACAAGTAAAGAAGATGCAAAAACAAATAAAACATATTCTTCAGAGGACGAAGAAGCGCCAAAAATTGAAACACGGGCAGAAATACACGAACCGGTAATAAAAGGAAAAAGGGTCAACCCAAAAATAAATATAAAAAGAAATAATAATAAAATGGCCGATGAAAAGAGCCTAAATGAAATAAAAGTATTTAAAGAAAGGGACCCGGAACTGAAATTCGCCGGAATAGGTGCCAGCCCGCCAAGAATTCGCGCTGAAGATCCAATAAAGAAGATAGAAGAAATATTGTTGCAAACAAACCAAACTCCGAAAAACCAGGACTATAATTCTCCAGTAACTCCAACATTTAGATCTCCAGAAATTCAAATTGAAGAAACGCCGACTCCTACATTCAGGTCTCCTGAAAGACTAACCGAAGAAACTCTGACACCAGAAGTAACTCCAAATTTTCGCTCTCCAGATAAACATACAGCGAAAACGACACGATTAACAAACAAAGATGACTTTTTGGCTATGGATATATCGGACAAAGATTATCAACCAACTTAGTACCACAGAAAAACGACGAAATTATCACAAGAACCAATGGAAACAAGAAGCAGAACAAAAATCACAGAAGACATTACAGTTAGAAACAATGTAAAAACTAGGCAATCAAATGTAATTTCGGAAAGAACGAATATAGCATTATTTATGTCAGCTGACTGTTCCTTCAATACAAAAACAGAAAAAGCTTTGGCAGAGAAAGCAAACATGAAACAAATTAATTTATTGAAGCAGAAACCGACAATTGGAACAGTAATAACGACTCGTAAAGGTACAAAAACGTATTTCGGACTAATCTGCAAGCAACACTTTTCAGACGATATAATACTACCAAATATTAAAAAATGCCTGGAATCCTTTTTAACAGAATTAGAAAAATTGCAAATCTGTTCATGCGCAATTCAAAAAGACGGTGAAATGATGAGTGACGCATGTTGGGAGAATGTTCAAACGTACTTACGACTAATGACGATAAATTCAGAAATAGAAATAATACTTTGCGAAAGAACATTAAACATTCCAGCTACACAGGACAGAACACAAATTATTAAAGAATATCATTCTTCGGCTATTGGAGGACACAAAGGAATCACCAAAACATATTACAGAATCTTACTTGACTATTACTGGATCGGAATGAAAACAGACATTCAAAATTTTATAAAATACTGTGAAACTTGTCAGAAAAATAAATTGGTAAGAGTAAAAAACAAAGCACCGATGCTAATAACAGATACACCGACTGATACTTTCGACAAAATAGCTATTGACATTTTCGGACCGTTACCAAAAACAAAAACAGAAAACGTTTACATTTTAACAATGATAGACCTACTTAGCAAATATGCAATTGGTGTGCCTTTAAAAAACATTACAGCTTCCGATGTGGCTAAGGCATTAGCCAACACACTAATCTGCACATACGGACCGCCAAAAGCGATACTATCAGATCAAGGACGAAATTTCATGTCTGAAACCCTACAGGAATTCGCAGACTTATTCAAAATTAAACAATACACAACGACAGCGTATCACCCACAATCAAATGGAACATTAGAAAGAAGCCACCACACACTGAAAGAATATTTAAGAAACTTTATAGACGAAAATCGCGAATGGGACGAGTGGCTACCCTTCGCCATGTATTCATACAATTCCAGTATCCATGAATCTACAGGATTCACACCATTTGAATTGATTTTCGGTAAAAAGCCTAGAATTCCTTCAGAATTTCCTCCGGACGACAAAATTATTTCATACGAAGACTATTTGGTACAGTTAATTAGACAACTAAAGGACTTAAAAACGGACGCTGTTAGGACAATAGAGAAATCAAAACAAAAAACGAAATTTTACTACGACAAAAAGAATGTTAAAAACCCAGAGTTCGAAGTAGGACAATTAGTATTTCTACTTCGAGAACCAAAGAAAACGAAATTCGACAGTGAATATGTAGGACCGTACGAAATTTTAGAAATAACAGACCGTCATAACGTTAGACTGAAAATAAACGACGGAAAAACAAAAATAGTACATATAGATAAAATTAAATTGGCCTATGTTTCAGGTCTATCGCATACGCAGTAGGCCAAGATGAGACTTTTAAAATCAAACACATATTATAAAATCACAATTTGATACAGTACGGAAACAAATTCACAGTTTAGGAAAATCCTTAGTGAATTTAACAATCAAAATCAATAGCACGAATTACAGTACAGCTAAACACATTCATATCCTTGAAATACAGCAAGAATTATTGCAATGTGTAAACATAATCGAATCCGACTTGTTAGAATACGAGATCGATATAAACACTTTCATCGATATTTTGCTATTCGCCAAAAACGGACAAGTCCATCCAAAAGTATTAACGAGACAGCAAACAATCAGAAGTGCACAAGCTATTCAAAAATCAGAACCAAATCTGGAATTTCCAATACCGGTCGACACAGCCAATGTTGCAGACTTATTACAACTCGCAGACTTGACGATATTCCATAAACAACAAACAATAGTCTATGTTATCAAAATTCCATTATTAAATCTTCAAAAATTCAAATTATACCAACATATTTCGGTTCCAGTCAGACAGTATGACAGACCGTATGGTGCTGAATTCGCATACATAAAACCAACCACGACATTTTCAGCAATTTCGACCAGTTTTGAAAAATACTATACAATAGACAATGACAACTTGGAAAAATGCAAAAAATTTAATCAAGAATACATTTGTTTACAATTTGGACCGAATCATTTTGACGATGGAAGTGAATGTGAGATACAATTGTTAGCAAATCCACAATTTTCGAACTTCAAAATTTGTAACATTGAACTAAAAATTCTGAAAAGAACACAATGGACTAGGATTCGCGACTCCAATACATGGATATTTTCGACCCCCGCGACAGAAACAATACACTTTATTTGCAAAAACAAGGACACAATTAGTACAACGATAGAAAACACAGGAATAATACAACTAAGTTCAGTATGTGAAGCAAAGACCAAAAACAAAGATTTGTTACCATACAGAGAAATTCAGACGCTTAAGAACATTACAGTATTCTCGACCAAAACACTAAATATATCGGAAATTTATCAAAATTCATTCGACTACAGTGATATCGTTAACCTGACCGACGTACTAGAGGAACAAAAATCTCTAGTAAACAAATTACATTTACCAGACGTCCAATTAGAAACAAGTTTTGAAACAATCATATCAAAAGCAAAAAGCATTGCTAAAGACCGACAATATAAAAAACGTTTTGACAGACTAGAAAGTAGCTTACTGTACTCCGGAATATCAATGGGAGCTATCTTGCTCATTTTAGGACTCGCATGGAAATTTTCAATGTTTAGTAAACTAAGATCACTTTGTAAATTATTGTCATGCTTATCAAAAAAGAAAAAATTAAGGAAAATTAACATACCCCGTAAAATAATAGAAAACATAGAATTACGCGAACCTCCACCACTACCAAGACAACCTCCGACAGTTATTGTAAATCACGAAAATATACGACCCCAAATCGAATACGAAAGACGTAAAGCAATATCGTATTTCCAGGATACTTTGTAAATTGCTTATTATTGCATGTATTACTCACAAATTGTATTAAAACACAATAAACAAAGCACAATAAATAAAATCAGACACAACGGATACAGACAATGGACCAAAGACACAACCTTGGACAACTAACTGCACGAAACCATCTAGAAATCATTTCATTACCACAAAATATAAATTAAAATTATTCTTCCCACAGACAAGATCCTTCGAACGATCCAACATTAATACACCAAAATTCCTACTAACACTCCCCAAAATACTAATAGTTTAGACTGTTACAGGATCACAGATAAAAGAGTTATTATAATGACGAAACGACTTGAAACTTTTGGATGTATATGTACAATGGACACGTATTATTGACTACAAAACACAGCTTATACAGCAATTTGGATAACGAGGACTCGATATAAAAAATGAAACGAATATACGGAAAATACAACGGACAACGTATCATTACTAAATTTATACCCCCACACCACCTTCCTTATAACTGTCACTTTACTAACCTTCCTCACTATTAATTAGACACTTTGTTACAGCTAAACCAACTTTCAAACAGATGAAATTAACTAAGGACAGAATGGACAAACCCTTACAACCCTACGGTAACTAGAGGAGCCATGAAAGATGAACAACTTCTGACACCATTACATGGACCTCACTAGGACAAACTCCATCCAACCATGACAGGACAAGACCAACCGCTTCGGACCACAGCTACCAAAGGATCAACTCATTTGACGACGACTAACTATCACGAAGATTTAGATTTAAGCTAGACATTGTATTAATAGACAATAGACAAATATTGTATCGACCATAGACAAATATTGTATCGACCACAGACAAATATTGTACCACGAGACAGGATCGATGCGGGAGCATCGATTTTCCGTAGGGGGGGAGTGTCACGTCCGCGACGGAAGTATCGAATACTCGATACTTCCTGACCATCCGAGTATCCTGTCGCGTTGATCGTCAACGCGACGGATCTTCTAGGCGTCAGCACTCTGGTTGCTAAGAGGCCCTTATTGCTGATACCAGCACTTTTGGACGGGCCTTCTTATCACCCTGAGTCCCGCCGTCGGGCGACTCTCGCTTCGACGTTCGCGACGCGCGCCACGGTACGCTACCGAGATTGACCCACGTTACATGGGACAAGAAAAAAGGAAAAAACTATCAAGTATTATGGGACAGAGGGAGTATTACATTGGACCAAAAGTTCATAAAAGTTCTGGTACTCTCCACTTCATATAATTTGTCAAGTTCTTCCATAGCCTCTATATATCTTGTCCATGTGGAAATCTGTAGTAATTAAAACAAAATGGAAAGAATTTTTTCTGTTTACGTGATTAGAACCGGTACTGAACTTGTCGGGCCCCGAACCGTAACGATAAGCACACACCCCCCCCCCCGACAACAAAAAGTCTAATTCGTACAAGATGTCCAAGAATTAAAAATTATTATAAGGAGAAAAGATTACATCACAATTTGTATAGTTTATAGAATAAAATGGATATGAATGAATATCAGTGTGTTATCTAAAAGAGTAATTACATTGGACCAAAAGTTCACAAAAGTACCTAGTACACTTCACCTTCATATGATCTCTCAATTTCTTCAATAGCCTCTATACTTATATTGTCTATGTGACAATATCTGTGTTAATTAAAACCAATTGGTAATAATTTTTTCTGTTTACGCGAGTAGAACCAGTACCGAATTTGTCGGGTTCCGAACCCAAACGATAAGTAATAAATATCTTACAATATAATTTAATTTTACCGCATAATGAATTAGTAAAGATCAGATTAAATAAATAATAATATGAATAATAATACATCATACTCAAACATCTGAATGGTTCGGGGCCCGACAAGTTCAGTACCGGTTCTAATCACGTAAACAGAAAAAATTCTTTCCATTTTGTTTTAATTACTACAGATTTCCACATGGACAAGATATATAGAGGCTATGGAAGAACTTGACAAATTATATGAAGTGGAGAGTACCAGAACTTTTATGAACTTTTGGTCCAATGTAATACTCCCTCTGTCCCATAATACTTGATAGTTTTTTCCTTTTTTCTTGTCCCATATTACTGGATATGTTTCTTTAAAATTAATTTTTTGACAAAAATGTTAGTATATTTGTATTTAAGAGTAGTTAGAGAAGTATGATCAATTAAATTCATAAGAAAAAACTATTGAGAAGAGCCATATATTTGTGATAATAAGCTGCGGCCACGAAACGAAAAGTATCAATTATTATGGGACAGAGGGAGTAATAAGAAACTAACAATTTGCTGGGCAACTATTTTCGTGGTACTCTTATTTAACATTAATTGATTGCCTTCTTTCGTTCCCATGACTTATGGAATAACTGTAAAATTTATAAAAACTTATAAAATGTTCAATTACTTCGTTGATTGTTAATATGACGGAAACTAAACTTGTCCATTGTTATCGGATTTCAATACTTTATTTGGCTGAAGATTTTCAAAATAATGGAAAGTGAACTTGTCTAATGTTACCGGATTTCACTTCTTTATTTGGCTGAATATTTTCACGATCTACTACACAACTGTGTTTTGTAGTAATATTTTTTAGACGACACATTGATATTCATTCTATTCTATTCTATAAACTATAAATCGATTTTTGGACATTTTGTATAAATTAGATTTTTTTGGAGGGGGAGGGCACCAGATGTGCTTTTTGTAGAGGTTCATTCTATTCTATAAACTATAAAAAATATGACGTATTTATTTTTATTATAATCATTTTTTATTTTTGGACGTTTCGTGTAAATTTGTAATTTTTAGAGTTTTATGCATCATATGTACTTTTTGTAGGGATGCCACTTTTCATACATGAACTTGTCTGAATTTTTTTGCACCAAAGGTGTTTTTTTAGGGGGTTCAATATTGCCGCCCACATCAAAAACTAACCAAAGGCGGATTTCAAACATTTTAATTTTGCGCCGCCTCCGAAAAGGTTATTTAATATAATTTAATACAAAGGAAATAGAAATTTAATATGTTATTTAATATATTATGATTAATATATTAAGATAATTTATTAAAAAGGAAATAGAAATTATTTCATAATTTTTACTGCATTTTGTCATACTTTTATAAGCAATTATATCTACAGCTGATGAATATTCATATAAACTAACTAGAAATTATTTCATATTTTTTAGTGCAATTTTTCGAAGTCGGTTATATTTTTTTTCCAAAAATTGTTTTATTTCACACTTTTTAGTGGCAATCTATAAGCAATACGTTTCGTGCAGTAACAATAATTATGAGCAACATATAGTTGCAAATGGGATTATCAGGAATACATGCGCAACTAAATGTGAAAGGATTCATCGCGTTTAGTAAATTTCTCGTCGTACTACACTAAAGAAAAAAGTGAGCATAAATTTGTGCAAATTCGAACATTAAGAAAATATCTACTACTAAATGTGAAAGGGTTCATCGCGATCGGTTAATTCCTTGCCGAGTTACATTAAAGAATAGGAATTCTGCAGTAACAATTCTTATAAATATTAAGAAATTTATTCATTTTTTCAAATGGGAACATCATGAAACCAATCATTATTAAATGTGGAAAGTTCCATCTCAATTGGCTAATTCGTTGCCGAGTTACATAAAAAAATAGAAATTTTGCAGTAACAATTGTTATAAATATTAAGACATTCATACATTTTTCCGAATGGGAACATCACGAAATCAGCCGTCATTAAATGTGAAAAATTCCATCTCAATCGGCTAATTCGTTGCCGAGTTACATCATATACTAGGAATTTTGCAAAAACAATTTATAAACATTAACAAAATTTATAAATTTTTGAAAATGTAATCATCGCGAAAACCTGCTTGGCAGCAAAATTTAAGGGGTTTCATCGATTTCTTCGATTTGAAGCCAAACATACGTGAAATAGTACTATTTTTTGAGATAAAAATTGCATAAAGTGGTAAAAATTGAACCAAGGTCAAATGTATTTTTTTTTATGCGACCAAGTGGTAGTGATACTCTACCAGATGCAAGAAGTTTCAATCCGATTGGTCTATCCGTCTGGAAGTAATAAACACTACAAAATTTTTCGGTTTTTTGCCAAAAAAACGGGTAAAAAATGACAAATCGCAAAATGTCTTTATAATGGGACCACCGCAGAGACATGCTCTACAAGATGCAAGAGGTTTCATCTCGATTGGTTCAACCATCTCGGCGTAATCGGGGAACATACATCCAAAAAAGAAAATACATGTCGAATTGAGTAACCTCCTCCTTTTTCGAAGTCGGTTAAAAAGTAGCGGTGATATCGACGTTTGATGATTCCATTCTGGTATTTTCTGGCGATGATTTTGCACCCTAATACATGTCATGTAATTGTTTTTGCATTCTTTCAGTCTCTAAACATGTTACAACTGGAGTACGATTTATGAATTTGTGTTTTATATTCTACTTATTACAAACTTACTCATACAAGGAACTTCATGTAATCGAGTAATCCAATTTTATTGAAATCGTATTCTATATCTGATCACGTTTTGAAATTACATTTCTTCTGTCTGTAATAATTATATTCTTATATTCCAATATCTTTTTGGTAAATAAGTCTTTATTTTATTTGGACAGTCTTCTGCGACGCATTTTGGATAGCACAAAATACAGTAGAAAACAGAACAAACCCCCAACTGTTAGATTGTTCACACATTCTGTAAAAAACGGCTGTCAACAAAATACGATACTTCCGTGGTGGTTTATTTTGTTTCATTCCTCCAAAGGACCATTTTTATCGCTTCTTTTTCTACGAAACTCTTCTAATCAGTTATTGGGTCTGTTTTGTTTATGCATGATTCAAACCAAGGCACCTCTGAAGTGTCATAGTTTGATCAGAACCGTTTCTTACTGTGGTCGTGTTAAGGTAGTTGGCCACACTTACTACCTTTTCCAAAAAAATTTTACTCTCTCATCTACTACCCGTTGAAAAAATATTGATGTGTCTAGCGCGGATCGAAAAATGTGGCAACGCTGTACGTGAATAGTACATCAGCTGATCATCTTCGCGTACGCCGAGAGTGTTAGATGATACGATTGTATTAATACGATGATACGATTGTATTAACACGATTGATTAATCGTCGAAAACGTTCCGGAAACGAACGACGGGCAAAATAGAGGATAGAATTCGACTGAATAATGGAAAATTTGCTAGAAAAAAAACTACTATGAAAGTTATCAAAGCAGTGCAAAGTATGGAACGTGCAAAAAAAAACGTTACTTCGTCGACGACTTCTGATCTCCCCAAGCCAAAGCCATGCGAAGGAAGGCGAATTGTCGATATATTCGAATTAGGCAAAAATCTAAAGTGTGATAAGTGTAAAAATCTTTTAGACTTAGAAAAAATAATCGACGAAAAACGCTCTGGACTTCATACTGTTTTCATTATTCCATGCAACGTTTGCAACGAAAACAAATCTGTTGCCACCGGAAAAATAAATTCTAGCAGCAAACATCAATCTCATAATAATTTGAAAGGTGTACTTGGTAAGTACCTAACATTTGTATATGGGTCATTCCACGCCAAATCAATCACTTTTGACCCTTCTATTTTTTGATTTGTCTGAAATTTTTTTATATTATTCTACTCTCTAAAAAAAATTTTTGAGAATTTTTTCAAATTTTTTTTCAATGCCGATTTCAAGATATCGATTTTTTCGATTTTTCCTTCAAATAACTTTGTAAATTTGTAACTTTGCGAAAAATAGACGGATTGGAAATTTTTTTTTTTCATTTTATTGCATTTTTTGCGTACTTTTTAAAGAAAATTGTTAAAAAATCTTCACTTGCGTTTTTCGTAATGATTTTTCTATTTTTATGTCCAATTATTTTTTTTTTTAATGATTGCCATATTTAATTTTTTTGAAAAATTTATATTTCAAAGTACTGCTTGTTTAACATCTTTTGTGAAAATTTCATAATGGGATGCGGATTTTTTATATTTTTTTCAGATTTTTTAAAAATTAAGAAATTTTTTTTATGAATGTATAATGTATACAGGGTGTCTCATTATAATCTTTCCACGCGATTATCTTGCAAAATATTCATCATTCGAAAAAAATGTTCAAACGAAACTTGCTCTATTTGAAGGGGGACATTCAATGATGTACACTGTTTTTTTCTGGGTGGAGGCGTCTCCGAGATTTGAAGGTAACCTTTGTTTTTTTAAATGGAAACGTAGTCTTTTTCACGCTAGACATATAGTTTACTTCAAAACGAATCCATTGACCTAAAATATGTTGACCTTGAAGTGTCATTCAAGGTCATTTCAATTCAATAGTATGACCTTGAACATTTATGCAGCACCTGATTCGATCCCTAAGTGACACTTCAACTTCTTCTAAAGTTTCCGTAGCAATTTGCCTGCAAACATTTGTTATTCGAGCCTTTATATTCTGTGTTTGTAAACATTAATACCAATAGCATTCAAACTCGTCTTGTTGAATTTTGAAGATGAGAAACATTTTTTGGACGGGCAGTGAAGAAGAAAACTTCAAGCCATTGAATGACCTTAAATGACAATTCAAGATCAACATAGTTTAGGTCAATGGATTCCTCTTGAAGTAAGCTATGTGTCTAGCGTGAAAAAAAGCTACGTTTCCATTTTAAGGTAGGTGTCTAGTCTAGAGAGCGAAAAAACCAGCTTATTTTCGAAAAGGTTTTTCTCAGCTTCTTTATTAGATATCACTATTACAACATTTTCTAGGACATAATGCTATTCTTATCGAATGGGAAAAAAATGGTTTACATCGTCCAGCGCTTTTTTTTCGAGTTTCAGAAGGCGCCAAAGTCGAGTCCTCAATAAAAAGGCGTTCCCACGGCGGACAAACAATCTCCGCAACCACTACATCGATTTTGATGAAACTTTGTACGATTCTTTATTAAGGTGTTTTGTATGGTAATTCACCAGATTTTTAGAAAAAAATTTATAATATAAAAATTTACATGACGCAAACGGTGCAAAAATATGTCGATTTTTGTACAGTGTTTTTCAAATAACCGTCATTTTTTTTCTATTATCGATTTTTGACAAACGGTGGTGATTTACCATGTGGCAAACCTTCCTCTTTAAAAAGATGTTTCCTATTTTTGTTTCAAACGTTCCAATCCGAAGATTGTTTGTCCGCCATGGGCGCACCTTTTTATCGAGGACTCGACTTTGGCGCCTTCTGAAAATTGAAAAAAAACGCTGGACGATGTAAACCATTTTTTTTCCATTCGCTAACGATAGCATTATATCCTAGAAAATATTGTAATTGTAATGTCTAATAAAGAAGCTGAGAAAAACGTTTTCGAAAATAAGCTTGTTTTTTCGCTCTCTAGACTAGACACCTACCTTAAAATGGAAACGTAGCTTTTTTTCACGCTAGACACATAGCTTACTTCAAGAGGAATCCATTGACCTAAACTATGTTGATCTTGAATTGTCATTTAAGGTCATTTCAATGGCTTGAAGTTTTCTTCTTCACTGCCCGTCCAAAAAATGTTTCTCATCTTGTAAATTCAACAAGACGAGTTTGAATGCTATTGGTATTAATGTTTACAAACACAGAATATGAAGGCTCGAATAACAAATGTTTGCAGGCAAATTGCTACGGAAACTTTAGAAGAAGTTGAAGTGTCACTTAGGGATCGAATCAGGTGCTGCATAAATGTTCAAGGTCATACTTTTGAATTGAAATGACCTTGAATGACACTTCAAGGTCAACATATTTTAGGTCAATGGATTTGTTTTGAAGTAAACTATATGTCTAGCGTGAAAAAGACTACGTTTCCATTTAAAAAAACAAAGGTTACCTTCAAATCTCGGAGACGCCTCCACCCAGAAAAAAACAGTGTACATCATTGAATGTCCCCCTTCAAATAGAGCAAGTTTCGTTTGAACATTTTTTTCGAATGATGAATATTTTGCAAGATAATCGCGTGGAAAGATTATAATGAGACACCCCTGTATACATTATACATTCATAAAAAAAATTTCTTAATTTTTAAAAAATCTGAAAAAAATATAAAAAATCCGCATCCCATTATGAAATTTTCACAAAAGATGTTAAACAAGCAGTACTTTGAAATATAAATTTTTCAAAAAAATTAAATATGGCAATCATTAAAAAAAAAAATAATTGGACATAAAAATTGAAAAATCATTACGAAAAACGCAAGTGAAGATTTTTTAACAATTTTCTTTAAAAAGTACGCAAAAAATGCAATAAAATGAAAAAAAAAAATTTCCAATCCGTCTATTTTTCGCAAAGTTACAAATTTACAAAGTTATTTGAAGGAAAAATCGAGAAAATCGATATCTTGAAATCGGCTTTGAAAAAAAATTTGAAAAAATTCTCAAAAATTTTTTTTAGAGAGTAGAATAATATAAAAAAATTTCAGACAAATCAAAAAATAGAAGGGTCAAAAGTGATTGATTTGGCGTGGAATGACCCATATATATTTGTTTAATAAGCTTATAGCTTTAAAGTGTTTTGACTGGCTTGAGTAGTATCGTAACCTCAAAAATATTGTTTATAGGTTCTGTACACGCTGGATTTGGACTCACAGCTTTGAATAAATTCCTGTCATGCTTAAACATTCCAGAGATACCCAATAAATTATATACAAAGTATGAGAGAGAAGTAGGACCAGCAATTGAGAAAACAGCAAAGGAAAGTTGTAAGAAAGCAGCGAAAGAAGAACGTGCCCTTGGATTAGAAAAATTAGAAGAATTATGTACCAATTTGTAAGATATTTTAAGTTTTGTGTTAATTCAAAAAGTTTTAATTAATTTTAATACTTATTCGAAAATTGTATGATCAACTCTTCAATTAATTTGATTTTTTACATGTATTTTATATAAATATTTACATACTTTTGAGATTATTTTTAAGATTTTGAAAAAAATTGTTTTGTACGATCAATTGTACTCACAAGGAGACATTACTTTGATTTATAAATTTTTTTTATTTCAATATTTTATATTATTTTTTGTCTTCCTATCCTCTATAATATACTCACTATATATAATATCACACTATAATAATATCCTCTTTTGCTTTTATTGATAACTGAATATTAAATGTTCTGAAAAAATTTGCAATACCGTAATAGGACTACATCATGTGTACACTCACGTATAAATATTAATAAAACCTTTTTTTTATTTAGCAACAACGTAAATTAATCTATGAATTTGATGTACAAGTGCCAAAAAATGAAATGATATAAAATAAAAATTAAAAAAAATAAAATAAATGGTAACTCAATTTAGTATATCAGCAAATATTTCATTTGAAATAATATTTATATTTTTTATTGAATAAAGACATATAAAAATTGGTCAATTCATTTCCAATGAGCATACTTCATTTATTTATTTTTTAATTTTGTAGACCACGGGAAATAGTAGAAGATATATACTCCAATTTGCATTTGCGAGGATCTGAAATGTCAGTAACTTCAACGCCTAGCAAGTTAGAAGAAATTTGTCAAGATGTAAATTCAAAATCATTTGATTCTGCAATGGGAGAAATTATTAATATCATAGTCTCCTACGATATGGGTTGGAGTAAAAGAGGCAACGGGAAGAGCTATAATAGTCTTAATGGATATGCCACGATCATTGGATTTTTATCCGGCAAAATACTAGATTTCACTACTCGCAATCGGAAATGTGCTTTGTGCGATTCAGAACACGCAAAAAAAGACCACGACTGTCGATTAAATTTCACGGGGAGTGCTAAAGCGATGGAAGCAGACGCTGGAGAGCAGTTAATAAACAACAGTGAAATATTGAAAGAAGTTGGAGCAAGCGTTCGAGTCGTGATTGGTGACGATGACAGTAGTACAATTGCCGCTGTGCGAAAAAATAGGTCTGAAATGGTTTATAAATTATCAGATAAAAATCACCTTTCAAAACATTTTAGTAATGATTTGTACGATCTCGCCAAAAATTTTAAAGAAATGAAAAAAAAAACGTAATTCCACACTTAAAAAAATGTTTTCAATATGCTGTTGCTCAAAATAAAGGGAACAGCTTGCGTTTAGCTGAAGCTGTACGATCTATCGCTGATCATGTATTTGATCGACACGGTAATTGTGGAAAGTGGTGTAAGAGTACCACGCATACAGTAAAACTGAAATCTAAAGAATTGTTCGAAAAGCTCCAAGATACTTTGAATAAATATGCGAATAACGCAGAAAAATTTTGTGTTTCTGCGTCAAGTCAAAGTAACGAAAGTGTAAATAATATAATTGCTCACAAGCTTCCAAAAAATATTTGCTTGAGTAAAAGTGGTGCGGCTGATTACCGCGTTGCAAGTGCAGTTTGCACAAAAAATGATGGTGAAATGTCATTACTCCCTATAAATGAACAATTAAATTTATCTCCTGGCAAAAATACTAAAAAACATGCTAAAAAAGCAGACAAGATGAGACTACAAAGAGCGGAAAAAGCTAAATCTAAAGTTAAAAAATTACGCAGACACGAGCTAAAAAAATGGCAAGAAAATCTTCGAAAGAGAAATGAACAATGTGAAGGAGTTCAATATGAACCTAATTTCGGCATTAATATAGATTGCGCTGAATTATCCTCGCAGAATGCACAATCATGTGCAGTGTTAGAAAAAAATTGTGAATTCGTTTATTTTGACTTAGAAACGTCCGACTTTGGCGATTCGGCTTGTATATTGCAAATTGCTGCTGAGGGAAATGAATGTACGTTCAACGTATATATTACTCCAACAAAACATATAAGTACTTCTGCTGCTAGCATGACGGGTTTACATACTATTAACGGTAATCTCTTTTTGCGCAACCAACAAATTGAAACTATGGATTTGAAAGATGGTTTGAAAGCTTTTTCGGAATTTTTAAATGCATCTGAAAATCCTTGCTTACTTATTGCTCATAATGCTCGATTCGATATTTCTTACTTATTACGAGCTGTTGCAAAAAATAATATGATCAAAAATTTTAAAAATATAATAGGATTTTCAGATACTTGGTCATTTTTTAAAAAAGCGATACCAGACAGAAATGGTGCAGGCATGTTTACGCTGTCTAAATTATCGAAAGACTTTTTAGAAAAATCTTTTCTAGATTCTTGTACGTTCCACGATGCTGTATTTGATGTAAAAGTTTTAGAAAAACTAGTCAATGTGATTTCAAATGAACGTCATTTGTTGAATAATTATAAAACTTATAAAAACTGTTTGCTTAATATAAAAAGTAAGACTGCAATCGACAAAGATTTATCAGAATTAAAAAATACGTTATCCAAAGATATGCTTAAAAGATTAGTTTTAAGAGAAATAAAGTTTACAACGTTACTAGATTTATACAAAAATGAAGGTGAAACTGAAGTTAACAAGTATTTATCAGAAAAAGTTGATAATAAACCTCGACTCACCAGAGATAAAGTACTGAATTCAATAGTAAATAGGTTAAAAATTAATGCGTAATGTAACATTTATTATTAATATAATTTATCTATTAGTTTGTAAAACATATTTTGCAATATTTATTATATGTTCAAGTAATTTGATGAAAATAATAATATAAAATATATTTTTATTCAAAAAAGGCAAAATATGTATAATAAAATCAAATTAAATTGTTTTTTCAATTTCAACATTTTTTTATTAAACATTTATTTCATTTCAATTACTATACATATTGAGACGTTTCGCGTTACGTCACGATTTATTTCTCCCACCCTTGTGGTGGTCGTGCGTGCGAATTAGTCTTAGAATAAGGTTCGTGTACTGGACGGGTGAAAAAGAGCGAATAACTTAAGATCTTCAATCGATAAAGAGCGCGATCTTCTTTACCGGTAAGGACTTAATTCTAAAGTAAGAGTTGTGTACGTGTGTGTGATCTGTAAAAATTTCTCTTCCTTTAAACTAGAAAATAGAAATTAATAGGAAGTCCGTAAGATGACTTCCGGTTTTCTTTAATTTATTTTTCCCTCACCTCTTGCCGTGCTGGGAGCCCCGTAAGAGGATTTGGGATCCCTAGGGATAGGGATAATAGAAGGAAATCAGGTTCCTCTAGAAATCGAAGGGGCTAGGCGTAGTGCTAGGAGCCTTCGATCTCTTAAATCCTCTACGAGGGGCTAGGCGTAGTGCTAGGAGCCTCGCAGAAGAATCGAGTATCCCTAATTTTAGGGATTAGGGATAGGAACTAGGTTCCTCTGGGAATCGAAGGGGCTAGGCGTAGTGCTAGGAGCCTTCGATTCTTTTAATCCTCTACGAGGGGCTAGGCGTAGTGCTAGGAGCCTCGCAGAAGACTTGAGAATCCCTATGGTTGAAGGATTCTAGGTAGGAACTCGGTTCCTCTCAGAAACAGAAGGGGCTAGGCGTAGTGCTAGGAGCCTTCTGTCTCTTAAATCCTCTACGAGGGGCTAGGCGTAGTGCTAGGAGCCTCGCAGAAGACTTGAGATTTCCCAAGTACAGGATAATGATCCAGGAAAGGAAATTATCAGGACTTTGGGAATATTAGAGTTCTTTGGAGGAGCTGGCTTTTACCCCAGATCCCCGAAAGAATCTCTTAGTGAGATGTAATTCTGTATCGTTATGATAGCAGAATCAATCTGAGGATCTAGTCGATTTTGCCTCCTTTTATACTCTTCTCCGAGCGTGCGGAAAGCGCTATTTTCCCTTTCCATCGGTCTCTGTGCCGTGATTGGTTTTTCCTGACGGAGTTGGCTCATTTGAATCTCGCACGTTTCGTGTCTCATTGGAGTATTTCAAATGGCGCACCGTCAGTCGCGCAGTCCGCGCCTGCTATAGGCTGCTCAAGAGTTTCAAGGGGCAGTTAGACACGCCCTCCATTGATTCCGTATCATGACTCTCGGTTAACGGATTTTTCGCTTAACCGATGTCATAACGAATTTTTCTGTTATCGTCGTTAACGATTTTTCTTCTTATCGTTGTACCGACTTTATTCTTTAATTTGAATTTGAATTTAGTTCTCTCAAACAGCACAGGCGCTACTGTAACAAGGACAGCCATCTTGCCTGATGTTGCATCATCGAGTATCAAAGGTAAAAAAGAGAGCGTATGCAATCTAGAAAGTGCGAAGTGCAAGGTGCATGGTGCAGTTTAGTGCTTTCTTTAATAAAAGGGAAACTGTGCTCTCTTTATAATTGGATACTGCGTGCTTTCTTTGAGGTTCGTTTTATTTTAATTAATACTTATTTTTAATATTAATTTTTATCAAAAGACTTTTCTTTTGCCTCAAAACAGTATGTTCTGTTTTGAGGTTATGTCTTTTTGTTTCGACACTGATTCTTTGAAATCCTCCATAGGATCAGTGTTATTAATTAATTTTTGTTATGAAAATGTTTAATAAGCTCATTGTATGAGCTCATTATTATAATTTGCAAGCAGATTCCTCATCTTGTGAGTAGAATCTGCTTCTTTTTCCTCAGAACGGGTGCACACCCGTTTTGAGGTTATGAAGTTTTTAAGTTATGATAATTTTAATCTCAAAATCATTCGTTTTAGTCTCAAATCACTTGAATCGTGAATGATCCGACCAATCAATGTGGTTCCGGTGAATGAATTGATGTTAATTACTCAATTCATTCACCTGTCATCGATTCGACTCATCGAGTGAGTCGAATCCTCTATTTTATTTTCCTCGGATCAGGTGCATCTCGAGGCTATTTTACTTACTTCAATCATCATGGATCTTTAGATCAATGATGATTGATCTAAAGATGTTCATTATCACAATTTATTTATTTAGTATTGGTTCGACCCATCGAGCGAGTCGAACCCTCTATCATGCTTTCCTCGGATCGGGTTGTACCTCCGTCTCGAGGCTATTTTCTTGTTCAATCATCATGGACTTTCTTATCAATGATGATTGAGCTTAAAAGAATATTCAAGAATTGTCATTATTGTAATTATTAACGTTTCAGCAAGTTCGACTTGCCGGAACGTTACAATATATGACTTATTATGTGATGGAAACGAAATGTCTACTGAGCCCCTGTAGGATGTACACATGATCGACTGTGACAACGCTGCCACATGCTCGCTTCAGTTTGTTCACATTCTTATGAGTTTCGAAATTTGCTTACTTGAAATTAACTTTACGTTAAATTGGTATGGTAACGCAACGACTATTTTTTATTATTCTGTTCTACGAACATTAATCTAAATTTCTTTAGTTTTTCAATAGATCCGTAAGAGCCGTTGAAGAAATATCGCTTACGAAAGTTGAAAATTGTAAACATAACCTATCCTCTCTATGTTAAAAATCGGAACTTTGAAGTTGAATTTCTCAAATTTGTATGGTACAGCTTTTTTTTTTTTTTAAACAGTCGTACTTTGAGGATTATTTACCATAAGATTCATCATATCCGTAAGAAAAGCTATTTTCCGGTCAACTACCTTAACAACTTAGCAGTCAGGAGTTTGATGTAGTGAATTTTGTGCAATCGAAATATAAAAAAATATATTCTAGTGTATTTTGTGCAATCGAAATATAAAAAAGTATATTCTAGTGTATTTTGTGCAATCGAAAATGCGTCGCGGAAGACCGTCCAGATTAAATAAAGACTTATTCATCGAGAAAATTTTAGAAAATAAGAATCTAATTGTTACAAACGCAGGAAATATAATTTCAAAACGTGATCAGATATGGATAAAAATTTCAAAGGAGTTAGATCATACGATTACACCAAGTTCGTTGTATACGTTTGTAACGTGTAATAAATATAACATAAGGGACAAACTAATGAATCGTTCTTCCGTTGTAACACGTTTAGATACCGAAATAATTTAAGATCAATTAGATGAAACGTACTCGGATAGAATATCAACATCAGAAAATACAACAATGGAATCACCAAACGTTCATACCACGAATACCTTTACAATTATAATCCCCAAGTCTGAATTTTCAAAGATGATAATGTGTAAAAAATATCGGCGGAGAGACAAAAACAAACCGGAATCCGGACGCGAATATACCATATTGAAATCTGGAATGTGGCAGCATATATTTAACGAAAAAATTTGGGAAACAGCCAAGATTTCCTGTGGTTTTAACTTTAAAAATCATAAATTGCTACGCAATGGAGAACGAGGATATGCAAATGGTACGTGCAAATGTGGTGCTGTGATTAAATGTATAATAGATAATTCAGCCGCGAATGATCTTACGACCAGAATCCAGTGTACATTTATTGAAGGGCAAGGTCGTTGTGGGAAACGTTACCTTAGACGTCCAATTAGAGACGGAATCGCAGAAAAATTGCAAGGCACTACGGCAATGATTTACCGTACGAAACTAGCTGAAAAACTGATGAGTTCAAGCGACACAATGGAACCTCCACATTTATTTAGCGCCGATGTTTTGCGAATGGCAAAGAGGAAAATCCTTCAAGAACAGTGCATGGATAAAGATCCCTTAAAGGCATTATCGTTAATGCAATTAGGATCGTTAAGGGGCGTTATTCACAATTTAGGTCTGAATCCATTTTATGTGCATTACTGGTCAAACTATCAATTAAATGTATACAGAACATATGCAGCTTCTGAAACTCCTTGTATATACATTGATGCGACCGGAAGCATAATAAAGAAAATTAAAAGGCCTGACAATTCCAAATCGCAACACATATTTCTTTACAATTGTGTGGTTAATTGCAGAAATAGTGGCCTTTTTCCAGTTTGCCAGATGTTATCTGAGAGTCACAATACTAATTCGATACAGTTTTGGCTAGCAGAATGGATCCGCTCAGGTGTACATCGCCCACGAGAAGTTGTCTGCGATTTTTCAAGAGCACTTTTAACGGCAGCCGTTCGCTGTTTTGTTGGACATTTAACACTGGAGGGATATTCTGATGCCTACAAAGAGGACAGATTGCCAATCTGCTACATACGGATCGATGTAGCGCATTTCATTAAGAAATACAGTAATTTTTTAAAAAATACACGACCGAGGATTAAACATTTTTATTTATCTTTACTGGGACAATTAATTTTATGTCGCAATGTAGAAATGGCCGAAGAAATTTTTATTTCTATATTAATTATTGCCAGGAGTGAAACAGAAGGCAAAACGGAACAAAATAAATCAACAATATGCGAGGAACACAAGATAAAAATGAAACGGCTGCTTACATCGGTGGATACAGAATTACCATTAGAAACAGAAGCATCAAATTCGGACGATAACGAGGATAGAAATGACACAGAAAATGGATGGTACAAGTGGGCAAAATCAATAGATGACAAAATAAAAACGAATCTTAATGACATCGGCGATAGCGAAAATGCACATTACTTGCTTGCATTTGCCGATAAATTAATAACAGATATGAAATTTTTGCCCTTATGGTCCTGCATATATCGCGACAAATTCGGACATGGAAGAATCCCAGCAAGTAGTGCGTCCGTGGAAGGAGAATTCCATATTATAAAAAACATCTTTTTGAAAAATGAAACAACACCGATGCGCGCCGACGTATTTGTCGAGAAACACCTCAAATTTCTGAGCGGCCGTGTGAAAATAGCGAAGGCAGCCTTGCAGAGCGAAGATTTGGAAACAACGGAAGTCAGAGAAGAAATTACGGAGCGGACAACAGAAGATATCGGTACTTATCGTACTGGTAAGACTGATAATACCAATGCCGAAAATGACCGTAATCTTGGATGTCCAGTTTGTGCAAATGGAGATCAGCCAACCGGTGCACATAAATGTTATATATGCCAAAAAGCAGTACATGCAATTGATGCTTGCTCTTCTCCAATTGGAGAAGAAGGTTACGGTCAAAAACGAATTTGTAAAAAATGCGACATGCCCAACACTGCAAATGAAGTACTGGCGACAAGAGAAGTAGAAGATTGGAGGGGGCTTGTAACTGCAACTTCATCCAGAGGAAGATACCTTCAGCGAGGCAATCCAAAGCAGGATTTTTATTAGAAAAGTTGCCAAAAATACCAATTATAAAAAATGGTGGTAGTGTTTCGATAAAAGCAGTAAAAATAGGAAATCGAAACTATTCTTTTACGAACACTTGCGCATTCGACAGCATATTGCAGCTTTTTATCTCTGCTTACTTTGATAAAGAACACGTTAAAGATTTGGTGCATAAAGAAAGCAGCAACATGTTTTTTAAACTTGTTCTCGACATTGTAACTCATGGAATAAGAAAATCATCTTATAGACTCCGTGCGTTAATATTACGCGAGATTTTTTATTGTTCAAAGTGTAACGTGGGTCAAGCTAACAAAGGTAGCGTAGCGCGTGTCGCGAGCGTCGAAACGAGAGTGGCCCGACGGCGGGACTCAGGGTGATAAGAAGGCCCGCCCAAAAGTGCTGGTATCAGCAATAAGGGCCTCTTAGCAACACTGAGTGCTGACGCCTAAAAGATCCGTCACGTTGACGATCAACGTGACAGGATACTCGGATGGTCAGGAAGTATCGAGTATTCGATACTTCCGTCGCGGACTTGACACTCCCCCCCTACGGAAAATCGATGCTCCCGCATCGATCCTGTCTCGTGGTACAATATTTGTCTGTGGTCGATACAATATTTGTCTATGGTCGATACAATATTTGTCTATTGTCTATTAATACAATGTCTAGCTTAAATCTAAATCTTCGTGACAGTTGTAGCGTCGTCAAATGAGTTGATCCTTTGGTAGCTGTGGTCCGAAGCGGTTGGTCTTGTCCTGTCATGGTTGGATGGAGTTTGTCCTAGTGAGGTCCATGTAATGGTGTCAGAAGTTGTTCATCTTTCATGGCTCCTCTAGTTACCGTAGAGTTGTAAGGGTTTGTCCATTCTGTCCTTAGTTAATTTCATCTGTTTGAAAGTTGGTTTAGCTGTAACAAAGTGTCTGATTAATAGTGAGGGAGGTTAGTAAAGTGACAGTTATAAGGAAGGTGGTGTGGGAGTATAATTTAGTAATGAAACGTTGTCCGTTGTATTTTCTGTATATTCGTTCCATTTTTTTTTATCGAGTCCTCGTTATCCAAATTGCTGTATAAGCTGTGTTTTGTAGTCAATAATACGTGTCCATTGTACATATACATCCAAAAGTTTCAAGTCGTTTCGTCATTATTATCTGTGATCCTGTAACAGTCTAAACTATTAGTATTTTGGGGAGTGTTAGTAGGAGTTTTGGTGTATTAATGTTGGATCGTTCGAAGGATCTTGTCTGTGGGAAGAATAATTTTAATTTATATTTTGTGGTAATGAAATGATTTCTAGATGGTTTCGTGCAGTTAGTTGTCCAAGGTTGTGTCTTTGGTCCATAGTCTGTATCCGTTGTGTCTGATTTTATTTATTGTGCTTTGTTTATTGTGTTTTAATACAATTTGTGAGTAATACATGCAATAATAAGCAATTTACAAAGTATCCTGGAAATACGATATTGCCTTGCGTCTTTCATATTCGATTTGGGGTCGTATATTTTCATGGTTTACAATAACTGTCGAAGGTTGTCTTGGTAGTGGTGGAGGTTCGCGTAATTCTATGTTTTCTATTATTTTACGGGGTATGTTAATTTTCCTTAATTTTTTCTTTTTTGATAAGCATGACAATAATTTACAAAGTGATCTTAGTTTACTAAACATTGAAAATTTCCATGCGAGTCCTAAAATGAGCAAGATAGCTCCCATTGATATTCCGGAGTACAGTAAGCTACTTTCTAGTCTGTCAAAACGTTTTTTATATTGTCGGTCTTTAGCAATGCTTTTTGCTATTGATATGATTGTTTCAAAACTTTTTTCTAATTGGGCGTCTGGTAAATGTAATTTGTTTACTAGAAATTTTTGTTCCGCTAGTACGTCGGTCAGGTTAACGATATCACTGTAGTCGAATGAATTTTGATAAATTTCCGAAATATTTAATGTTTTGATCGAGAATACTGTAATGTTCTTAAGCGTCTGAATTTCTCTGTATGGTAACAAATCTTTGTTTTTGGTCTTTGCTTCACATACTGAACTTAGTTGTATTATTCCTGTGTTTTCTATCGTTGTAATAATTGTGTCCTTGTTTTTGCAAATAAAGTGTATTGTTTCTGTCGCGGGGGTCGAAAATATCCATGTATTGGAGTCGCGAATCCTAGTCCATTGTGTTCTTTTCAGAATTTTTAGTTCAATGTTACAAATTTTGAAGTTCGAAAATTGTGGATTTGCTAACAATTGTATCTCACATTCACTTCCATCGTCAAAATGATTCGGTCCAAATTGTAAACAAATGTATTCTTGATTAAATTTTTTGCATTTTTCCAAGTTGTCATTGTCTATTGTATAGTATTTTTCAAAACTGGTCGAAATTGCTGAAAATGTCGTGGTTGGTTTTATGTATGCGAATTCAGCACCATACGGTCTGTCATACTGTCTGACTGGAACCGAAATATGTTGTGTGACCTGCCGCTCGGTCGTTCGGTTTTGCACGAGTCCGATAATAAACTCGTGGTCTTACCAGCCCGAACCAATCAGGAGACAGAGGGCCCCCCTTTTGGTTTCGACCAACTGCAGATGCAGTTAGGCGAAACACGGACCGATAGGCTAACTCCCCCTCCTTGATTCCGACCGATCGTGGCACAAAAGGACGCGGCCAAATAATCGCTATCATAATCTAGCTGCACTATTTTACCCAAACTATTCCCTGGCTAGCTCTACTCAAGGTTCGTTCATGGGTCCTCTGATAGCGCTCGAAATAAATAGCTATAGCATTTGATGGTAAGACAAAACCAACTGCATATATATTTAATACACGCTAAATAATACAAAGACAATTGAGTATATATGGGGCATTCCACGCCAAATCGGACGGTTCGTAAAATTTTGATTTTTGATTTCCTCAATTTTCTGATATTTTTTAGTACCTACCGAAAAACCCTTCCTGGTAAATTTTGAGATTTTTTTTATTACCCGTTTAAAAGATATCAAATTTTCAAAAAAATCGATTTTTTTTAATTTTTTGCTGATAACTTCTTCAATAATGGTCCAAATTTAAACTCTTTTTTTTCAAAATTTTTGTTTTTTCACGAACTCTTTAGAAAAAAATATTTAAACAATTGTTGAAGCATTTTTGAATGAGATTTTTGAGTTAAAAATTTTAAATCTCATTTTCCGAAGTGATTGCATATTTTGATTTTCGTCAAAATTTTTTATAGCAAACTGCTACTCATTCCACAACTTTTCAGGCCGGTCCGATCGTGGGACCTCCAAAGCTATTATTTTTTTTCGATTTTTGAAAAAAATTTTCTTTCTATTAATCATTATGAATATCAATTTCCGTTACTGTATAATATTTTTCTAATTATTTTTTAATAATTTTCACAATTTATAATGGTAAAAAGGTGTTTAAAATCAATCAATAGTCGTTAAATCAATTTATAATCAATAAAAGAAATATCTATTTATTTTCGGTAATTTTTTGAAAAATCTGATTGGGGTTGAATTTTCAATGTTACTTTTTGTTATAAAGTATTTGTTATAAATTTGCCAAATATTGCCGTAATATTTCACCTGAACAGAATTATTTAAATGCAACGGAAAAAATTAGATTTGAGATACAAAACAGCTAACAATAAGATAATTGCAGGAACGCACAAAATTCATTCAGTTGTTCCAATGGATAGCGGAAATGTACGAGTTAAACATTATTCTGGTTCAAATGATGCCCGCATATGTAAAATTTTCAAAAAATTACGAAAATAAATAAATATTTTTCTTTTATTGATTATAAATTGATTTAACGACTATTAATTGATTTTAATCACCTTTTTACCATTATAAACTGTAGAAATTATTAAAAAATAATTAGAAAAACAATATACAGTAACAGAAATTGATATTCATAATGATTAATAGAAAGAAAAAATTTTTCAAAAATCGAATAAAAATAATAGCTTTGGAGGTCCCACGATCGGACCAGCCTGAAAAGTTGTGGAATGAGTAGTAGTTTGCTATAAAAAATTTTGATGAAAATCAAAATATGCAATCACTTTGGAAAATGAGATTTAAAATTTTAAACTAAAAAATCTCATTCAAAAATGGTTCAACAATTTTTTTTATATTTTTTCTAAAGAGTACATGAAAAAACAACAATTTTGAAAAAAAAAGTTTAAATTTGGACCATTATTGAAGAAGTTATCAGCAAAAAACTAAAAAAAAAACGATTTTTTTGAAAATTTGATATCTTTTAAACGGGTAATCAAAAAAATCTCAAAATTTACTAGGAAGGGTTTTTCGGTAGGTACTAAAAAATATCAGAAAATTGAGGATATCAAAAATCAAAATTTTACGAACCGTCCGATTTGGCGTGGAATGCCCCATATATAACTAATGAAATCGGTGCTTCGAATCTCTTCTAGTGCATTCACTACAAAATTCTGTTGCAACAAATCGCATCATCACACAAACGTGACGTATCGTCATCAAACATAATTCGCGGTTCCTCTCATCCTGTTCACTCTACATTCGATCTAACATCTTAATGACTCGACAGCTGGTCTTACGCATGACGTCAGCATGGAAACAATACATCGAAATACCCGTAGGAAAATCAGTCTACTTATCGTCAGCTGATGACCCAAACACTCGCTATCTTCGTCGGAGTCTTCGTCGCTCTCCCTTTCCAACGCAGCGGATAAGTCGACTAGCGTGATCTTCGTCGCTCTCCCAGGCTCCTACGGATGACGTCACTCGCTCGTCGCGAGGCCCTTCCTTGGTCGTCGGGAATCCTCGATTCCCGTCGGCTCTCCCTGCATCCAACGGACTGCAGGCAATTCTCGGAGGAGGGGACGCAACGACTGCGTGTTGTCGTCCCCTTATTGCACTCAAATCTCGGCCCTCTATTTCCTCACCTTGCGAAGCGGGTTCAATTCCCCGTTCGCAATTGAGGGGATTCCTTTCGGAATCGTACGGCCTTGGAGATAGCACTGCACCCAACACTCCGATGCAAAAGGTTTAGGAAAATCTCCCGTGATCACGAGTTCCGGGCGGGCAACCCTCAAGCATCCGTAACCCAATGTCCGGAACTCTACAAATGTCCTTTACTGTCAACGTCCGTGATATCCCGAAGGAATCGAGTTCGAGTTCACTATTTTACGCCCTCCCTCAACGTATGGATCGGCGGCTCTCCACAATCCAGTTACCCGATATCTACTAGTGGTAAGTCCCAACCTTATATATATTCGTGCTAACCCTTCACTACGTCTCGGTAAGGGTTAGCCGTGACCCGATGCACTATCCGCGAAATAACTAAGGGGTTCGCTGCAAGCGACCCGGTTACTATAATACTTTATAACGCGGCGATGGACACTATCCGTCCTAATAATTCTCTCAGAGCAACGGTGCTCTGGACTTTCGGGTCCACGGAGGAGCGAAACGTCGCTCCGTATACTCGGGCTAAATCGCGAGAAGTCGAAGCGCGAAAGAGACTACTCGCGGGGAAGTCGAATCGTGAGAGAGCGAGTCCTGGTGGGCTCGCTTATTTAAAGCCGCGGCTGGCTCGAATATTCTGGCAAGCTGCGGTTTTTCTGGTGTTCGACGTTGAGTTGGGAACAATACGCTCGGTGGTTTTTACACCACCTTCTATGAGTTTCCATGGTTTCTAACTCTTAGTGAAATGCATGTGCAACATTCATCTGGCGGCCACTTCCCTAATTCGTGAGGCGCTACAATTTGATATTAGTCTCGAATCCCTCACGCAATTAGGGAAGCGCATTTTGCACTTTTCCGATTATCCGCTATTGTTCCCACTTTCCGTCGCGCGGTCTTAATACAATGACTTTTGCTCCGCCTGGTCCCCTACTTGACTCTAGGTACCTCCCGCGTCGAGGACATTGAACTTCGCTCGAGGATTACACGTGTCGCTTCCTTTTGTTAGATTTTCTTAGCCGAAGGCTAAGAAAATTCTAGGCGATTCGAAATGAGTGATTTTCCAGGGGCGAGGCTGCCTTTGGAAAACTGCCTCGTCACAGTTGGTATAATTTGAATTTTTGAAGATTTAATAATGGAATTTTGATAACATAGACTATTGTTTGTTGTTTGTGGAATATCGTCAAGTCTGCGAGTTGTAATAAGTCTGCTACGTTAGCTGTTTCAACAGGGATTGGAAATTCCAGATTTGGTTCCGATTTCTGAATAGCTTGTGCACTTCTGATTGTTTGCTGTCCCGATAGTACTTTTGGATGAACTTGTCCATTTTTAGCGAATAACAAAATATCGATAAAAGTATTTATATCGATTTCGTATTCTAACAAGTCGGATTCGATTACATTTACACATTGCAATAATTCTTGCTGTATTTCAAGGATATGAATGTGTTTAGCTGTACTGTAATTCGTGCTATTGATTTTGATTGTTAAATTCAATAAGGATTTTCCTAAACTGTGAATTTGTTTCCGTACTGTATCAAATTGTGATTTTATAATATGTGTTTGATTTTGTACTAGTTCTGCTAAATCGGAAGTACAATTGGAAATTGATTCCATTTGGCTAAAAATTTTGTTTCCGTCATCTTCGTCTAATGTTCCATATAAGTTTTTGTAAATTTTTCCGATGAAACTAAAGATTGCTCTTTTGTTTCTGGTATTTTTATCTATTTGAACTAAATCGTATATTACGTCGTGTATGGTTAGAACGTTGTTTAGTCTGTGTTTTATATTATGTATTTGATTTTGTATTGTGCAGTCTTTTTCTAATTTGTTGCAAATATTTTGTGCGAAAATGAGGTTATGTAGTATGGTGTCTCTTCTTGTAAGTAGTTCTTCCGTGTTGATGTAAGTAACTAAAGTCCATTTCGTATGGTACGTCCGTAGTAGTCCTAAGTCTTCTGAATATAGTCCAGGATTTTTATCCAATGTAGTTATTTTAAAAGTCTCATCTTGGCCTACTGCGTATGCGATAGACCTGAAACATAGGCCAATTTAATTTTATCTATATGTACTATTTTTGTTTTTTCGTCGTTTATTTTCAGTTTAACGTTATGACGGTCTGTTATTTCTAAAATTTCGTACGGTCCTACATATTCACTGTCGAATTTCGTTTTCTTTGGTTCTCGAAGTAGAAATACTAATTGTCCTACTTTGAACTCTGGGTTTTTATCATTCTTTTTGTCATAGAAAAATTTCGTTTCTTGTTTCGATTTCTCTATTGTTCTAACAGCGTCCGTTTTTAAGTCCTTTAGTTGTCTAATTAACTGTACCAAATAGTCTTCGTATGAAATAATTTTGTCGTCCGGAGGAAATTCTGAAGGAATTCTAGGCTTTTTACCAAAAATCAATTCAAATGGTGTGAATCCTGTAGATTCATGGGTACTGGAATTGTATGAATACATGGCGAAGGGTAGCCACTCGTCCCATTCGCGATTTTCGTCTATGAAGTTTCTTAAATATTCTTTCAGTGTGTGGTGGCTTCTTTCTAATGTTCCATTTGATTGTGGGTGATACGCTGTCGTTGTGTATTGTTTAATTTTGAATAAGTCTGCAAATTCCTGTAGGGTTTCAGACATGAAATTTCGTCCTTGGTCTGATAACATTGCCTTTGGCGGTCCGTATGTGCAGATTAGTGTGTTGGCTAATGCCTTAGCCACATCGGAAGCTGTAATGTTTTTTAAAGGCACACCAATTGCATATTTGCTAAGTAGGTCTATCATTGTTAAAATGTAAACGTTTTCTGTTTTTGTTTTTGGTAACGGTCCGAAAATGTCAATAGCTATTTTGTCGAAAGTATCAGTCGGTGTATCTGTTATTAGCATCGGTGCTTTGTTTTTTACTCTTACCAATTTATTTTTCTGACAAGTTTCACAGTATTTTATAAAATTTTGAATGTCTGTTTTCATTCCGATCCAGTAATAGTCAAGTAAGATTCTGTAATATGTTTTGGTGATTCCTTTGTGTCCTCCAATAGCCGAAGAATGATATTCTTTAATAATTTGTGCTCTGTCCTGTGTAGCTGGAATGTTTAATGTTCTTTCGCAAAGTATTATTTCTATTTCTGAATTTATCGTCATTAGTCGTAAGTACGTTTGAACATTTTCCCAACATGCGTCACTCATCATTTCACCGTCTTTTTGAATTGCGCATGAACAGATTTGCAATTTTTCTAATTCTGTTAAAAAGGATTCCAGGCATTTTTTAATATTTGGTAGTATTATATCGTCTGAAAAGTGTTGCTTGCAGATTAGTCCGAAATACGTTTTTGTACCTTTACGAGTCGTTATTACTGTTCCAATTGTCGGTTTCTGTTTCAATAAATTAATTTGTTTCATGTTTGCTTTCTCTGCCAAAGCTTTTTCTGTTTTTGTATTGAAGGAACAGTCAGCTGACATAAATAATGCTATATTTGTTCTTTCTGAGATTACGTTTGACTGTCTAATTTTTATATTGTTTCTAACTGTAATGTCTTCTGTAATTTTCGTTCTACTTCTTGTTTCCATTGGTTCCTGTGACAATTTCGTCGTTTTTCTGTGGTACGAAGTTGGTTGATAATCTTTGTCCGATATATCCATAGCCAAAAAGTCATCTTTGCTTGTTAATCGTGTCGTTTTCGCTGTACGTTTATCTGGAGAGCGAAAATTTGGAGTTACTTCTGGTGTCAGAGTTTCTTCGGTTAGTCTTTCAGGAGACCTGAATGTAGGAGTCGGCGTTTCCTCAGTTTGAATTTCTGGGGATCTAAATGTTGGAGTTACTGGAGCATTGTAGTCTTGGTTTTTTGGAGTTTGGTTTGTACGCAACAGTATTTCTTTCATCTTCTTGATTGGATCCTCATCGCGAATTCTTGGCGGGCTGGCACCTATTCCGGCGAATTTCAGTTCCGGGTCCCCTTCCTTAAATATTTTTATTTCATTTAGGCTCTCTTTATCGGCCATTTTATCTTTTTCTTCTTTTATATTCATTTTTGGGTTGACCCTTTTTTCTTTTATTACCGGTTCATGTATCTCTGCCCGTGTTTTGATTTTTGGCGCTTGTTCATCCTCTGAAGAATCTTCTTTTTCCTTTATATTTTCTTTTCTTGTTGCTTCTTTTTCTTTGCTTGTCTCCTTTAATTCCAATTGTTGCAGAAATTTCTTCTTTTCCTTTGTATTTTCTTTTCTTTTTAGTTTTAATCTTTTCAATGGTTTCTGTTTCCTTTTTATTGTTATTTGTGTGTCTTCTGTTCCTTTTTTGACTTCCCATTCGTCGCTGGATTCGATGTCCGTATTATCAGTTTCCCAAATTTCTTGGTCCGTGGTGTCACTAAAGTTTGACGAGGTATCGGATTCGGCAGCTAATTTCGGTCTCTTTTGGTCCTGTTCCGAGTCCATAGAGTCGTCCACATGTGGTCTCGTTTGAGGTTGATGGTATTCCTTAGTTCGTTTTTCCTCGTTACCAGTTGTTTCGTCAGTGTAGACTTCTCTGCTTCTAATAGGCATAACGGATGCTGTTGTCGGATTTCGTGAAAGTGCGTCTGCTACGTAATTTAGTTTACCTGGTTTATGTAAAATATCGAATTCATAATCGTTGAGTATTGTCTGCCAGCGTCTAAGTTGTTGTGGAGGATTCTTTTTACTGGTCAAGTATGTTATCGCTCTGTTGTCTGTTATTAACGTAAATTTATTACCATAAAGGTATGGTCGGAAATGTTCTACTGCTTGTACAATCGCAAAAAGTTCTTTTTTCGTCGTGTCATAATTTAATTCGGTTTTTTTGAAACTTTTTGAAAAATATGCTATTGGATGATCAAAGTTGTCGTGTTCTTGACTAAGAACTGCTCCCATAGCATAATCTGAAGCATCCGTTGTTAATTTAAATGGTTTGTTAAATTTTGGAAATTTTAGAATTGGTTCCTTTACGATTTTATTACGTAGTGTGTCAAAAGCGTCCTGTTGAATATCAGTCCATTGGAATTTTACGTTACTTTTTAGTAATTGGTTTAGACAATGAGTAATTTTTGCGTAATTTTGTATGAATCGTCGATAATAGCCAGTCAGACCCAGGAACTGTTTTACTTGTTTTGCTGACTTGGGCACTGGAAACTCCGTAATTGCTGTTATTAAGTTCGTATTTGGTTGTACACCGTGTTTCGTAATTTTGTGGCCTAAATATACGACTTCTTCACTTAAAAATTGGCATTTGTTCGTTTGCAATGTCAATCCTGCATCTGATAGTCTTTTTGCTAGACGTTGGAATTTCTTTTTGTGTTCTTCCAAGTCTTTTGCGTATATAACTATATCGTCCAGATATACAAATAGATCGGTTCCTTGCAACCCAGACAGCACAACATCCATAAGGCGCTGAAAAGTCGCCGGAGAGTTTTTCAAACCAAATGGCATACGATTAAATTCGTAATGTCCATTCGGTGTTGAAAATGCTGTCTTATGTCGGTCTTTCGGACTCATTTCTATCTGATGGAAGCCAGATGCGAGATCTAAAGTCGTAAAATAGCGCGCATTACCTAATTGGTCTAAAATATCCGTTATGTTTGGCAATGGATATGCATCACTGACAGTTTTGTCGTTTAATCCACGGAAATCGATTACCATCCGCCATCTTTTATTCCCTTTTGAATCGGGTTTTTTGGGAACTACCCATACTGGTGAATTGTAGGGTGATGTAGATGGTTCAATAATTCCTTTTTCTAATAGATCTTCAACCTGCTTTTTAATTTCTGTCTTGTGTACCAAAGGAAATCTGTATTGTTTTTTATTTATTGGTTTTTCGTCTGTCGTATAAATTTCATGCTGGATACACGAAGTGTGTCCTAGCATGTATCCGGGTAAATAAAATAAATTTGAAAATTCCGAAACTAAATCTAATACATGTCTACGTTCATTATTTTCCAAATGATCGAGATTTAGTGATGCTTCTAATAATTTAATTCTGTCTTGTTTTAATTTTGTTGCATTTACGCTAAAAATGTCAAAAGTCTTATTATCTTTAATGTCAGTGTTTTCAAAGTTCAGTAAATTATCATGTCTTTTCATTTCGTCTGGTACTACTATTAGTTCGACAGGCTGAAGTTCCACTATCGGAATTTCAAAGTCTACTGGTGTTGAGTTTGTATTAATTGCGCGTAGGTAGGCGATTCCGTCCTTATTCGTCACTAATGCATTTCCTAAAAATATTCCCTTATCGTTTTGTATTTGGGGAATATATCCTTCTTTTACTTTTGAATTTATAACACGGATTGGAATTTGTTTTGAAGTACGCGGTGCCAAAACGATTTTTTCGGACTCCGTGAATGGGATTTTCGACCCATTGATTTTTAGACATTTTTCAGCATATGACAATTCTACCATGTTTTCACGAAAGAATTCGTCACCCAACATGCCGTCTGCTGGTATCGGAAAATTATCCGAAACAATATGAAAAAGTGCCAGTTTCGAGGCTATTTTTAAAATGCATCTGCCTAATGTTTGAACTTTGCCTTCAGTGATACCGGTTAACTCATAAATTTCTTTGGGAAACGTCATGACATCCGGTTTGAGCCTACTTTCTTTTATTAGGTTTACCTGTGCTCCAGAATCCAGGAGGAACTTCGCTTGATTATTTTTTAAAGTTATCGAATCGATAATTATAGATGCAGGTTGGTGATCGGAAGATTTGCTGTAATTTACCTTAAAACTTCGAATGGGTTTTATTTGCGTTCTTGACTCCCGCTTCGCGTCACGCTTTCCCGCGAAGCTCATTCCAAGTTTTTTAGCCTCTTTCCGATTTCTTCCGCTGTCATCTCACCATTAATTGAGTTTTTCCTGCTATTTTGTTTGCTATTTGTATTAATTCTTTCGCGCGAATTTGATCTACTGTTGCTACTGTCATGTTCATCTCGGGGGTCTTTGCCGAAATATTTATTTCTATTAGCGGTGAGGAATTCTAGTAATCTATCTCGGGAATTATCTCGTCTATCTCGAGAATTATCTCGTCTGTCTCGAGAATTACTACGTCTATCTCGTGAATTACTACGCGAATTACTACGTGAATTGTCTCGTCTGTCTTGAAATCTATCGTATCTGTCTCTTGAATCGTCACGTTTATTCCAGTCGCGATAATTATTAAATCTTCCACGATGGTTATTAAATGTATCGGAGGAGTAGTTTTGTCTTGTGTGGGACTCGTATCTACTATTTCTTCGTTGTTTATATCTTTGTAAGGACCAACAATTTTCCGTCTCATGACCCGTTTTGTCGCAAAATGCACATATTTTTATTTTTACTATTTGTTGTCTACTGTCTGTATCGTCTGAAGGGTGTGTTTCTGTAAATCTTACCTTTAGTGTTTCAAATGTTGAATTGGCTTTAGATAATTGTAATTTTCGTCTTTTTTCTAATTCTTTTTCAATTGCAAATGCCTTATCTGTTGCTGTTTCAAATGTTTCGGGGTTTTCGCCAACAATTAAATTGTAAATATTTTCGTGTAATCCGCGAATGAATGCTTTTTTTGCTAATTCCCTAGTTTCTCTAATCCTGGCTGTTAGTATTTCTTCGTCCAATATTCTACTGTATGTGGTTTTTAGTCTACTTGAAATTCGTTTTACTATTTTTTGTACTCTATGTGTATAGTCTAGTACGCTTTCATTATAATTTTGGCTGCAATTTTTTAATTCAATTTCTAGATCGGACAATTCTAAATTTTCGCTAAATACTCTTTTAAGGTCATGTAGTAAGTCTGTTAAAGTGTTATACGTGTTATTAGAGATTTGTTGTCTCGCGCTTCCCGTTAATTTCAAAGGTAATAGTTTGATAAATTTTGTTTTGTCGACAGGAGATAGAATTGCCTGTGCCGTTTCGCAAATCTCGCAAAAGTCTTCGACGGGCATATTATGTCCGTCGAATGCGGGGATATATCCATTAATATCTTTAAAATTAATTGTGGATGCCGCAGTAGGCATTGCCGCATCGCGTAAATTTTGGTTTTCGTTCGCCATAATTTGTGTCAAAAGTGTCAAAAATGTCAAAATGTCAAGATGTCAAAATGTCGGGATATCGAAATATCAAAATGTTGAAGATATAAAAATTTTGATTTACTTATTTTGTTTTTATTTATTCATTTATTTATTTATTGTTTTTTTTTTATCTTGAGAATTTAAAATTTCGAACAAAGGTACAAATTGAAAGTTAAAATTAAAAGTTGGAAGTAAAAATATTAAATCAAATAAGTCAAAATTTATTGATTAAAAAGTTTAAAAAGGTCAAATTCAATAAAGGTAAAATGCACAAACGTCAAAATTAAGAAAAAGTCAAAAGTACAAATTAAATAATGAAAGAATTTTAATATCGATTTCCAGTACCACTCTGTATATGTACACTGTATGTATAAGCGAAAGCAGCATGCAGCAATATAGTTTAGTCTTCAAGTTCTTTGGGGTGTCAAGTTTCTTTTTATCTTTATCGTTTCTTACATTTGACTCCACTAAAGTTCTTTTATGAATTTAATTTTAAGTTTTCGTTTTGTATTTTTCAATCAAATTAACAAGAAAATGTATAATATATATATATATATTTTTTAATTATTATTATTATTTTGTTTTATAAATATCAAAATTATGAAAAGGAAAAATGTAAAATTTGGTATAGCTTAAATCCAAAGAACTTGATTATAATAATTTATTCGTGCAATACATAATTGTACTTACCAGAATAATATTATATATTTCATGGGTAAAAGTATTATTTGTCCTTTTTAAATTTTGTCCTTTCGTCCTTAATTTGTCCTTAATTCGTCTTTAATTTGTCCTTAATTCGTCCTTAATTTGTCCTTAATTTATCCTTAATTCGTCTTTGTAAATTTTTCGTCCTTCCTTCTTATAGTCGTTGTAGTTTCGTTATTTCACTGTCTCTTTTTTTACACTGTTCTTTTCGTTTCACTGTCTTTTTTTTTCACTGTTCTTTTCGTTTCACTGTCTCTTTTTTTTTTTTTTAATTCACCTCTTCACTGACCGTTTTTGTAATCGTCTTTGTCAATTTGTAATTCACTTTATTTATTTATTTTTTTTTTCGATGTTTATGTGTATATATACTTTTTTTTTTTATAATTCTTTTCCTACCACCGCTGCCACCATGTAACGTGGGTCAAGCTAACAGAGGTAGCGTAGCGCGTGTCGCGAGCGTCGAAGCGAGAGTGGCCCGACGGCGGGACTCAGGGTGATAAGAAGGCCCGCCCAAAAGTGCTGGTATCAGCAATAAGGGCCTCTTAGCAACACTGAGTGCTGACGCCTAAAAGATCCGTCACGTTGACGATCAACGTGACAGGATACTCGGATGGTCAGGAAGTATCGAGTATTCGATACTTCCGTCGCGGACGTGACAAAAGTTACAAAATGAATGCATACTAATTAATTGTCAGGTGACGATAGGCTTCCTATGCAGATAATTATTTACAAATTATCCATCTTTCAAGGAGACATCCAATTGCAGCCACGGTTGCCCTAGGAGGGAAAAAATATTACCTTTGGTACAAGTAGAACTTCAATTATTGCAGCAAAAGGAATTTGAGGGCATAGAACGTGAAATAACTATTCAAGGAACACGACCTTGCTGTCGAACAAATTGTGATGGTTTTGAAACAACTTCTATTTCTTATACAGGTATTGTGTTTATTAATTTTTATTTCTATTTATCGATTTACTAAACATGAAAAGTTTTCACGTTGTTAATCAAATATGATTTAATTTACAGGACGCTTTATTATAATTGAGGTATACTCAAATAATACAGAAGATTATAAAATTTCTTTGAACGAAATTCCAACGGAGTTAAAATTATCATTCCTGGAACGCGAATACATCTTAGTTGGTATAATGAGCTTTAAAGCACCTATAATCCAAACAAGGCGATCAACGGACATGGACATTGGGCATTACACCGCAATATGTCATCGAAAAAATAATAAATGGGTGAAATATGATGACTGCAAAGACGCAGAAATAATATTAGACAATAATTATAATGTATGTCCTCATATTGTTTTATATTCTGTATAATTTGATATTATGCCAATTTTCTTTGTTTGTATTAATTGACCGTAGTGATACAACTTAATATACATATATACGACGTTTCGGTCCTTCGTTTAAGGCCCTTTTCAAGTATTTTGCGCTTAATTATAGCATAAATAAAGACTAGACATATAAGAGTTAAAACATTGAATTTTACAACAGAAACATTCCAAGTGTTAATGCTGGAATGGTTATATAACTATTATTATATTCATATTATATTTCATACAGAGACGATATGAGCAGGTGATGTTATCACATGATACAATAAACAAAAGGTTGACACATTTGAAAAAGAAATTAAAGCCTTTCAAATTATTTCCATGTAGGTATAACTTTATTAAAACAACTAATTGTCTTCGAATAGCTTACTCTTGTAGCCGTGACCCCGCGAGTGCAGTTTTTGTTAATTTCTATAATTATATCGGGAGCAACAAATTCGGGAATTCGATACTTTGAGAGCAATTAAATCAGGAAGTATTTTCATATCAAATTTGTGAGAGCAACTAATTTTTTTCGAATAATTACTCTTGTAGCCGTGACCCCGCGAATACAGTTTTTGTTAATTTCTATGATTATTTTGGGAGCAATAAATTCGGGAATTCGATATCTTGAGAGCAATTAAATCAGGGAGCATTTTCATATAAAATTTATGAGAGCAACTAATTTTTTCCGAATAGTTTACTCTTGCAGCCGTGACCCCGCGAGTACAGTTTTTGTTAATTTCTATGATTATTTTGGGAGCAATAAATTCGGGAATTCGATATCTTGAGAGCAATTAAATCAGGGAACATTTTCATATAAAATTTATGAGAGCAACTAATTTTTTTCGAATAGTTTACTCTTGTAGCCGTGCCCCCGCGAGTACAGTTTTTGTTCGTTTCTATAATGATTTTGGGAGCAACAAATTCTGGAATTCGATATCTTGAGAGCAATTAAATCAGGGAGCATTTTCATATCAAATTTGTGAGAGCAACTAATTTTTTCCGAATAGTTTACTCTAGCAGCCGTGACCCCGCGAGTACAGTTCTTGTTAATTTCTATTATTATTTTGGGAGTAACAAATTCTGGAATTCGATATCTTGAGAGCAATTAAATCAGGGAGCATTTTCATATCAAATTTGTGAGGGCAACTAATTTTTTCCGAATAGTTTACTCTTGCAGCCGTGACCCCGCGAGTACAGTTTTTGTTAATTTCTATTATTATTTTGGGAGCAATAAATTCAGGAATTCGATATCTTGAGAGCAATTAAATCAGGAAGCATTTTCATATAAAATTTATGAGAGCAACTAATTTTTTTCGAATAGTTTACTCTTGTAGCCATGGCCCCGCGAGTACAGTTTTTGTTAATTTCTATAATTATATCGGGAGCAACAAATTCAGGAATTCGATATCTTGAAAGCAATTAAATCAGGGAGTATTTTCATATCGAATTTTTGAGAGCAACTAATTTTTTTCGAATAATTACTTTTGTAGCCGTGACCCCGCGAGTACAGTTTTTGTTAATTTCTATTATTATTTTGGGAGCAATAAATTCGGGAATTCGATATCATAAGAACAATTAAATCAGGGAGCATCCCGATACCAATGTAATATTGATAAATCCCTACAATTGATATCTACTCTTGTAGGGACATATTAACGCATCGCGGGGCATCGTAAACTATTGAATACATTTAACATTTGTTTGTGCTGTTTTAGAGCAATTAAATAGCAATTATTTCTAGTATTTATGTTTTTTTATGAAAAGTTTGCTGTACCTGTTTTTTAAAGGTGGGGGTTCTAGCGTAAGGTCAAGTCCGCACCCCCATCTTCAAAATCAATTTCCTGCCAAACGATGAGGGCAATTAATTTGGGACTAGAGCAACTAATTAGCAACTAATTAGCACCTAATTTTGGTATGTATCCAAATTTGATTTTTCATGGTGGTGGTGCTAGGTTCATACGGGTATCCAAATTTGATTTTTCATGGTGGTGGTGCTAGGTTCATACGGGTGATGATACGCTTTGTTTGTCCATGAGGTTATTTCTTCTTATATTAACCTAATTAGAAAGAACGAAAGACAAATCAATGAAAAAATCAAATGATTATGTATAATTAAAATAAATAATAATGTAATTTTTATGAATTTACATGATAAATTTTACATGAAACTAACTTTCATAATTATAGAAAATTTGTAAATATTAAGAGCTATCTGCAGTGGAATGTCGTAAGCCATAGCAATAATATATTATATGCTAAAAGCAATCGTAGTAATAATCGATTCGAAACGGATATAATTTTTACTGCCATGACTTATGATTCCTTTCCATTGTAGACGGCCGAAAAAAATGTACAAATATTATTTTCCTTTTTGAGGTTCAGAAATTGACAAACTAGCATCGTTAATAATTGTGCTATAGAGAAAAATTGAATTAAAGCATTATAACGCACGGGATACTGTCACGACTCCACAGACAAACAAAAAAACAAAACATTTATTTCTTTGTAAATTTATTATTTATTTATTTTCTTTTATAAATTCCCTTTTTAAAACAAATATGTGGAGTGTGGACAAGGTTTGGTCCAATTTTAGGTGCAGAAACTCAATTCTACTACCAGGGATTTGGACCTATGCTTGAGTGGGGCAGGTATAAACGAAGTTAGAAACATTAAAAGAAAAATGGGACATAATAAAAATATGGGTACATAATTTTAACACTAGAACTACCACACCAGTCATTTTGACTGGTTAGACAATTTTATTTTATTATTCCTACTTCATGTTACATTTTTGTTCGCAATGATGTAATGACTTTTGGAAAGATAGCTAAAGGATTAATATAATGAACTTTAATTTTGTTTCATACATTTAAAATAAAAGTAATTTTTTTAGAGTAGAAATAGCTACGTCTCAACTGTCGGTAGTTCTAGTGTTAATGAAAGAGATTTATCCTTATGAAAGAGGGGTACCCTTTCTCATTTTTTTTTTATTTGAAAACTCATAGAGGTAAACCTATTATTTTTCACAAATCATTAAAGTTGTATAAAATCTGGACGGGTAGTTTATTGCTTAAAGAAAGAAGGGGAAACAATGGGATTATCATCACGCTAAAGGTTTGTTATTGTGGTAAAATGTCTTTAATCGAAGGTGAATATTTCTAAGAAAGGTAATCTAGTTATAAGGGGTTATTAGCTACACAATGGGAGGTATACAAAAATCTTAGAATAAATTCGATGAATCTGGAGAACCAGAGTCAGTTTGTAAAATTGATCCAAGGAGATAACAATGAAAAGAATGATTGGCATATTCTGGAAAACTGTAAACGTGAAGTCGCCTGAAAATAATTTAAACATGGTTGTGCGAGAGTGTAACGACGGGCAAATCCCGATCACCACAAATACAAAGAAACAAAGCGGAGACTACCGGTGGTAGCGCAGAACGTTCGGCTCGCTCGGGCGGACAAGGGTAGGAGACGCTAATAAAGAAAAAGAAGAGACTTAACGAGAAACGTAATACTATATTTTCAACAATAAATAAAAAACAACTTAACAGAAAAAGAAAGGCTCTAAGTCTCCGAGCGCGAGGCTCGTGCAATGAGTGTTCAGATACCCGAAAATGACGCGCAAAGCGAGCTCCGCTGTGACGCGCGAGGCGAACTCCGCCTGGACCAGGCGCTAGGGCGCCTGGAAGCCGGAGGGTTGGGAGCGAAAATGGGGCTAATCCCCGAAGGAAAGACAACCCGAGAACACCTCGAGTTGTCTCAAAGACACTACAAAGTGCCAACACCGCACTAGAAAAGGAAGCGAACACCGCTTTAAGGAAGTGCGAACACCGCACTAGGAAAGGTATAACGCGAACACCGCGTTAGCTCTATGATCACGAGAACGCCTCGTGGGAGAAGGTATGGATGGTTGATTTTACCAGACTTACCAGTGTAGCCTAAAAGCATACATAGAGTCCCCGTCTGAAGGGGCTCGGGTCGAGCGAGCGACTGCCTGGAACGGCAACGATCTCGCCGATATCGAGCTCGGTGAGATCGCTGCGAGGTGGGAGACGCTGCGAGTGGGGACCAGCTTCGGGAGAGGGAGACTGTCCGGTGGGTCCCGGCTCAGCTCCGCTCCCCCCTTACCTTTTGCGATCGCGAACAATGGTGAAATAACTGTAGATACTCGTCCTTATTGAAATGGAAGAGGTAACAAAACAAAACAAAAATTGTATCCGTGATAACTATGGTCCTGGTGGAGGTGATCCAGCGAAAAATGACTGCGGAGCAAGATGGACAATCCGAACGCAGGAATGGATGTTGAAATTAAACACCGAACTTCTTTGTATAACTTTATTTACTATTTCATACAAAAATTTCACAAACTATTTCACAAACTTCACTTTAACGCAAACTTCAAAAGATATTTAACTCTTGGTTGTCTCAAAATTATAACAGATTACTCCCAACTCTGGGTTTCAACTGGGCAAAACTTGTTAAAAACTTGACTATAAAAGCTATTACTCCGAAAACTGTTAATGGAAAAACTACTATTACTGAGTGACTGTATTAACTGAGTACTGACTGAACTGTTGACTGAGTACTGACTATTAACTGAATACTGTCTGACAAAACTGAAGAATTGAGACTGTGTGATTGAGATTGACTGCCTGCTTGTTATCTTCTTGTTGACTGAGTACAAGAGTTTTTTTAAAGAAAGTTCCTCCACCCACGTTAATTTTTCATTGGTGGAAAATTCTTAGAGGAGGAATTTTCCTTTTTGATCCATTGGTCAAAAATCGAAGGGTAATGGTACTCCTTCGACCAATGACAAAATTACTCGTCTACTTTAAACTTATCATAAACCTAGATTACGGTTTCCCTCTAAGTCAATCGAAGGTACAAATTGATACCTCGTTTCGACTACTAACAACTTTTACACCTTGTGTATTTAAGGGCTTAAGGCCCAAGAACTACGCGGTCGCTCCCACGCAGCAAATTGTAGGGGTAGATAAGTGTTGAGGAAAAGTATCGCCCAAACTTCCTCTTTTCTTGGAAAACTGAATTTGATAAGGAAATGGTAGGATGAATTTGTCTGTCGGTGCCTTGAAAATGATTCCGATATTTATTTAGGAAACGTCTTCAAATTCCTCAACCGGACAGCTCTAATGATTGATCGGATTTTTATCATATGAAAATTTATATGTAATTCGTTCACTCTACCATTTTCCTGGAATTTTGATTAGAGAGAAAAATGATTTCGAACTATGAGAAATGTTAATATTGATTCAGGTGTACGTTTGAAATTCTGGTAATCTATAGAGTTTCTAGAAAATATTTATACAAATTTGAATGCGTTACGCTGGGCCGTAACAATACAATGAAATGATCCACATGGCTAACCTCACTTTTTATTTTTGAGGTTAAGTATATAAGTGTCGATAAATATCTTTTATACTAACCTTGATATAATGGATGTCATTTTTAAGCTGTAGATTAATACAAGCACTCGTTTTGAAGAGGAAATTCACGCAGAGTTTATTGTACAGAAAGCATAACTTGATGCAAGAGTAATTGCACAGAACCAAGTACGCGAAATAACTATAACATGATTGCACGTGTCGTATGTAATCGCGACAAAGCCGTTGACGCGGCGACGCCACACATGTAGTCTTTGACGGTAAAGCCGTTCGGTCGGTAATGTCAATTTTTGTTTCTAATTTGTTTTAATTTAATTATTTCTTTTATTCATTATATTTTTACGTGTAAATTGGTATAACACAAATCGAAATAAATTCTTGAAATAATTAAACTTTTTAACCTTTATAAACTTGGATTATATTAATAGATATTACGTATTGTTAGACCAGATTCCGTCGAACCGTATTTCTTGGCTCCTGAAAGATCTAATCGATCGTTATCCAATGCTGTAGAAGATTCAATAACAGATGAAAATCAAATAATTGCACAACATGCGAAAACGACTTCAGAATCGCGACTCACTGACTCGAATAATAATAATGAAAAAATAAGAATTATTGGTATTTATGACTTGGATTGGCATACTCGTGAATCAGGATTTCAGTGTGATAGTTTGAGCGGAGTTGAACATCTAATTGGTAGTCAATCTCGAAAAGTACTCGATTTTACTACGAGAAATCGAAAATGTCGAATGTGTGACAAAGGTCATACCAAAACTGATCATGACTGCCGATTGAATTACTATGGAACGGCAAAAGCCATGGAACCAGATGCAGCTGTAGAGTTAGTTACTCGAAGTTCAATATTAAAAGAGAGAAATATTGAAGTGGGAGTTTTTATTGGAGATAACGACAGCTCCAGTATTTGTGCAATAAAAAAAGTATTGGATAATAATATTATAAAACAGTCTGATAAAAATCACACGTCTAAATGTGTAATAACTTTATTGTACAAATTTGATAAAAGTAAAGATCCAGACAAACAACTGACATCAGAAACAATAAAATATCTTCACAAATGTTTTACATATGCTATAGCAAAGCATCGCGGTAATGCTGCAATGATGGCAGCGGCTGTGAAAAATATACCTTACCATGCCTTTAACACTTTACTGGCCGATCGCACAACATGTGTGCGATGGCCAGAACAACTGTTCCGGCCGATCCCATGTAAATGTAAATATTGCCAGCCCCTTGCGTTTGACTGCGTAGACGTGCGGCCAGTAAAGTGTTAATATACACGATAACTGCGGTGAATGGTGCGGATATATGAAAGATAAAGAAAATTACGAACACCGAAATATTAATGGGGGCTTAAAAATAACATACTTTTTGAAGAATTAAATTCTATTTTTTGTAAATTATCAGATAGTGCTGAAACTTTCATGTGTGGCGCCTCTACCCAAGCAAATTAAATTCTGAATAATATCATTTCCGGAAAAGCCCCAAAAGCTATACCATACGATTCCTCAGAATCATACGATTATCGAGTAGCTAGTTCTATAGCTCAGAAAAATAAAGGCGAACAATACGTACAAGCCACATTACACAAATATAATTTAAGTCCTGGGTCAAATTTGTCAAAACACATTGAACAAGTTACAAAAACTGCCAAAATACGAGCTGAAAAAGCTAAAAAACCGGAATTTAAATTACATGGCCACACTTTCCAAAAAAGTCGTGCACAATTAAAAAATTGACATGAAGCTCTGAAAGGGCAAACTTATAAGAGTAATGTGGGATTACTTGAGATACAGGCGGTTCCACTCAACAGTGAACTTCATTATAAAATTTACGATCAGGCTCATGCAACAGCAATAGTTTTTTTTTATCGCGAAACTGGTGAATTTTCTATGACAGACAATTTTCTCCAAATAGCTATGAAGTTTGCTAACTCAATATTTAATAAATATGCTATCCCCGCTAAATATATTAATCAAAAAGCTTCTGCTGTTCACGGTTTAACTAATCAAAATAATAATTTATATTTTAGAGGAGTAAGAGTGCAATCGTCAAATTTAAGAATAATTTTAAAAGAACTGTTGACTTTTTTAAATGACATAAGTAAACCATTTTTGTTCGTCGCACATAATTGCAATTTTGACTCTTCTCGCCTTTTGTTAAGAATGCAAGAAGTTTCTTTATTGGATCAAATCCGCAAAATAGTTGTAGGATTTACCGATAGTTTAAGTTTATTTAAAAAGCGATTTCCTGATAGAAAAGGAAAAGACTCCTTTAAGCTAACTAGATTGGCCGAAGAGCTAATGAGTTTATCTGCCAAAGATGCACACGATGCATTGTGTGGTGTGATTTTGTTATAAAAATTAGTTGATAAGTTTGTTTGAGTATGATTATTTAGTCAAATATTCAAAAAGTATTGATTATCTTATAGATTGTATGGATAAAGAAAAAAAAGTAAAGTTTATATTAGAAGTTTAGATCTTTTTATCGGGGTGGTATTTAAAGCAATCTTAAAAAAATTGCCTATGCAGATATTTCTTACGAGTCAATACTAAACGAGTACCAAAAAAGTAAGAAACACGTTATTGATTTACTAGAGCAAAGAGTTGAAGAAAAAGCTCAATTAATAAAAAGTGAAAAGATATTAGCTAGTATTTTAGAAGAACTACATTTATTGTTTTCTATTTTAAATAAATAAATATTATATTATATCATATATTATTATAGATTATATTTGTAGTTTAGTATTTAAAATAAATAAAAACGATATTTTTATGTTCCTAAATGTTGTTCTTTTATTGCAATTGATCATATGCATTTATTTGCTACAAATAAATTTTGTATTTCTAATCATAGTTATTTTATACAAATCAAATATTTGAAGAGCGCGGCAATTGGCGCGTCGAGTATAAACTACAGCGTTGCCATATTTCATCCCGCCGAATCAGATGTTTAGAAAAAGTGAATCAAAATGTTTTCTTTTTTCTCAATTATCTATACAACTAGATTGTAAGTCCATTTTTTCTTGATACTAAAATATTCATTAATATTTAATCCTTTAATAACAACTTTACTTTTAATACTCTAACCATTTTTAAGAGCAATATCTAACTGTCAACAAAATTTTGTATACATCTCCCATATAATTCTGTGTATAAGAGCCTAATATTTGACATTAATTTTTGCAAAAACTATATTGTCGATTGTTGTGAAAATTTTGCACATCATTCTTTGTATGTTTACCACAAGATTAAAATAGTTTTCAAAGCTCTCTAACCATTTTGATTTCTTTATCGAACCTCCTTAAAAAAACGCATCAACAATAATACCTCTTGGGTGATGTGGAACGTTATTTACAAACTTGCAATTATTATATCATATTATTATTATTATTATATGTATATATAAAAGGTATTTATAGGCGTAAACATAATATTAATAACTTTAATTATCTGGAAAAATAATAATTACTGACAGCGCAAGGAAATTTTTATTCACGCGGTTGGACCCAGACATATGTATTGTTACGAACCAAATGGCTCTCTCCTAAAATACTTCCTTTCGTAAGAATTTATCATAAGATCTATCACAATCATTAATTTATAAGCAATCTCGAAGCAAGCATGAAACAGTCAAGAGCACATCTTTTGCAAACGCAGCACATGTGTTGTTACGTCTAAAGTTGGGATATCGAATTGTGGTTCGAGAGCAACTCAAGACTTACTTTCCATTTTTGAATCGATACGAAAATATCGATTCAGGGATAGGAAATTGTTGGAATCATGCGACTGGTTGGGGTTTAGAGATATATAGATATATTTACATGTTCCTTGAACGGTAACGTTTGTACACATTAAGATTCAAATGATCTAGGATAATGTAATCTTCTCTGGGATCCAAGTGATCCTTAAAATATGCCCAATTTTAATAAATAAAGTAACAAACCGGAGGTTCCTATCTGTTTACTCGGGAATAGGAATAGAAATAGAAATGGAGGTAGAACTTGGAATAAAACTTGGAAATAGGACTGGAAATGAAACTGGAAATAGGACTCGAAATAGTATTGGAAATAAAACTGGAAATAGATCTGGAAATAGAACTGGAAATAGGACTCGAAATAGTATTGGAAATAAAACTGGAAATAGATCTGGAAATAGAACTGGAAATAGAACTGGAAGTAGAACTGGAAATAGAACTGGAAATAGAACTGGAAATAGAACTGGAAGTGGAACTGGAAATAGATCTGGAAGTAGAACTGGAAATAGAACTGGAAATAGGACTGGAAATAGAACTGGAAGTGGAACTGGAAATAGAACTGGAAATAGTACTGGAAGTAGAACTGGAAATAGAACTGGAAATAGGACTGGAAATAGAACTGGAAGTAGAACTGGAAGTGGAACTGGAAATAGAACTGCAAATAGAACTGCAAATAGAACTGGAAGTGGAACTGGAAATAGAACTGGAAATAGTACTGGAAATAAAACTGGAAATAGATCTGGAAATAGAACTGGAAATAGAACTGGAAATAGAACTGGAAGTAGAACTGGAAATAGAACTGGAAATAGAACTGGAAGTAGAACTGGATATGGAACTGGAAGTGGAACTGGAAATAGTACTGGAGATAGAACTGGAGATAGAACTGGAAATAGAACTGGAAGTAGAACTGGAAGTGGAACTGGAAATGGAACTGGAAATAGAACTGGAAATAGGACTGGAAATAGAACTGGAAGTTGAACTGGAAGTGGAACTGGAAATAGAACTGCAAATAGAACTGGAAGTGGAACTGGAAATAGAACTGGAAATAGTACTGGAAATAGATCTGGAAATAGGACTGGAAATAGAACTGGAAGTGGAACTAGAAATAGAACTGGAAATAGTACTGGAAATAGAACTGGAAATAGAACTGGAAGTAGAACTGGAAATGGAAATAGGAAAAGGAATAGAAGATGAACAACTTAGATGGTCTTGGTTGTTCACCGGGAATAGAAATAGAAAAATAGAAATGAAGGGTGAACAACTTAGATGGTCTTGGTTGTTCACCGGGAATAGAAATAGAAAAATAGACTGCTAATGGACGAATTAGATGATCTTGTTCGTCCACTAGAAACAGAAATGGGTGGTAGAAGTGACGGGTGAACAACTTAGATGGTCTTGGTTGTTCGCAGGGAATAGAAATAGAAAAATAGAAATGAAGGGTGGACAACTTAGATGGTTTTGGTTGTTCACCGGGAATAGAAATAGAAAAATAGACTGCTAATGGACGAATTAGATGATCTTGTTCGTCCACTAGAAACATAAATAGATACGGAAATCGGAATAGACTTAGAAAAAAGGAAACAAAAATGGAATTATAATTGACCCTGAAATAGAACTTGAATTTAAATTAGGAAATGGAAATTTAAATAGAATTAGAAGTGGAAATAGAAGTAGAATTAGGAATTGAACCTGAAATAGAAATTGAAATAGAAATCAGAATTGAAATTGGAATTGAAATTAATTTATGAATAGGCAAAACGTCGCTTAGTTTTCGAAGTCGGGAATGCTGGGGTGTTCTTGATCCTAACAGAAGGATCCCGGCAGGTAGCTCATCGGGGCCTGGCTTATCACGAACCGCAAAGATGGTGCGATGAAGGTTGTGGAAGTAGAAATAATATACCCGACTGTTTGGTTTTCGAATACAAAAGAACTATATTTCTACAAATTAAAATATAAAATACCGAGGTCACTTTTACAAATCAAGTAAAATGAATGAACGAGTTTGGATCAACTGGTCGAGTGATCCAGACTCGTCATGGAGTCATCACGAAGGATGCTAAGAACTCCGCGAGTGATCTTGAGCGATCCGAAAAACTAACTTTGTTCAGAGTTCGTTTTCTGTCTTCCACATCGGATTATTCTTAATAATAATTAGCTACTCCTCTCCAAACTGTCCATCGTTTTTCATTGGACGAATTATTCCTTTGAATTTCTCATTGGGCCTGGTTTATGGGATGGGGGTTTCGTTCTTAGTGCTGATAAGCCAAAATTGAAATCCCTTTGGTGGGAAATTTTGTTGGCTATGCATTTTTGCCAAGTAACGATTCGAAGTTACATTGTTTATGAGTTTAAAGGTTCAAGTTTCTCAGGAGAGAGAATATCGAGATCAATTACATGCATTAGTCATTCGCAATTTGTTTATTCCACAAAAAGGAAAGGGACGATCTATTTCATTGTTATGGTTTCTCGAGGAGGAAAGAAAAAAAATTGTCGAGAGGTCATCATATTTTTACTTAAATAAATTTAATGCGAGATCTTTGCTAAAGTTACGGGTACGTAACAGTGTCATACACCTCTGTCATTCACCTCCAGCACAGTCAGCTGCTTATCTCCAAAGAATATAAGAACACACATGTACACTTCATGTACATGTGCCCCCAGAAATTAATTATTAACTTTTCGACCCACACTCAATTTTATTGTATAAATATCAATCAAATCACTCCTCGACAGAGAGTCTGGTCTCAGACAAGCTCGGTGTAAGGGGCACGTCCGCTAACAGTTCGTCTTTGCACGACTATCCTCTGCCGACAGCTTATAGACGTAGCGCACCCATAGGGTAGGTACACTTGGCACACATAAGAACGTCACGTGTACTGAGCATTATCTATTGTTAGTTCTCCTGTTGGATCCGTGCAAGGAAGAACCTATAAGGTCGCTGACCCCTTAGTAAAGTCCAAGCTCCTGAGAAAAATCTACTCTCTCACTCAAGTTTCATTTTATCTATTAAATTCCAAAAGTCAATCATAAATCAAGAAAAGAGACTTATATTCTTTGTACAATGTAAAGAAACAGAATATAAGTCATAAGAATCAAATTATCGGAATTACGTTTTATCAGTATTATTCACAGTTGTAAGTTTCAAATAATAATAAATACTAATAAGATATTTAATCCAAATTAAACCTGTGTTTTTCCAATTATTCTTTCAATACTCCTGTCACGATCAGCAAGGTGTACTTTAGTACTTTAAGGTGCAAGTATCCCGTCACACGTATTCTTTAGCCGCTCAAGTAATACGTGCATCGTCAGTCCTACTATACAGTCACAAGGACTCCATCAGGGTCGTGGGTCACCGATTTTGTTCAACCTTTGCACACTTTTAGTAGTCCACTAGGACAATATAATGTGCAAATATTAAGGCGTACTTCTCAAGCGTTTTCGAGAAAATCGCAAGCAAAGTTTGCGATTTTCGATGCGACGCGTATGTTCCCTTGCGTTACGATCCTTAACCCTAGAACAGCACATGGGGTCAATATGACCCCACACGATTTTCGAACTCCGTTCTAAATGTGTTACCGTTGCAGAATCGACCTTCTGCGCCATCTATGAACAGTTCGAGGTACCAACTAGTTTTTCAAATAGTTACACCGCGCTCCATACCGTTAATTAGCTCGCAGCTGCTGATCGAATCGCAGGTATATTTTGATGGGGTCACTTTGACTCCATATATGCTGTCAACGTTAGTTCGAGTATAACTCGGAGCAAATTTTTTTCTCGTCATTTTTGAGCTGGGAACATCAATCTTGAGTGTAAGTAAGGACATAAACCTTAACAAATTTTTTCGTGCGTGGTTATACATTAATTACTCGTATAGTATTGTTACGAACCATAAGGCTCTTTCAATAATACTTCCTTTCGTAACATTTATCCGTTACAATTAGCAAATCATATTTAAATCAGAACAGGTCATGAATTACTCAAGTACACATTTTCTGCAAACGCAGCACATGCGTAAGCATACCTCTGTCATTCACCTCCAGCATACACAGCTGTTGATCTACAAAGAATATAAGAACGCACAATACACGCATGCTTCGTGTACATGTGTCCCAGTAATTATTCATTAATATTTCGGCCCCCCACTCAAATCTTCAATATAAATCTCAGGTGAAATTAGCCCTTGTCAGAGAGTCTGGTCTCAGGTTAGCTCGGTGTAAGGGGCACGTCCACAAACAGTTCATCTTTGCACGACTATCCTCTGCCGATAGCTTATAGACGTAGCGCACCCACAAGGGTATGTACACCTGGCACACATAAGAACGTCACGTGTACTGAGCATTATCTATTGTTAGTCTTCCTGTTGGACCCGTGCAAGGAAGAACCTATTAGGACGCTGACCGCTTAGTAAAGGTCCAAGCTCCTGGGTAAGACCTACTTTCTCACTCAAAATTTCATTCTTTTCTATTAAATTCCAAAGTCTATTACAAGTCAAGAGACTTATATTCTTTGTGCGACAGAAAGAAACTGAATATAAGTCGTAAGAAACAAATCATCGAAATCACTACAGTTGTATATCTCAAGTTAGTAATAAATACGAATAAGATATTTAATTATAAATTAAACCCTTATTTTTCATCCTATTATTCTTTCAATACCTCTGTCCAGTGATGTTAGCTGTGCCGCAAAAACTCGCGCATGCGCGAGAAAATAGCCTCAACGACGTGCCTAGACACTGTGAAAGGAGGTACTTTATGGACCCAACTTTGTTACAAAGTTTTGTTTCTAAAAATAAAAAATTATAATTTTTTTAATTAAATGAAAACAGCTTATTTCAACATGTTTAACATGCAAATAAATATTTTATATAAACTTGTAAATAATTAAAATATTTTTATTCAAATTTTAGGGGTTACCAAAAAAACAAAATTTAATTATTTTTAATGGGAATATAAATTTTCTGTATTGTGAAGCTCGAAATGTTCTGAATCTACTTCAATATTTTTACAGTTAATATTATTATTCATTTGGAAGGTTGACCGAACGACACAAAGAGCGAAAACAGTATCGTTACGTAGCTGCTTTCGCTTTTTATTTTTTAAATCTGTCACGATTGAAAATATGCGTTCCGCTTCTACATTAGAGTGTGGAAAAGAAAGAACAATCTCTACTAATAAGTCTAAATTTGGAAACACATAATTAACATTATAATCTTTACTTTCTAATATTTGTATCCGCATCTCATCAATTTCTAAAGACGCTAACTCTTTTTTTTGCAAATCATCAAAATGCATTGGTAAAATTTCCCGTTCTAAACTTAACTGATTAACATTAATATTTGAAATATGGGTGGCACTATACGATAAATCTTTAATTTTATTTCGACCTTCCTGATACAGTGCACTTCTCGCTTCTAAAAAACTAAACTCTTTGAAAAAACTATCATTATAGGGCAATCGTTTCATCAGTTCCCGCATTGCTGTTTTATAAAAATTTAAACCATTTATTATAATTTCATTAAATCTACTGATTCTGACCATTGTTCGATCAAAAAACGTTCACATTCTGGTCCTACATATATCTATAATAATTTTTTCATCTTTTTAATTTAAAGGCGTCAGAATTAATAAAATCTTGACCAATTTCGTGTATTAAACGTTGGCTGCAATTAAAAATTGTATGAATTAAAACCCTTCGAGATTGACAAAGAACATTACACTTATTCAAAAAATCTAACGAATATTTTAAAAATAGCAAATAAGCTTTACCGGAATCATCATTCAAATAAGTTAATATATCATCTGCGGATTTTAAATTATCTTTAAAAACAGCTAATGTAAAGAAATTATTCAGTACTTCCCAAATTATCAAGAAGTCTGATAACACACTTCTGTAATACAAGCCATCTTGTATTTGATAATTTGAGAATTTTATTTTTTTCTACTTCAAAATAATCCTGGAATTCCTGTAAAATTGCACATCTATTTGAGCTTCCCGAAATACAAATTGCAACCTGTCTGAAAATACTTTTGCAAGATTAAGATGATTGATTACAGGGTTTACTAGCTATGATCGCGGATGAATGGCAAGTACAATTTAATAAAACAACATGCGGTACCTGAGATTTTAAACGCAAAAAGAAGGAATTATTGCATCCAGTCATTACCGATGCATTATCACTCGCCATTCCTACAATATTTTGCAAAGAAATATCCTTTTTTTGTAAAATAGATTTAAATGTTTCATATATCGAGTTCGCGGAACAATTTCGAGCATCTAACTTTACTAATTCTAATAATTGCGTTTTAACTTTCTTACTCTTCGGACATAAATATTGTGCGAAAATGAAAAGAAGTTTTGTATCCGAAATATCTGTAGATTCATCAATTAAACATCTTTTAATAAGGAAACTAAATGGTTTGCAGTTTGAAAAGGAATATTATGCTCAGCAAAAAATCCTGCTAAATTAATTTCTGCCCGTTTTACTTTTTCTGCGGGTGTCAATTCATCTACTTTTTCAGGTTATGACAATTGATTAGTATTTACGTTATTATTATTATTATTATTATTATTATTATTATTTTTTTTTTTTTCAAACGAGGGGAAAACACTTTATGTGCAGGTACTGCCGGAAGTATCCGTGTCCGGAGAGGAACTGTGTTAGGTGGAAGTCCACCTCGCCAAAGCTCCTCTCCATCCACGGACGTATCGTCGGGATCAGTCGTCTCGTCCAGGCTCCAGGCACGTCCGTCGTCCAGCGTCTCTGCCATTCGTCGAGCGTCCTGGTTCGTTCGTCTACTGTGGCGTCGACCCGCCCCAGGTCGGTCCTCCGTTCCCACATCCTCCTGCGCTCGAGTGCGAGGAGGTCTATGGGAATTACCCCCGCGATTACAAGTACCGCTTCAGCCGATACCGTGCGGTATGCACACGCGATCCGCAGCGCACCCCTTCTCTGCACACCGGTAATGGCTTGGCGGTACTTCTTTACTTTTAATGCGGAGGCCCAGATTTCTGCTCCGTAGAGGAGTATCGAGTGGGTCACTGTCATCAACAGTCTACGTGTGCTTGGTCGTGGTCCGTGCGTGTTGGCCATGAGTCGGCTAAGAGCTTTGGTCTTCTCCGTTGCCTTCTCTATGGCCCTCTGTATATGAGGCCTAAAGGTCAGCTTTGTATCCAGGGTGACACCCAGGTACTTGACTTCCCCTCTGGTCTCGATCTGTTCCGTCCCCACGGTCATCGGCACGATCGTGGCGATCCGTTTCCTTGTCAGTAGTAGCAGTTCCGTCTTGTGAAGTGCCAGTTCCAGTCCGTGTTCGTTCATCCACCTGGTCACTCGTCTCATCGCCTGGTTCAACTTGAGTTGGGCCAGGTGTGAATCCCGCTCCATGATGACGACCGTCACGTCGTAGGCGATGAGGGAAGTGTCCAGGGGCATTTCCAGTCTCAAGAAACTGTCGTACAGTACGTTCCAGAAGTCGGGGCCGAGGATCGATCCTTGGGCTACGTCCGCGGATACCACCCTCTCTCTCGTACCCTCGTTCGTCTCGTACGTAATCCGTCGGTCTCTAAGATAGTCTTGTACAACTCGGAGAAGGTAGGGGGGTACCCGGAAGGTCGTTTTGAACGCCTCCAGAATATCCACCCACCTCGCCGAGTTGAACGCGTTGCGTACGTCGAGCGTGGCCAGCACGACTATGGGTCTAGCCGCGTGGCACGCCTCCTGTGCTTTGTCGAAAATGTCTATTACGTCCTGTATGGCGCCTATCGTCGATCGTCCTTTCCGAAATCCGTGTTGTCGGTCGGATAGGTCGCCAGCGTCTCGTATAGCGTCAAGTAGTCTGGGCCGTATCAGCAGCTGAAAGACTTTCCCCGCTGTGTTCAGCGGGCTAAGAGGTCTGTAGGAAGACGGCGAGTCGGGATCTCCCTTGCCCTTACTAATAAGAACTAGTCTCGCCACCTTCCATGATCTGCAAAATACGCCCTCGGTCAAGCAGTCATTATAGATTCCCAGGAGGATGCCCGTTCTATGCAGAGCAATGAGTCGGACAACCTCACTGCGAATCCCGTCAGGTCCAGGTGCTTTCCCGTTCTTCAACGAGGAAGATGCTCTGAGGAGCTCCTCCCCCGTGAACAACGGGACGTCCGTCGGTTCGTCCTCGTCTTCCTCCTCCACCCGTATAGGGTGCGTGGGAAATAGTCCGTCTACAATCCGTTTCGTCGAGTCGGAGTCTCTCATCAACGGCGGGCCGCGAGCCCCCAGTTTTCGGGTTACTATCTTGTAACCGTCACCCCAGGGGTCGCCGTCCACGTCGTCGATGAGCTGTTTCCATTTCCGTCTCTTGCTTTCGTTAATCGCGAACCTTAGCCGCTTTTTGGCCGCCTTTAACTCCGCGGAGAGTGAGGTCACGTCCCCACGGGCACGTGCTCGCTGCATCCTCCTACGGAGCGCCAGGCAGTCACGGCGGAGATCCGCGATTTCGTCCGTCCACCAGTACTGTGCGCGCCTGTTCGTCCCATGTCGTTTCCGTGGCATGGAGGCGTCGCAGAGTCGTTTGAAACTACTCATTGTCGCCTCCACTAGGTCTTCGACCCTGTTTCTTTTGGATGACTCCTCGGAAGTCCGTGGGGACGGTGTTTCCATCGTCCGCAAACTCTCCAGGAGTCTGTCTCTGTCCAGTCGGTTTACGTCCCAGCGAAGGGGGCCCCGACTTCTACCTCTGTTCGTCGTCCTATCGTCCGTAACATTGAAGACAATGTACTGGTGGTCGCTGGATGTGAAGTCGTCGATCACCCGCCATTTTCTTACTTTAGTCAGTAGTCTGCTCGAGATTAGGGTGACATCGGGAATCGAGTTCCCGAATCCCGGGCGTCTATATGTCGGCGTGTCTCCGTCATTTGCCACTGTCAGATCCAGCCTCGCGGCCATCTCTAACAGCAGCCGTCCCCGTTTGTTCGTCGTGGTCATTCCCCACTCGAGTGCCCGTGAGTTTAAATCGCCGGCGACGACTACATCACCTGTGATCCCCCTCAGGGCGTCCTCCAGGGAGTCTAGCTTTTCTTCAAACTCGCGGATACTACAGTTTGGAGTCAGGTAGACGCTGACATAGGTGACAGCGCCAACCGTCATCCAAACGTAGTCTTCTCCTACCCCTCGTTTGCTGGTCCAGGCTTCCGCCCCCTAACCCAGAGCGCGGAGGTACCAGCCCTGTTGGCAAGCCATGTGTGTCGGTCCATGTCTTTGTACTGTTCACTCATTGTCAGTATCAGTATGTCTGCGTCGAGTTCTGCAGCGATCTGAGTGAGCAGCGCGTGTGCCGCACTGCTCCGATTCAGATTTCCCTGCAGAACTACCGTCATCTGTTCGTCCGTTTGGCGTCAGTCAGCGCCGCCCTGAAAACAGCGCATTTCGCCGTTCCCGGGGCGTGCTTTTTGTCCTGTCCCTGTATATTAGCACACAAGAAGCAGCACGCTTGGGCCTCGCACTTCTTCCCGATGTGCCCACGTCCGCCGCATTTCCAGCAGCAGTCACGTCGGTCCGGTCCTGTGCAGTCCCGTCGTAGGTGTCCGTAGCCGAGGCACTTGTGACACCTCGGCACCATCAGTCTCGGCCTAATGCGGCAGTACATCAGGCCGATTCGTATTTTTCCCGCCTGGAGCAGAACATTAGCGTCTGTCTCCTCGACTTCGCACACGGCCATGACCTGCCCTCGGTCGTTTGGACCGAACATGTGAACCTTTGGAGGCGTCCGTAACGTCGTCTTTGTCGCGAGTGCGTCGGTCACCTCGTCTGTCGTAGTCACATAGTCGAGGTCCATGATCTCCAAGGTGACCTTGGAAGTCCTGTCGCGGACCTCTCCAGCTTTTCCGAGAGCTCCCTGGAGAGACTTCTGGAGATCCAGTCGTCCCTCCTGCCCCTTTCCAAGCCGGAGAAGTACCGCTCCCGTCTTCGTCTTCGTGATGGTCTTTATCTGGACGTTTCGGTCCGGGTCCACCGTCTTACGTATCGTCCGTATGACGTCGGCGTACGTCGTTCCAGTCGCCGGCTTGATAAGGACCGCGCTGCTCTTGGACCTAGGCAGCGCGCGCTCCTGCGCCTTTGCAGGAGCTTTGCCCTTCGGTGTCTTGTTTTTAGGCGTGGCGTCCGTTTTTGGTGGAGTCCTGTCCTTTTTCCGTTTCACTGTCGTCCACGTCCCGTCGGTAGCGTGCTGTCCACTTGCTCCCGCGGCAATGTCCATCTCCGGAGTCGTCTGGTCGCGCTTGCGTTTGGCCTTTTTAGGCAAACCCGCTTGCGCGCCTGTCAGCCGTTCCTGTCTTTCTTTTTCTCGTTCACTCAGCCCGACCTCGGTGGCTTCGAAAATTTCTTTCATACCGGTTTTGGTGACACTACTGATGTTTTTTTGAACATCAGCCTGTGCCATCATCCCCTTAAGCGTTTCTTGTATGAAGAGAAACAGCTCCTACAGCCTATCCTCCTCGCGTCTGACCTTCCGCGCCGCGCTGAGCTCCGCAGCTGGCTCCACGCTTTCCTGGCTCGATATCTTCGCGGGGTACGTGAAAGCCGATGACGAATGACCCGGACCTCGTTCTCGGCGGTGTTCGTGACACGGATCCTCTCTTCTGGAAGGGGTTGGTAATCCCCTCGAAAAGGGCATCCGCGCCTGTTGTCTTCGATGTTGGCCCTTGTTGTTGTTGTTGTCGTCGCCTTATTATTCTTGATATTGTTGTTGTTTTTTTTGTCTGCCATTTTGTTGTATTTCTTTGTCTTACGACGGTTCGCCCATCATGGGAGCCACACCGCAGTGTGGCTACTATCCCCGCCGGTTTACACCCTAACGTTAAGCGACATCGAAACCGAGAGGCGGTTTATCAGGCGGTCGCACCGTATCGATGCCGAAGTGACTCTAAGAAAAATGTTACGGGATAGGCCCGCGCCATAAATGATGCTAAAGGTTTTACGTCACCCCCTATCGAAAGGGGCTAGACGGTGCTGCGGTTTTCCCCCCGCAGCTCGAGGTATGAGGTAATACTGACCAGGTCAACCTCCATACCTGCGCCCGGTTATCCCGCTTCAACCCCGAGATAGGCTCCAGTCAGCGGTTAAGTGAACGGTTCTCCCACGTTTAACATACGCTTTCATGGGACCTTTGCCGACGTACCGAAGCACATCGGGCTTACGTTTACCCTTATTACTAACGCAGAGGTCAGGTACTAACATCACTCTCCGCTCCGGTCGAGGGGCTACTACTCCCCCCTTGGCTAGTCTCTCGGGAATATCCACGGGTCGCCGACCGCAGCCCATTCACTCACACATTCGTACTGGTAGCTTGAATACCTCGGGGTCGCCAAGCCCGCACCATGGCCTCGATCATAACAATCGCAGCCACGGCTCCTGAGGGAGTTGGTCCGCGGCGGGAGCCTTAGTTTCCCTGAGCCAGGTTTCACGCCAGTCGGGTCCCGTATAACTCCCGCTTAGCCCAGTCGCTTTGGCCTCTCCGTCCGGTCATGGCATGGGAACCGCGTTCCAGCGCGGGTCTGGCCGTGGCAGACTGGGCCGTTCCCCTATCCGCCACCTGGGGACGCGCCCGGTCGGCACTCAACCAAGCCGGGATTATTATTATTATTATTATTATTATTATTATTATTCTTCTTCTTCTTCTTCTTATTATTATTATTATTATTATTATTATTATTATTATTATTATTATTATTATTATTTCCGGTCTTAGCCATGAAAGCAGCAACAGGGGAAGGTAGTGTGGTAAGGGAACTCATCCCCAAAGTCACTCTAGAGATCAGGGACATTGACTGCTGCACCACGAAAGAGGAGGTAGAAAGAGCGCTCAAAGCGAAACTCGGACAGATAAAGACCGAACCCCTGGTCAGGATGACCAGGACCAATAGTTTTGGGCAACGCATGGCGATTGTCATCGTTGACCAAGAGACCGCAACGCGTATGCTCGAAACGGAGAAAATCTGCGTGGGCTGGATGAGCTGTAGGATCAGACGCAGGGAGCGTCTAACGCGGTGCTATAGGTGTCTCGATTTCGGTCACCTGAAGATTAGATGCAAGGGCTCAGACAGGAGCGCTCTCTGTTATAGATGAGGAGGAGACGACCACAAGATAGCGAACTGCAACAAAGAGCAGAACTGCTTCTTGTGCGAAAAGTCAGACGACCCTGACAAGGGACGACATATGGCTGGCTCGAGCGCGTGCAGGGCGTATCAATACGCTCTGAAAAAGAAAAAGTAATACCATGCTACGTATACTACAAGCAAACATGCACAGAAGCAGCCTAGCGCATGGCCTTCTGCCTCAGATATGTCTTGAACGAAACGCTGATGTAGTCCTCATCAGCGAGCAGTACAAAGACGGAGACGGTGCAGAATGGTACACTGACGCCTACAAAACGGCAGCTATTTGGATTGCTAACACGCAGCAGATCCGGGTCACACAGCACGGGAACGGCCCTGGCTATGCCTGGGTAAAGATCGGCGAAACGCATTATGTAAGTTACTTTACCCCTAGCGGAGGAATAAATCAATTCCGGCACAATTTGGAGAGTCTAGAGGACGCCACTAGGAACACGGAGGGACGTGTGATCGCGGGCGGCGATTTCAACGCCAAGGCAACTGCCTGGGGAGAACCACGAACGGACTCAAGGGGGCAGATGGTGATGGATATGGCGGCCAGGACTGGACTAATAGTGCTCAACACTGGTTCTACACCGACTTTTAGAGAAAGACGCGGGTGCAGGGGAACAATCGTAGATATTACCCTGGCTTCGGAAAATTTAGTCGCGCAGGTACAGGACTCGCAGGTGATTGACGATATCACTGAGAGCGATCACCGCTACTTGACCTTTAGTATAAACGACCAACAGCCAGGAAGAACGACGTGCAAGCGCGAACCACTCCGGTGGAATGCGGCAAAGATGGATGCAGACAAGCTGACACGAGCACTGGAACGAGGAAGCAGCCGATTGCACGAAATATCACGACATCTGACACACTCTGAACGTGCAGAAGCGGTCACCGACACTGTGATGCACCTCATTCTCGAGGCATGCCAAGACGCAATGCCAAAGAAGAAAACGCGACGAGGAAGGGCCCCGACCTATTGGTGGACGGGAGCCATCGCGGAGCAACGGCAGGAATGCTTGAAACTCCGGCGATTGGCCCAAAGAGCGATGAAAAGAGGTAGGGAAGATGCAGAATGCAATATACACGAATTTAAGGCTGCTAGAAAACGCGTTATAAAAAGATTGCAGCAAGCAAACGACGGTGCTGGATTGAGCTAGGGAAGGAACTAGACAAGGATCCGTGGGGCCTGGGCTACAAGATAGTGACCCAAAAGCTGAGCGCGTTTGGAAAGAGCGCCCCCATGGATGCAAAAACGATGGAACGAATCGTTAACACCCTCTTTCCAACCCATCCAAGGAGAGAATTGGATAGGACAACTGCGACGGTACCTGCGCCCGAACTCTTCACGGAGGAGGAGCTCATACGCGCGGCATGCAACATGAAGAATAAGAAGGCGCCAGGACCAGATGGACTGCCAGCAGAGGTGCTGAAAGTAATCGCACGAAGGAATCCGCAGCTATTACTCGAGATGTATAACTCCTGCCTTTTAGCAGGGATCTTCCCATCTCGATGGAAGGAGGCAAGACTAGTTCTGACAAGTAAGGGCAAAGGTCCGGCTGACGCACCTTCCGCCTACAGACCGCTGTGTATGCTGGATACAGCTGGCAAGCTTTTGGAGACGTTAATACGACCCCGTCTCCAGTCGTCAATCAGAGATGCTGGCGACCTTTCGGACCGACAGTATGGCTTTAGAAGTGGCAGATCCACCATCGATGCCATACAGCTGGTCGTAGAAGCAGCCAAATCAACAGGACGAGGGAACCACTTTTCGCGCCCGGTGTGTTTGCTGGTTACGCTGGACGTGAAAAATGCATTTAACTCCGTGAGATGAAAGGGCGCGCTGGACGCACTAAGGAGGGACTTTCAAATACCCGGGTATTTGATGAATATGATTAGCGACTACCTCAAGGACCGGCATCTGCAATATGAGACTCAGGAGGTCCTCTGTAGGAGAGTAATTACGGCAGGAGCCGCACTGGGACCCGACATATGGAACGCATCCTACGACGGGATCCTACGTATGGATATGCCCGAAGGAGCGACGCTTGTAGGTTACGCAGATGATGTGGCTGCCATCATCATAGCAAGAGACACGACCTTGGCACAGGTCAAACTTGACCAGGTCATGCGTAAAGTGCAGAGGTGGATGCACGACCACGGACTGGAATTGGCAGCGGCAAAGACCGAAATCGTGCTTCTGACTAAAAAACACATCCCTCTCGAAATCACAATGAGGGTTGGGAGTGTGGAGATAAACACCAAGAAATCCTTGAGGTATCTAGGAGTGACGCTTGACTCCCGGCTGAAGTTTTGGGAACAGCTCACCAAAACAGCGGGAAAAGCGGCGGAGGTGACAGCGAGACTCAGCAGGATCATGGCCAACGTTCCTGGACCGAGACCCTCCAAGAGACGACTACTTATGCGCGCAGCAGAGGCTATTCTTCTGTATGCAGCAGAGATATGGGCTGATAATCTGCGGCACGAAAGCTACAGGAGAATCCCAGCCGCTGTACAAAGAAGAGGAGCTCTGAGAATAGCCTGCGCCTACCGAACGGTCTCAGAACCGGCGATACTGGTTATCGCAGGAGTAACGCCGATAGACCTTTTGACCCAGGAACGCCAGCTTGTTTACCAGCACAAACATGAGCTGGGCGGGCAAAGAGCACGGGACCAAGCCAGAGCCAGAACGATGGAGTTATGGCAAGCAAGATGGGTGCAGGAGACGCGTGGGCGATGGACCGCGAGGCTCATTAGGGGCGTAGAAAGCTGGACCAATCGCCAACATGGCGAGGTAAATTATTATCTGACGCAATTCCTGACGGGGCATGGATATTTCCAGGCCTACCTACATAGAATGGGCAAAACTAGAAGTCCAAATTGCACTTGTGGACCTATCCGAGACGGAGCATATCACACAGTCTTCGTTTGCGAGAGGTGGTCCGATAGAAGGACTTCGGTCGAGTCAGTCGTTGGATACCTGACCCCCGACAACATAGTGGATAAGATGCTGAGCAGCGACGACAGATGGAAGATCATCTCGGCATTCATCGAGGGATTACTAAGGAAGAAGAAAGAAGAGCAGGACATCCTCGATAAAACAGCAAGAACAGCCGATGCCAGCGCTGCTTCGGATCCTGCTGGAAGAAATTGAGGCGGACATTGGACGTGGAGGATGGGCTCTTACCTAGGGGAGAGCCTACCACGCCACCATCGCAGAAGTAGATGCGTAAAAGGAAGGCAGGCGCGAAAGCAGCATTAGGCATTAG